>JAPZDZ010000003.1:5215539-5230872 GCA_029783805.1 Acanthurus tennentii
TTCCTATTCACAGGCAACAACGAGGAAAATGCACTTGGGTAGAGACAGAAATAGCCTACCTGGCTTAGGACAAAACATTGTCGTCTGACTGTCAACATCATTTGCAGTGGCAGCCGCAGAGGCACACCCTTTATCCCTAACCACTGAAAATTAGAGCCCTCTGTCAAAACCTGCCTACTCCAGCTTTTAATGCAACACACAGCTAACCAGCAGTCAGTCTTGAGTCAATTAAGAAAGACAGAGGGTGAAGCAACAGGTTTACTGGGATACACTGATGTATTTGACAAATATCCTTTATGCTTATGAGACACAAACTCTATGAACCAGTCCATTATCTTGTACAGAGCGTCATGTCGGTGTTAACTTTGGCGAGGGGAGGGGTGAGGATTTACAGTTGAGGGAGACAACTGCAATGGATCTCTTTCTTTACCACTAGAGTATGTTTCCCCATATGTAACACGGACTTTGACAGACAGACGGCTGTGTGTTGCAAGCTGCTGTGGCGCAAACAAGATGACATGTCAAAGAGGTTCAAAATTTGGCCATAGAAGGCAGATAGTGGGGATAATAAGGGGGCCTCTTCCTGGCTCACAAACAAGAGTGAAACTAGCAGTTAGACCTGGTTACAAAACCAAAGAGGCAGGCCAGGGGGAGTTGAAGGGGCAGCCACCCCGCAGTTCCACAGATGTGGATTCCCACACTCCTCTCAGCCACTCAGAATCAAGGCAACAGTAGGGCCCAGGGGCAAATAGAGTGTGACTAGCCCAAACATTCCCAAACACGTTTGTTTGAACACGTGGATATATGTGACACTGCTTAGGGTCACATTATCTCTGCTTTATCCAACTTTTTATCATGAGGACATAAAAACTTTGTTGGCATAGACCAGATACAACCCAAAGGAGGAACACCCAATGTTGTGTCCTGGAACTGAGGGTTTTTTAAATTTTTTTTTTAATCTCCACAAAGCTCTCCAATCATCTCTTGCCCTCTATCTCACCAGCCTTGTACCTGATAGTCGCGCCAGGTTTTTTATCTTAGTTGAGAGTCCTATGGGGTGGCTGGACAGGAATCATGTGTATTGGTAAACGTGTGGGTGGTCTATTTGTTATCCCTTTAACTGAATTACAGGGTGTAAAGCCAAATGTCTGACTAGCTCAAGTGTCTCTGGGAGAGAAACCCTTATAGCTCCACAGCGGACTGTGCACTCTAAAGCAGTACCACTACTTGTAGTTGAACAAAAAAAAAAATAAAGAAAGAGGATTAATAGAGTACTACTTTATAGACTGAAGACTAGTACACTCCACTGAACACATTTACAAACAGTGACGTTATAGGAGGGCAAAAGTAGCAATGGTGCTTGCCTTTGCATCTACATTAGTCATTTTGCGTGACCAAGGGGGGCAGTTGCCCTCCTGAAACCTTGAAATAGCTTTGGGCATGTGCCATCTGCTTTCCCCAGGAGTCGAGTGGCAGGACCTGAGGGGCCGCTGAGTTGCTGCTGCTGCCACTGCTCTTCTGGTGACATTTCCTCATCGAGAGCTCAAGATATTCTAAACCCCCCCACGATGGTTACACATTAGTATGGCCACTTGGGAGACACGCAACCCACTTCCTTAGGCATGGATCCAACAAAACCTCCCTTTTTACCGCCTGACAATCCTCAGGCTGGACAGTGACCTCACTGTGACTTTTTGGGTAGAAGTGGGATAAAGAGTAAGAGATGGATTAGCTGGACATCAGTTTGGGATCTGTGGTCCCAAAGGGGGGGGCTCCAAAGTTTTTTTGGTTTTTTTTGGGTTTTTTTTGGGCGGGGATGAGGCCTCTAAGAGGTTTAAGAAAAGCAAGGAAACCAACTGAGAAATTGGTCAGCTGACACATCATGCTGTCCTGTCTAGAGTGCACGGCTTTCCAGAAATCTGAGAAAGAAAACAGGGCTAGGACCTACGAGCTACACA
The DNA here is from genome assembly GCA_029783805.1 of Acanthurus tennentii. NCBI lineage: Eukaryota > Metazoa > Chordata > Actinopteri > Acanthuriformes > Acanthuridae > Acanthurus > Acanthurus tennentii. Next base: position 5,217,498 of record JAPZDZ010000003.1, read on the forward strand.
GACTGTCTTTCAGAAACAACTGAGGGGTTCATGAGTGATAATGCTTCAAGTTCCTAAACGGTTAAATTTCACAAGATTCTACGTGTCTCATCACCACCGACTGTGTCCCACCTGGAGCTCTTCTCAACTGCTTTGGTCACATTTTGCTCCCCCCTGTTCTATACCATAGCACATATTTAAGCCACCAGTAACACCTCTAGGAGAAAGCTTTGGCAGCAGGAGCAGGAAGAGAGTGGGTGTGCCAACAGCAAGGTGTGGAAATATTAGCTCTGATGAAAAAAAAAAAAAAAAACACCTTGGCAGCAGGGTTTTCTGAAGCTGCACTTCTTGCTGACTACTGCCAAAGACACCTTAAGCTACCAACATTACACTGGCAAAAAGGAGTATAAAAAAAAAGAGGTCAATACCCTCTGAAGGGCATATGTTTTGCAAGCAGCCGGCTTATGACTGGAAAGACTGACCAGGATGGATGTTTGTGTTAGAAACCAGCAGGGAGAGTTATTTTTTGTGTCTCTGTCAAAGTGGCCCAATTCTTTCCTTCCATACAAGCACAAGCTGAACCCAGCAACCCTGGACAAAACAATTACAAGAGGGCCAAAGTTCCTTCAGCTATCAAACTATAACACAGAAAACTACACGAGATCATGTCCACTTTGAAACACAAACTGCAATGGCATATTTCTAAAAAGTAAATCCCAAAATATACCAACCGCCCACCATTTAATGTTTCATGAAAGTAATAATCATAAAACTATTAAATGCCTAACATACAATGATAGAGGATTTCCAGGATCCAGTTAAGCCTACTGCGGAACTTGGCAGTAACAGTAAAGCTTTCAACAGTATTTCATGGCTTCTGAGATCTGGACAAACCATGATTTTTAATAGACAAAACAAGCCCAGACTTGTTTAGTTGCCTGGACTGGATTAGCCCAGTCATGCTTGCAGAAGCCATGAATTTTCCAACATAACAAAACATATCACTCCGACAGCGTAGTTTATTGAAAGCAAAGGTGCAATTTAACCTTTAACACAGCCAACAAACACAATGTCTTATCTCTATAGAGTCATTACTGGCAGTTAACAGTGCAGGGCTTCACTCTTGCACAGAGGACATTGCAAGTGTTGGTTGCTACTACTAACAGTTGAAAAGTTGAGAGGTCAAGTTCAGCTTGTCAGCCAAACTTCATCAAAACAAAGTGTTTCAAACGTTGACCTTTCACCTCAGGTTAAGCTGGTTGACCCCTCTTTGAATCTAAACAAGAACCAAAGTTCACATAGATGACTTCTTCCAAATAGACATGAACTGGAGGACCTAATCAAGAAGAAGAAGAGGAGGGAAGGTTTTATTCTTTTTAGAGTAGGATCTTTGATTAAAAACCTTAATAACTTTTACTGTTACTATTGGAGATCTTCACAACCCAGCTTTACCTAATGTAGGTATGGAGAGTGCCTTTCGTGGGCTCGATTTGTGTAGAGGTTCCAACTAAAGTATCTGGAAACACCCATTTCCTCCAATTATAAAACGCACAATGTGTAAAAGTATTGGGGAAAGAATATCACCACAGCAACCCCCAACAACTGCTAACTATGTTCTTAGCTGTTGTTCTTTTTGGCTGTAGCTGTCATTAGCTTGTTAGCTCAGTTAGCTATGCAGCTAGTGGCCCTATTAGCTGATAAGTGTGCCACTAGGTGAGTGAATATCTATATCATGGCTACCAGCCTCCAATAAAAAACAGTCAGATTCGGACTGAACACAGCCCCCAAAACTGACTGAGCCCAGTTTGACAACAAGGATTATAGTACTGAAGTGATTTATAGCGGCTCCAACCAGGACTCAGATTCCGGGGGTTTCGGAGACATGGCAAAGGGGGACAGAAGAAGCATGAGGCAAACAGGAGGATGGTCGGGCATCACCAGTGGTAATTTTCATATCAAAATTGTTGGTTAAGGGTTTATTTTGACAAAAACAGAGTTGTTGACAGTTGGAGGGCTTTTATTTCTGTTGAATGTGAATGAAGTGTGTTTTACAGTTAGTAAACAAGCAGCTAATACCGGCCAGGGCAGGCTAGTTAGCATGCTAACTTCAGTAGATATCACTGCAAAAAAATACATAGGCGTGTTTGACATAATGTCAGAGCTGCCGCTACTTCACATTCTAGTGATGACATAAGTTCTTTCTTTTTGAGTTTTAAACCTAAATTGGGTCTAATTTTTATTAGTTTCCCTTTAAAGTGCCTTGCTTGATAACACTGTTGCTCATTTGAACTGTAGTGCACTTGCAGTTCTCAATCTCCTAAAAAACAAAAAGGTGGTGTGAGTCAGCTCTTAACCACTGACCGATGCTCTTGTCAACAAGTGCACAAAGTCAAACAGCACCAGTGTTTGCTCTCTCTCGACCACTGACTTCAACTATAGCCAACACCTTCTATCTGTTACAGCACTGTGCCTCATACAAGCTGTTAACCAACACGTGACGGCTGACACCCAAACACAACGACGCCTGTTAAAATAAATGGAGTGCTGCTTGTGTAAAGCTAAACTAGCTTTCAGAACAAATGCCAGCTACCGCTCTTATGTCAGTATTCGAAATATGAAGCCTTTTTACGCTTAAGTTTTCGTGAGGATTAAACAAACAAGAGTAATGTGTCAACTGTTTGCTTTAGAGCTGTTTGCAGTTTGATCATTTTTACTTTTGAACCTAGCCAGACAAGCTTTTCCCTTCTCTTTTAGTCTTTAAGTTCCGCTAATCACAAGCTGCAACTCTACTTCAGGGGCTTAAATTTTCCTTAAAATACGATGGAGTTCAATCTTCTAATAGCTGCACTTAACACGCAAGAAACAATGTAAATCCTGACTGATGCATGAGTAAGATCATGTGAGTCAGACCAGCTGATGCACCGTGTGTGTTTTCAGAGGGAAAAAAACATGGTGGGTGGATGTGCTCCATGCACAGCTTTCATGAGGACTTCAGGGACAACATGATCAATGACAACATTGATTGTGTGTGTAACGTGTGTGCGTGTTTGTGTGTGTGCATAAGGGGAGTGGTGTCATGCTGCAGACACATGTATCATGCCTTAGTTCATTTTGCCTAAGACAAATATAACAGCCTGAGAAAGGGTGTGTAAGGTGAGACTGTTTTGCATGGAATGTCACAGTTGATTTACATGTCAGAAACAATTTAGTTGTGTGTATCCTGTGTGAGTGTGTGTGTGTGTGTGATGATACTGCTGGCCAGCAGCAGCAGTAGTGGCTGTTGTCAAACTGGTGGTGTTTTTCCAGGCCAAGGGGAGAATCTCTGGGGTGTGTGTGTGTGTGTGTGTGTGTTTGTGTGTTTGTGTGGTAGTGCCTAGCTCTCCACATGTGAGCTCAGCTGACCCAGTTCAGGAACTAGACACAGACCAGTGTGTGTGTGAGTGTGTGTTTGTATGTGTGTGGGGCTGCAGAAAGGGCCTGTTTGTTCAGTCGTCCCCTCGGCCCCGTTCCCTTCACCCAGGAGTAAAGAGCTTTCAGAAAGTTTGAGAGGATCGCAAGAATAAAGTGTCTCTCTCAAAGACAACACACACCCTTTGAAGCCGAATCTTCCCTTGACAAGTGCTAAGAAAAAAAAAGAAAAAGTTGAACCAAGATGGCGCAGCCCTCCTCCCTATCTTGACCAAAAAAGAGAGACAGGGGCTGTGGGTGGGGTCACCCTCACAATCTCTTTAGAAGATCCACCAATTCTCATTCGCATCACGGTACAAGTCCTTTTCCTTTAAAAAAAACCAAACACACAAGCATGCACATACAGAGGCTCATAAAACACCGAAGGAAAAACAACTATTTAAGTCACAATGAGAAGTATGTGAGAAATGTCTGTGATGGGATGGATGTGGGTAAGACCCATTCAGTTGGGAATGCAGAACTGGGCGTACTGGGTTAATTAGTTCTGACTGGTGGTTCTCAGCTGGTGAATTATCCTCAAAGTGGGAGGCCAGACTTATGACGGTAGCTGACTTGGAGAAACAGGAATAAAAAATACTTTCTTTTGTCTTTTGTTATTGTCTAGTCTCGTCTAAGCAGGTTTTTCAAATCAAGAATTACTGGTCTAGATCTGTGATATTGTAGGGTAACACCCAACAACAAAAGGAGTAGATTAAAGTTGCGATCAGTCATACTTTAAGTTTAAAATATCCCTATTATGTCATCTGTACGGTTGATTTTTCTTTGGTTGAATACTCCCTCTCTGCATGTGAGGTTTCTCCAGTTTGCAGATGATCTTAAAAGCATGTCGACACAAAGCACATCTTAGTTTTAAGATTTTTTTGGGAAACACACTTGTAACGCTAGTTACATTTTCATGGCTCACTACGTAGCAGCTATGAGGTAAAATAACAAAACTCTCCAACTGCTTCAGATGCCTTGATGCTGTGTCATCTTTGCATTTTTGAACTAAGCCTGGTTCCAAACCTGAATCCTCTCACACATCTGTGATTTGTCAGGTGATTCAGACAGGTGTGGTGCGGTGCTACTTAACGGTTTCTTAATCCACAGAACAATTGACCAATGAGGGTTCAACACTTGCAATTTAAAATAGACACCTAATTTTCCTGCATTGCTAGCTTGCTTCCTAACCTAAAGAACAATTTAAGACAAAAAGCATCAGAAAAAAATAGAGTCCAGCTATTCAAGATCTTGTCAGTTACCACAAAGAAATTACAGGTCTTAAACTTTTTATCAAAATGGAAATTAAGGAGTAGTTACTTAAAATTAGTTGAGACAGTTAACTTCTCCTATCAGCTACCACATCTTCAGCGCCAATTGGCAATGTCTTCCGCAGGCCTGAAATGTTGTTTGCAGCTGACTGGGGCAAGGGTAAAAACGAAACAAAATACCTCTATTCCCTACAGGAACTCAGCTGTCATGAACACAACATGATTGAATTATAGTAAATGAAATGATACTGCCAAATTTGGCAGCCAAACCCGAAAAACATAATTTCACTTGGTATTACATTTCTATTTGCAACACACATGAACAGAGACAACTGGTACAGTCAGAGAGACATAGTGATATTACTGAATTACTGAAAGTGACCAAACCAGAGCGCAACCTAACCATTAAGATTTACACAACAAAATGACCCTGACTTTTCAGGCTTGGGTGGCAAAACTGTTCTCCATGCAGGTAAACTGTTTGCTACAATAATCCAGTATTAAATCAAGATTGGCAGAGAATTTTCCATACAGGAATCCTTGTTTCCCAACGTGTTTATTTGAAATGTAGAGGTAAAAGAAGAAGTTCTTATCTCCTAAGCTAAAAAAAAAGCACCAGCTGCTTTTTAAAAAAAAAAAAAACTGTACAAAACACTGCAGACCAAGTCAAAGCACAGAGGCCTTTCTCAGACAGTGTGTAGGTATGCTGGCAGGGTGGAGCTGCTCTGTGGTTGGCACGGTAGCTTACTGCAGCCCCACGCTGTCTACATAAGGACAGGAGAGGTAAACAAGCAAAGAGAATGCACACCAGTGTCTGTGTACCACCCTGCCCACCAATCTCATCTTCCCTGTATCTCCTGTGTGTCTTTTGTGCTTTGATAAGCAATTACAAGGAAAACCCTGCAGGACATTATGTCACCTTCCCAGCGCCGCCCGGCCAGGATGACCATTTCTCTGTAACAATGCTCTCTCAGCGCAAGATTGGGAAAACAGACTCCACGCATGAGAAAGCAACATGCTCTGCTCATTAAATACCCCTCCCACCAATCTTTCCATTGTTAAGATGGGAGGATGGGGCAGCAGAAAAAGTCTACACCCAACCTGACAGGGCCCCGTCTGTGAGAGAAGATCCACAGTTTTTACAATGGACACGTGATCCGTGCTGCAAAAATATTGGCTTAGAAGGTAAGGCCTTGAAAAGGGTATGAAGAGAGACATCGTGTTTATCATTTCTTTATACTTTCAAGGAGACGAAACATTAATTTATTTTAGTGCGGTTGTGCATGATACAGTTTATAAAAAAAAAAGAAAAAAAAAGTGCTTCTGTGTATCCAGGTTGCTTGGAAACACTGATTTGATCTGCAGGCTATGACTCAGTTATGGCATGTCTAAGCCCACAATCACTCACATAATAAAAGACCCAAAGCTGATTTTTCAATTCAGCTTTGAGGTGATCATGTCTCTGAGAAAAATGTCAACCGCAAACACACTCAATCAGTCAACACTTCACAACATAATCAGTCAACAAAAAAAACCCCAAGTCATGTGACGCTATCACTTGATCCATTGGTTCCAGTCAACAGAAAGCCACCGGGGAAAGAGGTAGAGGAAAAGGCAAAGGGAAAATGCAATTTGTATGCAAGACCACGAGTGCACATCGCTGTACATCTGGTCCACCACACACATACACACAAACAAAGATTATGTGAGATTTTGCAGGTAAGGCTTGTAATGTTAATTATTCATTTCAATTCCAAACAGAACATGATGATCCATACTGGATTTGTTAAGATTGGCAAATAGAGCAAAAGAAAAACAAATGTACCAAGAGATGAAAAATGCCCATGAAGCAAAATAATTTTAAAAAATTATTGAAAATAAAACCCCAAACAACCCAAATACTGTAAGCATGGACGTATGAATATTCCTAACCTGCAAAATGATTCCTCCATATAATATCAGCGATAGTCATTGGTGGGCCACCGGCAGGGTGTGGTTTACCTTTGTCATGGTCAGTCCTTATCATATCCATTAAGGAATTCTCCAAAGAGTGCAAGCTAAAAGCATCAAAGGGCCGATTCCGGTCCTGCAACACAGCAAAATGAGAGGAGGGTTAGAACTAGAGCCACTACAGAAGATCACATACAGAAGACCCAAAAACACTTATCATTTATGGCTGCTGCAGCTGTTTGCTTTACCTTGCTCAAAGGCAAAGCACTGGCAAAAAATTTGCATGTACCAACAGCTCCCATTTTTTTCTTTAAAAAAAGCAGCACAGGCTGGGATGCATTCTTAGCTAATGTAGACTAATATAAATTCAGGATCTGAGACAAGATGTTACAGGGGGAAAAAGGGAAAACAGAATGTACTTTTCAGCCCTGGGGATGTTGGTGAATACAGCTGATATTGAGAAGAAGATATGAATCTTAGTCAGAGGCTCCTAAAGCCTTTTCATGTCAAAAAGCTACAGTGAAAGCACAGACAAGATTCTGCCCTGAGGATCTTTCTGGATTTATATAATTCAGCACAGAAGTTTGGTGTTGTAGTAGAACCAAAAGGGTAAATTTAATCCATGATCAAAACATTTACTGTGCTGTTTTTTTCATGTAACTAATGTGATACTCCTCAACTTTGCTCATGAGGTTCAGTGTGTGGTTTCATACAAACATCACAACTTTTCACTTTTGAAATTAAAGTGACAAAAGTTTTCTGTCTTAAGCTTTTCAAATGTGAATATATGCTGGTTTTTACAATCCTATACGACAGTAAATGCACTTTCTTTGGGTTTTGAACTTTTGGTTGGACAAAATAACCATTTGAAGATCTTACATTAAGAGCGTGAGATTGGCACATCTTATTATTTTCTGATAATTTATTGACAAAAAAAATTATGCAGTAGCAAGTAAAATCCTGTCAGATACATCAACCATAATTATAAAAACGCTTAGTAGTAGTTCTATCATCATAATAGATTTTCACTGCACAATTATTCTGACCCATAGAATTCACGACTAGCTTGAAGGTGAACAACTGCTGCCTGCTAAGATGAATCAAGAGAGAAAGAGATGATTTGAGAGAGCTACATTTTTTAGACAATATTTTCACATGAGTATTATGAGTACCAACTCAATATTTCATTTTAAATATGTTTATGGCCCAAACCTATAATTATTAGAAGTTATTAGTCTTCAGTTTAACAAAGACAGTCTTCCAAGTCTTGAATAACTCTACAGTGAGTCACAGTGATGGGATTCTGAAGTTATAACATGTTTTTTTTTCCCCCGGAGCAACAGAAAATACAATATCCAAGTTAAAGTACACATTTAAATAATATTATTTTTTTCAATATATTAGAGTTAAATATCAATAAATTTAAATCCATGAATAGGGTTTTCTGCAAAACAGACACCAGAAGTCTCAACTTTTAAATAGCCGAGCATAACCTTCAATTTGTACAAAACAAAGAACACTTCTTTTTATACCATATACTAAAATACTTGATCATGATTAACTAGGGATTATGTAAAGATACTATGAAAGCTTTTCAGTGCGATCTACACCTTACATGTTAATTACTCAGCACAGGAACTCAGCTGGATTTGAAACCACTCTAAGATGCCAAGCTAACACCTGTGTTATTTCATTTGTATTTTTACCTAGTGAGTTACAAAATAAGAACCTGATTCTATGAATCCTGATTCTGTGAAGTACATAGGTTCAGTCAGGTCCAATACTGGACAGTTATAAAACAACATCAAACACCTCGGGATTAAACCTTCCACTGCAGATGAAATATTCAGACGCCCACTGTGTGTGAGTGAATTTATGAGACTGACATGTGTGCCAAAGGTAAAGCCTGAGAGTGCGCCTAACCAGAGCTGGAGGCTGCAGCCTTGGCAGCTGTGTCCTGTGTCCGCTGTCCAAGCCGGGGCCACATTGTTTGCACGCCACAGCTATTGTTGCCCATTCGGCTGAGCATTCAAAAGTGTTATTCCCTTCACTCTGGACCCGACAGCGCCACGTAGATAAAAATCTGCCCACTTGGTACAAACGGTAAACACTTAAAACGCTGAGCTTTTAGTTTCCCCCCTCCCCTCCTCTCCTCTCTGACACATGTGGATGAGCACAGTGATGAGTGGGGGTTGGAGAGCTCACTGTAGTCAAATGATCTAAAGAGATCATATATTTAAAAAAAACAAGCAGACTTTACTATTTAACACATGACATGAGAAAAACTCAACTTGTGAAACCCAAGTTTCAGTTGACCTCTCTTGACTTCACTGCAGCTCATCTTCCCTCATGACACATAAACAAGATATAAAAGAGTGGTGCTGAGGGAGATCATGATCAGAAACAGACTAGGCGTTTAAGACTTGGCTGTTTTTAATGAATAAAGTCTGGTCCAGAGGGTTAAGGGTTGCCAGATTCGGGAGCAGATGGTGAATCTGTAATCTGTTTTTATTTTCTATCATAAATTGCAAAATGTGCAAGCAGAAGTTAATTTGTGCAGCTTCACTACCAGAAAACAGATGAATCAATAGGAAAAAGCCTGAAGAGAAAACGAAGCAGTCTAAGGTGGAAAGACCCAAAGAGTTATGACCACAATATGTACATCCCATCTGATGTTTAGACAACATGTTACACTGACTCATCAAAAAAACAGCCTTTTTAACTACATTAGTCTCCAAGAAATTTCACATAAAATAAACAACATTGGGCTATATTTTTAATCAGTAATAATTGTGCCATTTTGAATTCAAGAACCTGTTTCAAATGGGGATCCAACATTTATTATCATTATTAGTGGATCTGAAAATTAATATACTAGTTATTGGTATCTGTTTAGACTAGAAATTGTTAGCAAAAAGGGAAAAAATAAGATGACATCCTCAAATTGCTTTATTTGTCTGACTTACGGTGCTAAACTCCTAATAATCGATTTGGAATAGACAAGAGCAGCATTTAAAAAAAGCTGGAAGCATAGTTTTGTATGGCAATTTGGCTTCATAATGGACATAAACAATGAATCCATCCCTGAAATTGCCTATAATTCTGATCATTTTCTGTCAGCAGACTGAGCAATCAATGGACTTATCGCATCAACATCAATGTGAACATTTCCAAAGAACATGAGCCAACATGTCCTCTGCACCTTCAGCGATTGACTGTGCCCTTTAATCATCATCTATTATATATCTTATTTAAATGCAGGGTTAAATCTAGCTTATCTGACAGGTAAAATGAGGCGAAGGTATTGGCAAAACAGAATGGTGAGCTTAGGTGGCAAAAAGGTCACAAGAAACAAGCTAAGCAACATGTGAACCCGACTGGTTACACCCTCAAACTTGAAGATGCTCCTGTCGTTTTCTGTGACCGTCAGACAGCATCTGACTCCACCTGTCAGTCTGCCGACCAACTTCCAACTTCTTGATCTGATCTGATGTGATCATAATCTAAGAGGACCACAAAAGCCATTAACATCATTTCAAATCAGGGTATCTCCCGAGCTGCTCATGTGACTTTGCGTCTTAAGCCTCACATTGACGTGTTAAGTTAAATTCCGCACATTCCTCTGCCTTTAAGAGGCAGCCAGCGACAGGCGAGCATGAGCCCATATCGGATCACACTGGACTCAACATTTTCACCCTGCGCTTCATCCGGAGTGCCTGAAGAATACTGAGGGAATACTGAGAATACTGATCTGCAGAAAGACAAGTACACCTGTCATCGGCTGTCCACATGACAGTGCAGGACCGGTGTGTCCTGCCTGCTGCCCTGCTGGGGTATTTGCCCGAGTTTCACTTCAGTAAACAGCTCGGTCGACACGTGGCCTCCCTGACCTTGCATTGTGGTGATAACTCCTCTCCAATTATGGGTGTAATTGCTAAACAGCTAAGTGTGAGCTAGAGGCAGGATTGTATCGCTGAGGTTATCATAAGCCTTTAAAAAAATACCCTCACTGTTAACTTTATGTTATTCAATAAGAGTTGATTATTTCAAGCACTAAAATATTTATTAGCATAGGATTTATTATAGAATTGATCTTTGAGAAAATCCCAGCTTCACACACAAAAAAGGTCAATTTCCTGAAAGAATGAGAGCACTTTCCAGCCTGTGAAAACATTTGAAGTACATCTTTTGTGGCTTTAGTGAAACTTTTTCAATTACCCTGATGACATCATAAGTTAGCTTGACTGACAACTTGTGACTGTTTGTCCTGAGTTCCCCCCATGTCCTGCGTCATAAACTGGGGACATGATGTTTGAAGGAGAAGAGCATTTAACAGGCAGGAAAGTTTCATTAAAGAGGTCATGCGATTGAGTTTTTTTTAAATGTGGGGTCCAGTCTGAATCATACTAGTGACAAAAAATCATTGTATTTCAGCTCCCTCTGCTTCAGTTTTTAGTTTTCTCTTTTTTTAATCTGCCTCTTGCAAAGTTCTTTATGTACAGGCAATACTTTGATGGAGTGGTCCCATGAAGTGTTTCGCTCAAGCTTTGGCTTATGTCTATTTGCAACAAATGTATCTAATTATTTGTTCTTTTTGGCTTCTAATATAAGTTATAGTTTTATAAGAGGGTTAGACTGCGTCACTATAGCAAGTCTAATGAAAAGGCATATGCTTGAAATGTTGCTGCATAACAGCAATTAAAGTCATTACAATGGTGGCCAGAATTTATGAAGATTTTCTGTTTTGCTTTATGTAGATTTATATTATGACAAGTTAATATGAAGCACATAATGTTGCCATAAGTCTCTTAATCAAAACAATGAAAATATAAGAAGTAGTTTAATGACACAATAAAATAGCGTGGGATCATGGGATTTGTTTGTGTCATTGTTTACTGGTGTCTCTGTCACCATTGCAGATAAAAATCGACCTGGATGACTCAGGAAGAAATGTTCACAGGGATCAAGTAATGGGTTGAAGTTTTATTCACATTACTTCCTTCCCCTTACTCTCTAAGTGGTGTTCCTCCAGAAGTCAGTAAAACACATACAATGAGATGCACAGTTGCCTAAAATTAGTTAATTTATTAATTAGTTAATAGTTTTTTCTGTGCTCTCACATTAGACTTTAATTTGTAATGGTGAAAAAGAATAAATTACAATTTTCATGTGGCTTTAGGTTTTTTTTTTTAATTCAAACAACAAACAGATTATATGAATAATTTCAGACTCATTTCCTGTCCACTGTCTCATGTCAGCTCCACACAGCATGAGTGCACCAAAGTAATATGTCCCCTTCGGTTCTGATGTTTCATCTAGCAACACATGGCCACATGAGAGTAGATGACTGAGCTTCATCTCTGCTATTTGTCTTAGTTTCATTCCAGTAAACAGACCGCTCTATACAGCATGACATGTGCCCCCCTGACCTTGTCTCCTGGTGATAACTGGAGCTGTAAGCTGGCCAAGTCAGGAGAAAAGAGACAGAGGCACTCAGCAGAGGAAACTGTGTAATAAAGCCTAGGGAGGCCTGACTGACACACACAATCATTATCTCCTGAAGAGGCTATACGTTTCAAGTCGGTTGGAATTTCAGCCGTGATCCGTCTGCACATGCAGTCCTCTCTGCAGTAACAGGTTAACATGGCCCAATTCTTCCATTGATCGGGTGAACAAGTGACTTAACGGTGGATTGTTTATTTTTTTTATACTAGTTTGTTTGTCAGGAAGCATAAACTAAACAAAGGGAGAATACATGACTAACAATGTGAAAACAGCCACACAGAACTGAACTCTGCAATCTGCCATGTCAATCAAGGTGGGATGCAGACTGAAACATATTCAAAAGTGAGTGAAACTGACTCCCCGGTGTCCTCTATGGTGGAAACAGATGGGCGAGGTGCTGTGGATTTTCTATGGTCCAAAAGAAAGAGTACAATATTGCATGTCACCCTGTAAGTGCAAAGGGTTTGGTGTTGACACCAGACAGACAGGGGGAGATTGGGATTAGACAAGGAAAAAGCTATGAAAAGGTTTCCGGGTGAGTGTTTACATTTTCCATGTCCTACTGAAAATAACTCATTCTGTATTCAAAAAAATAATTAGGACATCCTTGTCCTTTCCTCTGTTGACAGTTATTATACTACTTCGGGACAAATGTCGGTCTCATGTTGTGACATAAACCTTAAGTCAAGGGTGTGTTGTTGCTGTTGCTGAGATGGCCGATTTCTGAACCTAAATTTTTATCTTTCAGCTACTTTGCATTTTAGCAGACAGTTTTTCTTTTAAACATAAAACCTAAATGCTTTTATGGTCGTGGAGCTTTCTTGAGGCAGAAACACAAACACATCAATGTTAGCACTTTGTGTATATGATAAGATAAGATGATCCTTTATTATTCTGAGGACAGGGAAATTTACTGTGTCACAGCAGCAGAGTGGATGGTAAAAAACTGAAGTTGCATCAATAAAGGGTAATTTGCAATAAAAATATATAGCGTAAATAGGACCAAAGCACCCAAAATTGCATAGAAGAATATAGCTGAGTTTATTTGTATTGAGTTCTATATATTTTGTTTTTGCTTCCTTTACTTCTAAATTGTGAGAGAAAATCTTCCTCTACCTTTCGAGTTTGACCTGCAGTCCTTTTTCATACAAGTACAAAAACCAACCCACTATTCGACTCCGAGCCAATCAAATGCGAGAATAAATGATGCCTTCAAGTACCGT
>JAPZDZ010000003.1:5259303-5269680 GCA_029783805.1 Acanthurus tennentii
TTAAATCTCTGTGTAATAATCCATCATCAGATATGCGAAGGTAAACGGCTTCAACTGCCCAAAACTAAAAGGATACGATCAGATTTTTGAGACAACATTTGAATTCTGTTGATATATTAGCCTTTGCTCATCAGAGCTTATATATTTAGCTGCTAAAACCTTCAAATCTCTGTAGCTTTTCCTGTTAATTAAAAACACCAGTATCAATAATGCATGAAAAGTTAAAGATTGGGTCCTTGCTTTTATTTATTAGGTAGCCTTTCAAGATTTGGATTTTTGATGCTGAGGTTGTGTTCTCAAAGAGATTTTTATGTTTGTTTGTTTGGTTGTTTTTTTTTTGGTAAAACACAAGAGCAAACGCGTGAGAAATAAACTAAACAATGTTTGTCTGCTCTAACATAACAAAAAGTGTTGGAATTTCCAGCTAATCCAAATAGCTGATCACTGTACCTACAGTGCAAAATTTGCATATTTTCATTGGTCGGGGTAGAAAGTCAGGTAGAAATAAAAAGTTTGCCTAAAATTACCCCAGTTACCAATGTAAAAATCCTATGTGTGAGAACAGAAAGCTTGACAGGTGTGAAAACAGAAATCAAGACTTGGAAAATGATCAATCACAGGAGCATCATGTAAAATGCCCCAAACTGTTCCAGCTCTGGCAGTAAATCTAGTGTTTATTGTACACAGGACAACACTGATTATAGTGCAGTAAGAGAGTTTATAAAACAGGTTTCAGGGCCTTTAAACCCAGACTGCTCTGTGCTCTGGATCTTATTTTGCAGTTTTGAGAGAGTTGCAGTGCAACACATCAAGGCCCTGTGCTCTGTTCTACGCTCGGTCCCTCCAGTAGCGTCCCCACCCTGCTCTCCTCCCACTGACTCCTGGGCTGGTTATTAATAGGATGTGTATGGGTCTGTCTGGGTGAGGAAATCAGGTTGCCTTCCTGTAAATACTGCATGATTTCCCTCGAGTCAGCCTGGAATGCCAGGGAGGAGGATGCAGAAGAGATTTTTTTTTTTGGATCTTGCTCCGGATATTAGACCGAGCTTCTATAAAGGCATGTTGGACTTCTGATTAATCCTTATCACATTCTTGTCAATAATCAGCCCAGTTAGTTTTGATCTGGGTGGAACCTGCTTGGAAGCTCCACCCTCTGTGTCAATAAACTCTGCAGTGTGAGGTGTGCTCCATACCTGCTCTCTTCAACTTCTACATTGTTGTCATTTTTCTTGTTGCTGTGTACAGACGGTCAGTATGTACACATGTTTTTTATGCAGAGTGGCCTCCTTGTGTTTACACTTTTTTCGCTGTCATTTGTCACTAGTTATTTAGCCTTGAGGTAAAAAGGGAATGTTTATGGTTACAGCTCACAGTGCAGGTGAAATTCCTTTTTATGAGACAATTTTTACACAAGGGTAGGACATACAAGCAATGATGGCTGGTCCTTCTCTCTTTGAGAGATGTATGTGTTGAGTTTAGATATTTTTCTAGTTCCACTGGTTGATTTACCAGCAGGTGTCTCATGACCCCTGCTGTACACTCACACGCTGTTCTTTGACTTGTGTTGTCAACCACAGTTTTTCACAGGTTGCCTCAGTGTTCATTCTCATGTGATTGACACTGTAACAAAAAGGTTTCTGAGTGTTTGCTAGTTACTTCAGATATTTCTTCAGATATTCTTATTTTCTGATAAATTGAAGTAGTGTTTACTCAAACATTTCAAGGCTCAGAATATTGAAATAGTCTGATATAGTAAAAAGAAAAACAAACAAACCTCAACACAGATTAACTGGGTACTACCAATTGTTGTTTATGTACAAAAAATGACCCACAGATTGTAAATCTGTGGCCTCAGATATTTAAAAATTAGTTGGGTTATACACTAACTGTAATACTGCTATCCATAGGAAAAATAAGAGTTGCATGTGCACACGTCAGTTTCACTCTGAGCTATTTTCCTTCACCAGGTCCTGTGGTGTATGTGCTTGACCTGGCTGACCGGCTCATCTCTAAGGCCGGCCCCTTTGCTGCTGCAGGCATCATGGTGGGCTCCATCTATTGGACAGCTGTCACCTATGGAGCTGTCACTGTCATGCAGGTATGTGCAACGAACTGTCCTGAAAAGTTCAGGTTCATAATAAGACTGTTCTATCTAGTTTCAGCCACGACTTTCCATTTTACAAAACTACAAATAAGTTGCATGTGATTAGAAGCAGTGGTGGTCAAGTTTTTGTGCCCCTTTCTTTCATTATTCTTATTTGTAAGTAAAAGTCAACTTTCTGACCGCCTGTCTGCTCTCCAGGTGGTTGGCCATAAGGAGGGCTTGGATGTTATGGAGCGGGCCGACCCTCTGTTCCTGCTCATCGGTCTGCCAACCATCCCTGTCATGCTGATCCTCGGCAAGATGATCCGCTGGGAGGACTACGTCCTTCGCCTGTGGAGGAAGTACTCCAACAAACTGCAGATCCTCAACAGCATCTTCCCAGGTCAGGACACACAGTTGCGTGATGTGTAAAACCTGAACAGTCAGCAAGGTATTTTTGTTCTCTCTGCTTCTTTCACTGATGACAGTTCACATCTTGGACCTCTTTCAAATATTGCTTTCATTGTGGGATGATGGGGATTAAAGCAGGAGCTGTTTCAGCAGGAACGTGTTACAGCAGCTTGAGAACGGCCTCCACTGTGGGGGAAAATGCTAAATTAATAAGTCGATTTCAGCTTATTAGATCAACTGTACTCTCAGATCCAAATACAATCTTGCGTGTTTAAAGTGGCTCCCTGCTTCTGTTTCTGGGTCTCTGCAGGGATTGGCTGCCCAGTGCCCCGCATCCCGGCAGAGGCAAGCCCCCTGGCGGACCACGTGTCGGCCACGCGGATCCTGTGTGGCGCTCTGGTCTTCCCCACCATTGCCACTATTGTGGGGAAGCTCATGTTCAGCAGCGTCAACTCCAACCTGCAGAGGACCATCCTGGTGGGTACAACCAGAAAACCCCTAAGACCTCTAGTACAGAAGACACACAGGAAGGAGTTTGATAATGAGGGTTTAAATAGGATTTTCTGGTGTGACGCAGCTCATGTCAAGAGTCAGAATTATCCCAGTATTTTAAACAAGTGAACCTGAGTAAATCGAGTCATTTCTGCTGCTTTACATGTGTGGATGATTGATTATAATTTATAGATCTAAGTTATTCTGGAGATGTTCTGTTCAGTGAAATGGTATTATTTTCTACTCGCTCCCCTTGTTTAGCCTCTTGTGATTTCAAGAAAATACAGCAACAACACTCATGAAAAGATTCTACTTTGGCAAATGTTAACAATGCAAAATATGAGCCATTCGTACACCAGAGAAACTCCACCTCCTCTCTGACCTAATGCTGAGGACAGAGAGGTAACCAAAGTGGCTTTTGTGAGCCGGGCTTCACTGATACGACTGAACACTCTGTCCTCATCTCCTGAGCTCTGTGAGGGACGGACTGAAAGCTCTGTGTTGACAGTTTCACCTTCGCAGGAAAGATGAGGAGGAAAGGCCGTGGTTGGAGCTCTGTATCCAAACAAGTTCAGTTCATAGATCCTGTGGTCAAAAACATTCAAGCGGAACATTGAGTACTGTTTTTCAAAAGGAAAACATGAGTAACATAAATGAATATTACAGGTTTTACTTGGAAAAAGCAAAAATTGACAAATAAAGATGTTTTTTTTTTTTTAAATTTCAGCATTTACAGAGGCTCTGTTGCATTTATAGTACATTTAAAAAACTTGATGACCTCAAGGTTATAGGACCCAGGATTAAAGGACCCACAGAATGTACTTCAATTTCTGCTTTTCATTTATATTCACAAAGCTTTAGAAAAAAGAACTAACCTGACCATTACAAAATTGCACATGTAAGAGTAATAATTATAATAATAATATTCTAATAGTTACATATAATTCTCAAATAAATAAATCAACACACAAACCAGACATACCTGACAAGGTGCTGTGACCTCATGTATGCTGCTGTGGCTGGTTGCCTGGCAACCCCCAAGGTGACTTCAGAAGGTTCACATGGACAGGAAGTAGTCTGGCACAAATCTGGTCTTAATTACAGTCTAACTTCATGATAATAATGTGCTTGGATTGTGGTGGCTGATGTGACCTTCAGACAGTCTGGTTAGCTGTGTCAGCTTTAGCTAATGTAGCTAGCTGTGCTTTTATGCTGTGCAAGGCTAATCAGCTCTTGGCTGCGGCTTTACATGTTCCACACACACACATGAGAGAGAGAGAGAGAGAGAGAGAGAGAGACACTGACCTTTTCATCCAGGGATGCATGACATGGATTTTTATACTTAATATGATAACTGAGAATTAAATGCTTCTCATGGGCGACGCAGATATGATAACTGATTATTTCACAGTTTTGTAATTTAATAAGATCATAATCTAAAGTTTTAGAAAGATAATAAAATATTTTATTGCACTGACCTAATCAAGTGTGACAGTGTTACTTTTCCCTCTTCTCTGGCCTTTTGCAGAACATGTATTGCACATTTCAGTTGTGCTGGTCAAGTACAGTGACCTCTTGGAGTTTCTCTGAAACCGTAAAAACCCATCCACACTAGCAAGACATGTCCATGTCTCTTTTCCACACTTCAGTGCTCTACCGAGGAGAAGCAATTTGATATCAGGAGCGCAAAGACAGGGTGCTGCACTTCATCTTGTTTATTGGCAGAATTCAAGCCAACTTTAAAGGTGCATATTACCACCTGCTGCATTGGAGCGAGTAGATGCTGTGCTTTTAAGTCAATAAAAGAAATGTGGCTTTGTATTACCTTCAATATGGGCTTTATTTTCATTATAGTCAAAAAATAGCTGATAAAATGAATTTGCCATTAGCAGCAGATAATGAATAGTGCTGAGAAATGTCTTGCATCCCTGTGTTTATCCAACACTTGGCAAGGAAGCAATCAGGCGTATATTTTTAAAATGTTGAGCAATTTCTTTTATACAGTTCAGACTGTTGGTTAAACAGAGTCCAGACAGCCTGCCTACGTCTTTATTCAGAGTTTATAGGATATTCTTTGCTCATAGCTGCTCAGGAAGCTCCCAGGAAGCTCTCCTGTCTGTCCTATCTGTTTTTATAGGCTGTTGGTAGCTGTCATACATGTGACAGCAGGCGTAGAAATAACAGATCTCTCTAAAGCCATGAGTGGGGAGAAGCTTTGATGTGTTTGAGCTGGATCTGACTTCAGAGCCTCTGTCAACACTTTCTTTATTCTGTTTTTTTACTTCTTTTTCCTACAGGGAGGTATTGCCTTTGTGGCCATCAAGGGAGCATTTAAGGTGTACTTCAAACAGCAGCAGTACCTGAGGCAAGCCCACCGCAAGATCCTCAACTTCCCCGAGCAGGAGGAGGCCTGAGGAGGCCCCGCAGTCCGGAGGGAGGACGGCCGGACGAACCACACACCCCTGCCAGAGGGGTGAGGGGCAGGAGGATACGAACTGTCGGACTGAGCAGGAAGCGCCGGTGGGACAGACTTAGGATCAGTGTCACCCCTTACTTTGCTACTCCTCCCCACACCTCACCCCTCTCACCCCTTCTGGAGTGATTCACGGCACCGTCACTGACATTCACGCAAGGAACCACCACTACACATCGTTTTTAAAAATATTTTCCAACGCTTTCGTAAAGTGAAGATGGAAAAGACTTGCTGACACAGACTGGAGCATGTATGCAGTCAGCGTGCCGTCACACACACTCATTAACACACACCACATCTCCTTCCTAAGAACTTGTGCTGTGTGACTGTAGTGTGAATGTGCTTCTACAATCACATGACTAATACTTATTGTAAGCTTAACTGTATTTTAAAACAAATAAATGCGGGGCATGTGTAATTAGAATGTTTTATAACTATGATAGTAAATAAATAATTGTTTTATAATGTGAATTTTGCAGATTTGAAAAGCCCCCTTTAGCAATGTTGGAGGGGTTCTGTTGAATGAAGAAAAGTGCTTAGTGTGTGGAATGTATTAATGATATAATAATAATAAAATGTGTTTAACAGTTGTGAATCATGATGCAGTAAATTACCCACAAGCATTAATGATGAATTTTATTATTCTAAAGAGAAACCCAACACACTGACCGCAGATGGGAAGCTACTTTTGTGTTTTAGAGCCCTGCATTATTTGAGGGGCGTTTAGTTCTTCTGTTCACATGCCTTGGCAGTGTTCACTTCCACTGTCTGTAGCTTTCTCTTCATTTTACAAAATGTTCTTTCGTGGCGTTTTTAAAGCTTTGTCGGCCATCACTGCACCTGAATGAGCTCCTATAGGACAAGCCTGTTGCCGTGAGACTGTGTCCAACAGATGGATGAGATGGGTGCCACTGCTGTGACAAAGCATTTCAAAAGCTTCAGGTGTCTTGTCACATGACACACGATGCAGCACTTTTCACTGGGAGATGCAGAACGCACATTTTAGTTGGGACTTCTTGATAATCAGACTGTTGTGTCGCCTGAGCGTGGACTGTTAGCTCAGGTCAGAGTGGCTTATGAGGTCATTATCGTGCAAACAAAGTGAAACTCCAACTCTGGTCATTTAAAAAATGAGCGGCTGGAGCAGTTGACATTTCTGGCACAACTCTTGGGAAAATTAAAGGGTCAGTTCAAGCAAATGACAAAAGTCACATTTTCCTCATTTACTACATTTGGTATCCAGCCGTGCAGAGGGTTTATGCTTTATTCCTGCCTGCACCTCCATTGCATTTTCATCAAATCTAATTTAAATGTCATGTAATTTGGGACCATTTCTTCAGTAGAAAAATACAGGTCACTGCAAGGTCTCTGGAAAATTGATGTTTTTTTAAAATGCAACATTTAAATGCTGATACTACAACAGAAGTGTTTTAACTGTCCAGGCTCTGTCTGTGTGAGTGATATGTGAAAATAGAGCCTCTTGTAATTTCAACGAACTGGCTCCTTTACAAGGTACATAGGTTTGAAGCCATTGGGAGCATGTTATAATGACAAACCACCTTTTTATTTGGCAGTTATTATAACAAAGTCCAAGTGACTGTTTCACCTCTGAGGTTCTAGAAAAACAACAGTATGTGAATTCCTGTGTCAAGGCATGACGTGTAGCCGACCACACTGAATATTTAACCTGCACATGTTAACTGTGCCTGCTTTACAGACGTCCTACAGCCTGAACACCACAGCTTCCCCCCTGCACATTCACTGTAAAGTCTCCACTCTGCCAAAAGAGACGTTTCAAGTCTGAACTGTGTTGTAAGGACATTGTGTCTGAGTTTAGAGCTCTATGGTATCAGTTCTGTGAATAAATGTATTTTTCCAATGTTGAAGTGCATGTGTTGAGATTGTGGGGGAAGGGAAATTCTGCATTGAAAAAAAACAAAAACAAAAACAGTTCCATTCAGTATTTTATTCATTAGAAACACACACAGAAGACAATAAAAGGAACAAACAGGAAATGTCAGCACTCTAGTATTACCAGTCCATAAACCCAGCCAGCCAATAATTAGTCTCTTGTGTTGCTAAAGATATCCAGAAATTAAAAACTGCTTCAGATTTTCTAAGTGTAAACCAATCACTAAGTACTTCACATGATCAACAGTGCATGGCCCACACAAGCCTGATATGTAATGTTGCTAGTTTCTCGTGGACACTGCATGAAAACGGCTTGGCATCGACCCCCAGATGCCGTCAAGCTACTGCCTGTGGGAGTGAGAGTCTACCTAATGCTGCTGCTGCTGGTTTTCTTTGGGTTTGAACCACAAAAGGAAATATTGCCTCTTAAACAAAGTAGCAGTTCATAATGAAGGGGGGGCTCGCTGAAAATATTGAAATGGTTTTGATCTGGTTGAGACGTAGTAAAATGCTGGAAAACATTTGAAGAAGCTTTTGAGAATCATACAGCTTACTCCCTCACTCTTGAAATCATTCTTTAAAACTAGGCAGCATCATATGACTGTGCAATGAACTGACCTGAGAGCAGGTACGGTGAGGATGGGGGTGTAAAAATAATTAAAAAAAAAATCAGAAGAGGGATTTTTTTTTTTTTGGCTGTTTGAACAGAGTGGCTGGCAGCTCCACCAGCAGTGGTTTGTCACAGCAAAGCTGGTTAGCACCTGAGAGAGCAGGTCAAGCTTGCACGGCACTGACATCACTATCCTCGCACCACCACAGCTCTCTCCACGCTTTAGGATGGAGCCGCAGATCAGAGTGGATCCAGCTGCTGGAGCTCATCAGCAGTGCAGAGCCACATGTCATTCTTCCTTCCTCACATTGTTCCCTGTCCACATCATTAAGTTTATTGCTCAGTGAGAGAAGTGCATATATCCATTAAAAAAAAAATTCTTTAGTCAACACAATGTATTTCCTTTTCAGAGAAAGAAAAAAAAAAAGGCTGATGTGTGAGTCTGCTTATTTTGACATCTATGCTGGAAGAGCTAATGCACAATCCAGCAGTTTAGGGTGAGATGGATCCTTCAGGACTCTGTCCCCGGATCAGACCAGGAGCAGCTCAGTGCAGCCAGATACAAAGTAACTGATGCCCCCCTGGAAAGGCACAAGCTGCAGAAAGTCTCTGCAAGTCTCAGACACAGAGTGTGAGAACAATGACAATCTCCCCAGAGCCTTTAAAATGGAAGAAAATAAAACACTGTTGGTCTCTACGGCCTCTCAGTTTGACAAAAATAACCAATGAGGATCTGATCACATTTAGTGACGCCAACAAAGTACTAATGTAGATGAGAGACTGATAAAAGTTTTTATTCTTAATTAATCATTAATAAAACTGAATGTAAAAAAAACAGCATGGAGGTTCCCCTGAGATGTCTGATTTCCCTACTACTGTAAAATGTGCTAAAAAATAACAATATAAACAATTTTCAATGGGCATGGCTGTGATTAGCAATTTCAAACAGCTCATCAAAGGATCCCAACATTTTACCAGTTTACAAGCAAAAACATTTCAAAACATGAGGATTAAAATCATAAAACCATAAAGGCAAATATTCTTCAGAAATGCATGAACTTGAATAAAACATTCCATTCGACTGAGCGCGTCTTTTGTGATTTGTTTTTAGGAGCATCGTGGTGCCTTAGAGAGTTAAATTGCAAATACACCAGTCCAAAAAATTAAAAATAAAAAGGAAGAAGACCTTCATGGAGCTACTGTCTAACTTCTAAAGCCCCCAGTTCATCACAATAAACCAGCTATCCGTTTTCAAAGCAGCAAGTTTGAGTTAATCAAATCAAACGGTTCCTGCTGTGATTTTCTGCTGCATGGTTAACACACTTTAAAGGGAACTGGCCCTTGTCATTTTTTTAAAATGTTGTTTCTATTTCCTCTACAACAGCCTACACAGTTCTGTGATGCGTGTGAGTGTTGCGTCTCCGTTTAGAGGCGTAGAACATGAAGTGTGTCTGCTGTGACCTCTATCGGCACCGCAGCTACGTCAACGACCACGGCTAACTCTGTGATTCAAATACACGCTTTTGTTTCCAAGCATCTCTTCTAGTGGCTTTAGCCCGTCACTCGTGCACACACATGCACACGCATTTACATGCACCCACGCGCAAACACACGCACATACACACACGCACGCGCACACGCACACGCTACTGCAGGCTCACTCAGATGAAAGTCTTCCTGAAAGGGGGGGGGTGGTGGTGGTGTGGGTGGGGAACACAGCGGGGGCCCCTTGCGGTCGCCCTCCCTGGCACCCCCATGCTGCTGTGTGTTGACCTGCCGACCTCGCTCACAGTTTGGCAGCCATGAAGTTGATGTGAGGCTTGACCAGGGGGAAGAGAGGCAGGCTCCTCTTGAACTCCGTCATGTCCTGAACCAACGTGGGCTGCAAAACCAAACCAAACAAAGAGTCGGCGGGTCAGAGGGGCGTCCTGTTGATGTCTGATGTCTTCACACTACTGCTCTGACTGTTTCTTCATGACAAGGCACACTCTGAACGGCATTTGTACTGACAGCAACAAAAGCTACACGCACACTGTTTCCATGGTAACTAGTTACCTGCACTGTCAGTTCTTTAAATAGTGCCAACACAACGTAGTTTTGGGCTTTAGTCTCTATAAAAAGATACATGCATATGAGTGCAGAGCTGTTACGCAAAAGGACAATATTTCTGGTATTTATTTGTAATTTGGGTATTACTGACCAATCACATTTTAAGGGGGCTTTGGTTGCACACAGGCAAACAGACAGAGCGGAAACAAAAAACATAGAATGCTTTGGCTGAAATGCAACAGGAAACCAATCAGCTTTAATCTGATCTCAGTTAAGCTTTTCATAATTGTTATTATTTTATTATATTTTATTTTATCCTATTTAAACTGCATTTATCTATTTGTAGAG
>JAPZDZ010000003.1:5348762-5361047 GCA_029783805.1 Acanthurus tennentii
TGGAAGTCTGAGGTCACTCTCATCTGTGCATTAGAGCATTCATGACTGCCTTATTTTATTAATTCATTGCAGAGAATGAATCACTCTCATTCACGCAATAACAATAATCATTTGTTGTCAAAAAGACCTCAAATACAACCATTAAAGAGTAGACTGATGTAAGTAGGGCCAACTTTGGGTCTTTGATTAACTCTGAGGGGCTGTTTAACAAATGAGCCTCATTCTGATTGACAAAACCCCCTGCAAGCTTGTCTGAGTTGGAGAAAGTGTTTGACAGGAACAACTGTGGTCTTTTCTCCTCTAAAGACTTTTAATCCTCTTTATGTTATGTGGCATAACACAAAAATAGGTTGATCTAACAAATCCAAGTCTGTTCTTGTAAATATTTCCAAACAATTGATTGTAGTTTCAAAATGAGTGTACAGCAATGTGTCTGTGAAACCTATGGACACATCTAGGTTTTGGAATCTAGAGTCCCACTCTTTGCAGCAAAAGCAGCAGTGACAGCAGAAACACCACCTGAGGTAGGTGGCAGTCAGCATGAACCAGAGTCAAAACAGTCAATTATGAGAACAAGACTACAGTTTCAAAACAGTACAGTTTTATTTTAAAGATGGGCATCGTCTCTCTCTGCTAAAATAATGAGTCAAGGATTACGGAGTGAGTGATGATGCATGACCATGTAGGCGATTAATGATACCCAACTCATCATGGGACAGCGGAGGCGGTGGTAACTGAGGGTCCCGGCAAGAAGTGGAGGGTAAAAACCTTTTAGCACAGTTTCATGGTTGCTGTGGATACGCAGGCTGATGGATGACCTTGGAGTGATGAGGTTTTAATCTGCTCTCTCCCTCCCTCTGGCAGCCTTTTAAAAGCCTTTAATTGAATTTAGCCACATGGTTGATGCCATTACCTCTGCAAAGCAGCCATACGTCTGATGACCTTTAAAGAAGTGGTGCAGAGGTTGTGCATGAATACATGATGACCTCCTGCAGATGATGCCACAGCTGTCTGAAAGGGCTCAGAGTGAAGCCCTGCAGTGAGGCATTTCATTATATAGATGCATTTACAAAAACCCATCGCTCACTTAAGCTGTGTGCTTTGACTGTTTGCGTTTGAAATATTCAGCACTCAATTCAGCAGAACTGCCACCATTCAAAATACAAGATTTACCTTTTCTTTGTGGGCTTATCATCTTTTATCAGGGTTTTAGGATCTTAAGTCATTTAAATATCAATTATTTCCTTTTGACTGTCCCTAATTAAGACTAACTAACATTGAACTGAGGGATATTAAGTCCCAGAGCTGGTCAGTAATTAAACATTTAATAATGTCTTGGTAGAGGGATTTGTAAAAGTTTAAGAGATTCCAGATGAACTGGGGAAAAAAGGAGGGAGAAATCCCAGTGGGTGAGCTAAAATAGTAGGACCAAATGATAAATGTTGGAGGGCAAAAGGTTTTCAAGTTCTGTCAGACACAGTCAGCAAAAAGTTATTTTTTTATTAGTTTTGAAACTGACTTCCTGTTTTGTTGTCTCTGCAATAAAAAACATCACCATTTTAATAAGCACCAAGTGAAATGGTTTTTGTTCAGTTTAACTCTGTTATCGCTCCATACCCATCCATGACTAGGTTTACAGTAACAAATGAGAAAAATAAGTCTAAAAAAAAATCCTGAATGGATGGACCACTTCTATTAATAAAAATCAGGAGATGATGAGTCAGTTCTTGTTTTTTGCTTTACATTATTTCTACAGCAACAATAAAAACATCCTGCATGTGAAAATTACATGAAATTATTGAATTATATAAAAAAATGTTTCTATGGGTTTAAATTGCAGATTTTACCCTTGATAATATTCTGCTGTTGGTCATTTTTAATTAGGATGATGCCATGAATAAAAAATGTTGAGGTAACACTTTTTTCTCAGGATGCAGCAGGTCATTTATTCCTTCTGTGGGGCAAAACTGATTCAGTAAACATGTCCACTAAAACATTACACAGCAGCTGCTTTGCTACATTGTAATTGTCCTGCTACAGTTTGTAATATAAAACCAGTGGTAGGTGGTAACACATCACAAGTAGTAGGCATGTGAATTTAACAAACACCCAAGTTAAAACTTGTCCCTTATGCCGGGATCGAGCACAGAGCGGGGAGTCTCAGCTGCCTGAAAGAAAAAGAAGTACCATGTCTTTACATTTAGCAATTAACATGAGAAAAACCCTGAATTAGAGAAAATTTTCACAGACAATCCCTGATGAGCACATCAGGACACATTTTATTTGTACCAAATTATAGAAACCCCCCAAAAAAGCAGTAATATGATGAAAGTCTACAAACTGAAAGATCAAAATGGAGTTTGACTGTTATTTTTTATGTGTAACTCTAATCTGTGGTGTTATGCAAAAGACTTAAACTTATGTGATGGCTGTAGTGGTCTGTAGTGGCTTTTTTCAAATAAAAAGTTACAAATGTATAAAATTATGAAAATTAAATAGGAAAGTATAACAATCAATATAATTGTAATAATATAAAAGTATAACTTTTTCACCTTAACTCAAATGTGGTGCTTATAATGGCAATTTTCACTGTTTTCTGAGTACTGTTTTATTGGCATTATTGTACTTTTACCTGTGTTTAGATTCTCATTGCTCTGACTAACACTTACTCACATCAGCTGGACATTCTTCAACATAAATCATTCTAATAGATATTTTTTTAACCAATATGCCTACAATAATACACAGGCATTAATGTACCTGTATTTATTCCTAAACATACACCATAATGGACACACACACACAGAGATATCTGAATAAGTCCCATAATTTGATTCAACGCTGTCTTGTTTCTAACTTTTGCTGCCCATGTAACCTTCACTCTGTTGTTATTGATCGTTGGCTATTTGTATGCAAGGCACCAGCAGACAGTCAGACACTAAACACATGACTCTAATCCCAATCACTAAAGTAACATAGCAAGTTGCTGTTGTCATGAAAAGTCAACATGGATTTCAAAGCCAAGACATTGCGTGACATCCAAATACCTCCTCCTGATAAACGACCTGTTCTATTTAGATTCCATTGTTGACTGCCAGTTTTAATTATAGCTTGATTAAGCAACTCAAGCATGTAAATTATCACTCATGTGATTATGAATGGGGATTATTACAGGATGTTTAAGACAATTGAAAAGAGTTTATGCTATGAGTGACTTCATATGAACCAAATTTGGACATAAGTATGAAGTGAAGTTTAAAACTTTTTTTTGTGATAAAAATTGTGAAATTTCCAGAAAAAAAATCTGCATTGTGTGTATTTCTGAATTACTTCAGTATATTTGCAAATCTTAAAGTATTCTCAATTAATTAATTGTGAAAAGACAATAATTGGGGTTGCACCATGTTAATTTAACCACTAGATGGCATAAGAGGGTAAATAATCAGCTCTGTCTGGCAGTGAAAAAACTATAAATATGGCTATTTTCCAGCATGGTTTCTTCTGTGCAAAGCAAGAGCTCCCTTTGATTTTCCATCACTTTTTGAAGTCGGAGAAATTCACTATATATGCCGAAGCCAAAGACCACTTCAAACGCTCAAACTGTCTGTATGACAGTCCAGCCTGCTTCCTGGAGCTGGCTTTGATCTCATCATCTTGAAACAAGCAGCTTCACCAGCAGATTTACACTGTACTTATGTCTGTTCTTTGAAGACGATATGTCTGACAGAAAACTCATTATGGTCTCATTTTACAGGCATGGAGGGGTCAGAGAAAAGATCATTAGAATACGACTAGTCAAGTACCAGCACAGCTTCTCTAATCAATCACATGAAATTCACTTTCCATCTCACAGAACACACAGTTCAAATTGGTTAAGATGATTATTATCCAAATGTCATGCAATCATAGCACGTATACACACAGAGGCAGGTAAACTTGCTGAAATACCCAGGCCAGAAACTGAACTGTGACCAGTTAAGACCAAACAAAAACTTTCCACATGGCTGGCTAAGTCAGTGCAATTGGTTTAACCATGAAACAAAAGGTTTGCATGTGAGATTATAGGTGAGGTTTCAAAAACAACATTTTGCTGGGTTGGCTGATGAGATTTCAGTCATATGTCGGCTGTATTGTGACTGCTCCACTTTCGGAGTTGTTAAACTCTTTTAATAAGGTTTATGTAATTTAGAAAAGCTGGCTTGGATCGGATCATTTTGGGGCTTTAATGGATCAGTTAGCATGCAAGGGCTAAGCTGCTGGAATATTCCCTCATAATTTTCTTTCTTAGTGCCAGCTTGGGGCCCTTCTTAATGCAAACACAGGCTGCAGGTCATAATAAGATGGCCTGAACTTGAACATTTTATTCGCGGTCATGTATGAAGTCGGTTAATTTAATGCTGTGAAATGACTGCACACACCCTGGTGAGAATTTTACAGACTTCAACACTTTCACTTAATGTCTCTAAGGGATGATGAAGGCAAAAGCTGATGTTTATGTTGTGTGTCTTCCTCAGGGTGGGGAAGATTCCCGTCCATTTCCTTCAGGACAAACAGACAATTTAGTGTCTCAGATAGTAAAGATAAAACCTTTTTTATTGCAGAAAGATAGAAACGATAGCTCAGCAGATGAATAAACAATCCCACATTTTTCTGTAATTCTGTTGTTTAGTTTTTCCTTTTTGGGATATTTGTAACTTTTCTTAGCCATAAAATACTTTAATTACTAAATAAACAATTTGAGGAGGAGAATAAAAATTGGTGAACTGCTAACAAACCATTTCTGAAAAGGGTCCACATGAGGTTTTACTTCATTTTGAAGGCTCATGAGCCAAAAGACATTCAAAGCTTCATTTGAAAGCCTCAATAGAAGCTTTGAATGTCCATAAATGCTATTCAGTGCAGTCCCAGCTTATTTTAATAGGCTCCAGAAAATTTAAATATTGAATAAGAATGTGCTGAAAAATTCCTGAATGTAGGATGAAGACTAAAGGTGCCTGTGTTTTCCAGGTGGTAGCTCCTAAACACTGAAACTTTACTGCAGAAAGTTGATATTCTTAAAAAGCAGGAAAAGATCCATTTGTTCAGACATGCTTTTATCTGAATCTACTTATCATTTATTTGTCTGTGGAGACTTGCTTTTAGCAACATTTATTCCTATTTTCCCTGTTTTAGCTGCCTCTCTGCTTTTAATATATGAGCTCTTTCTCTTATTTCATTTTTGTTCTGTCTTTCTTCTTTTTGTTTGTGAAGCATTTTGTGACATACGGTTTTGAAGTTGGAATTTCATTAAAATGTATTGTGATTATTTTTATGAAACAAAGAACATCCAAATCTCTAAACTGAATGCCTGTCCTACAAATAAACAGTCAAATAATCAGTTCCAGCCAGAAAATTTTATTATTTTAATATGATGAGGAAACAAGAGGTTTACAAACTTTAAAGTTTAACAAAAAGTATGATTTATAAAGTAGATGTTTGACCTCTGATATCTTATGATATGTGCACACTCATCTACCATCAGAAATATTTAGTAAGCTACAGTCATACACACATTTATTGATTTCTTCCACAAACTTTTTCAGGTGTTAAAAAAAACCACAACTTTATGATGAAAAAGTCCTAAGATCCTAAATGCGATGACACTGAGGACAGAAATAAAACTAACAGCTCACTTAGAGTTCTTCCGTTCCTTTAATGCTGAGACATGCATTATCTTAAATTGTTCACAGCTCGGATGTCATGAGAGCACAGAAACGATCATCTGTTGTTGGTTTTGAAGAGAATCTTATGACAGCAGGGTGCCACCCAGTGGTCCCATGCATTACAAGAAATCACAGCACAGTTAATAAAAAGACACATAGCTTTCTGTTTCTGTTTAGCTCTGAACCACAGAGAAATTATTTTACACGACAAGGACCAAGTGTGTTGAATGTGTTTTTACAAGTCCCTCCATGAAGTAAAACAAATATTTCTGTTTTTCAAATCAGAAAAGACTTTGTACATCATGTTTTGCTTAAGAGACTCCCTGACAGAGAATCATTGAAAGTTCAGTCAGCTTTAAAGTTCATAGAGAGGCAGAGAGATTTAAACATACTGTACCAATTAACACAGCTTAACACAGCCATCTTCTTCTCTTTTCTTTTTAAATTAACAACTGCACTGATTTTCTCGTAAATTGTTATTAGATGTAACAAAATTCCAGCCACATGTCCAGAATATAAAGAATTAACCCAGAAAAGTAGGTTAAAAGTACAGAAAACTATCAAAACGTGCAAGGCTGCAATATCTGCGTGTCCTGTTTACAGTAGACAACAGCTGATTCAGCTCATCAGCTAGCATCTGAGTTAAATTATAAAAGGTCTTACTGTCTGTTTTCAGAGGGCACTTCATCAAACACTCTGTGATCCTGTCACATACTGGCACTGTGCTGGTGCAACATGTTTGCCTGGTTTGAATCATACAGAAAATGTGGAGGTTTACAGTGTGAGAACCCCTGGAAACATATTTGTGGCCATTCTTTACCTCAACAAACCGAAGGCTGAAACGATTGATTGATTGATTCTTTCCCAGAGCGTAGAGCACAAATATTTTAAGTGTTTCTTACATTTTTTTGGTATAATTTTATTATGGACTTTGGTTTTCAAAAAAGTTTATATATATATATACTTTTTATTCTAAAAGGAAATGTATGTGGTGGCAGCAGAATTTTTTAGTGTCTTAAAATAACATCTAAAAAAAACTTCAAACCATCTGTATGGGCAGATACCAGTAAAGACAAGTTTTCTCATCCTTGTTTTAGTTTTCTTCAATGTTTGGCCTCAAAAACATTTTGTGGTCTGCAATTTATTAATTTTATTAAAACATTTATTTGAACTGAGCAACAATAATCTTCTTCTTCTTGCAAGCATGTAAGAAAACCAACAGAGATCGTAAATCTCAAAAAACATGAAAGTCTTTCTTTGGAGCCAGTGTTTGTCCATTTTGTCCAGTCTGGGCTTCTGTAGAAACATGGCAATGAGATAACTCTGGGGATCTGCTTCCCAGAAATTTAGACATAAAGGCTCATTGTAAGGTAATGAGAACAAAATGATTCTAATTTCCAGATGATTAATCAGCAATAAACATTCTTATGAATTTTATATTCTGTTTCAACAATATTCCACAATAAGAAATTGCTGAACACTGGAGCTTTAAATTGTGTATATAATGCCTCATAAGAAAAAAGGTGTTTAATGGGAACAAACAGCTTTTCTGCAACAGAAACTATAAAAGTTATGCTAATGCATCAATCACAAGCTTCTCTGGGCTGACTATATATTTTTATATATTAAAAAGTCCACCTGGTAACTTCCGACAAGAACCCCATTTAAGTTTTCCAATCAGTTTAAGCTGCTTATCAGAACCTTGTGCTTTTTACTATTTATTTTTTCCAAGCATCTTGGCTGTGTGTTGTCATTGCTGTCTCTGCTCATGCCCCCTGCAGGCGGCCACGAATAGAGTGACTGGGTGGCATGTGACATGTTTGGTGACCGTTTCTGACGGGGCGCTAATGATCGACTGGCACGCAAACAGGTCGTTAGCAAGCCGGACGAATTAGCAGGTTGCATGCAAAGGACTTGGGATCAGGCCAGACCACAAAATAGTTGAGTCATTTTCATTCTTCCTCTCCCAGCCCTCGGAGGGAAGTGCAAAAGTAGATAATCTCATTAGTAAAACATAACTTTTGTAAAAGAGCCCTCAAGTAACCCTTGATGGGACATTTTCAGTTGCTGTGAACTGATAGACACCTGCACAGAGCTGCATGAATGATTTTACTCTGAAAGAAATCTAAACAAATCTAAAGTGTATTATCATTTCATCCATATGAGATGGTCTTTACTCTGTACACCATGTGACTCAGTTCAGTTTTATCATCCTGTTACATCGGCTACTTAACCACCCAACCCGCTCAGCCTGTCTTTGAGTGGTTTGCTGTTTTGCTGACCCTTTGACCCGACCCTGCTAACACAGATAGAAGTCGGGTGACCCCGGAGGTGCCATGATCATCTTAACATCCTCTGATTTGTGGGGTTAAAGCACAAAAATGTTGATCTGCTTTGTCATCTACTCGCTTTGATCACTCAAACACCTCCATTCAGCAGTCACAATAGTTTGACAATCCAGCAACAGGTTTGCAGGACAAACACTACAGAATATGAAGATTTTAGCAGAAAATAGATCCCTTTGAGATCTCTTCATATGATAAACAGATAATAAAGAGAAAAACTGAAGTGCTGTCTCACTGGTTAATGTCTGTACACTGAGAAGATCTTAAACTCAGTGCGACTGAGAACACATTCAGCTCTAATTGTGTTTGACATTCATAAGCGAGGAATGTTTTAGTCAAGTGCTGAGACAAATCTGGGTGGTCTGGAGATCAGCTTCCTTCATACAATGGAGAAATCCTCTTAATGAAGCTTAAGCCATGATTGTTAGACCTCTGAGCTTTTGCTAAGTATGGCCCCCTTTTAATGATCATGGTCTTGAGAGTCAGGGCAGCCAGAAGACGCTCACTATTCTGACAGCAGAGGGCGCTGCTCACCATTATGTCACTATGACCGCTGTAGGGCTTTGTGTATGTGACATTTGCAAGATTAAGCCCCCAAATCACTTCTTTCTCCTGCAAAGAAGGATTCATATTAAAATTCAACCTGTCAAATTCATTGACACAAAAGTGAAAGGAAGGAGAGGAGGCACAAGAGGAAAAGCAAAGCAGACAAGCACATGGGAGAACAAAAACGAAAGAGAAGGTGATTTTTACCCTGCTTACTGGTTTCGCCAATGGAACTATTTTTTGAACAATTTCCATTACAATTTTCAGCAGTCTTTATGCTTATTAATTATTAATTATTAAATTGCTATTTTAAGGTATTTAAAAGTAAGGCTTCTATGTGTCCCACTTAATGGATTATTTTGCAGTGTGGTTAAATTATGTCCATGTTTACATAATAAGAGTATGCTCTAGTATCAGTATTGTTTAAGCTGCTCTTCATCAGCAGGGTTTCTCAGCATTATAGCACTGTTTTTGTTACTGTTGTACAATGAGATTTTCCTTGAAAAACATTAGTTTGTTATCAAAAAACTTTGGAGTTGTTTTGTAACCCAAAGCCTTGTTTGTTTTGTTTTGTTTTGTTTTTGCAATTTTGCTCCTGGCAGATGATGACAGCACAGATTGACAGGAAACACAAGGAAAGCACAAGCAAAACATGCAACAAAGGTCCAAACACATTACTGACTGGTGAAGTTACATTCTTAACCACAAGACTGTGAAACCCCCTAAAGATTTTACATGTTTATATAAAAGAATTAATGGCCTCTACAGAGCAGGAAGAAAAGCAGATACACCTTTACAGAAACATTTCCCATCAATGTCAAAACATATTTATGATAATTAATGATATTATTTGCACAAATGTAAATGTACAGCACAATAATGGGGATGTTTGCACAACTCCTTCCCCACTTCTTAACAATTATCTAATGTAATAATTTTAACATAAAGTTTGTTTCACAACCTCAGTGTCTCTTATGTGTGTTTCTGTTCATCTATTCTGTGTTTTATTATATACTTTAACTATAATCTTCCTCAAGTTAATGTAATGCACATTAAATTTGCATTTTCCCTTTACAATCATTAACACATCCCAGAACTGGATGAAAACCCGAGTGTCTTGATTATTTCTTGTAAGTATGTGCTTCATACTTTGTGATCACTGAAATACTGCTGCTGTCAAGAGGAGTAGTCGTGTCTGCTAGTAGCAATACTTAACCCTGCTTCTCTGTGTGGGTTCCTTATCTGATACTATCATTAATTCATCAATATGACATATTTTAAAAACTGGATAGCATCACAACTCCCGAAGGCCATGAGTGTGAGGTCCATTAACTCTGACCTCAGTGATTTGTCTTTTGCTTAGGGATAGTCCTCACAATGTGCCATGTTCCTCAAACTCACTGACAGCCAAGAAAATGAACTTTGCATCTGGGAGACTTCTTTGCTGGTATGTTCCCTCCCGCAAGAAGACTCTGTGACCTGTGATCCCTGAGAAAGGTCAGTTATGTAAGAACTGATGTGTGGGATTAATGGGTTTGTTGTGCAACAATATGGAAGTCATGCCACTAGCAAACAATACTTGAGTTAACCGGGAAAGTGAAAAATAATATGCTACATGGTGTTTATTTCAGTGTTTTGGCACAACTTGCCTATAGGGGGCTCACTTGAGTTACTGTTTTTCTTCAACTTTTTTCATCCAGCTTGGTGAAGAATTGATAACTTGACTCACAGGGAAATGGAGAAAAGATTTAAAGGTATTTTTTTACATGGAAAATATTTGAAGAAAACACTGTATGACAGTCTGCTTTGAGTTATTGAGTCATCCATGGTGATCCAGACATTGACTCCTATTGTATTATTCAGTCTTAAAACTCTTGGTAGTCATTTAATGTTGATCCTGATGCATACCGGGAGTCTGTTCAAGTCATTCTTAATGTTGATGGGGATTATGAAAAAAGCCAGGGCTCCTCCGTCCTCTCAGATGATTGACAACCCAGTGAAAGAGGCTGAAGTATAAGCTGTTATATTGCTTCACTCCCCATGGTGTCAAATGGGAGTGGGATGAATTTTGCAGACGTAGCTTTGTGTGTTTCAGGTGGAGGCACAATGCAGCTTTTGAGGAGATCACAGTTCTGTGAGAATATCATCAACACTGCCTCATAATTCGTCCTCCTTTTTAATATTAGAAGTTTTTAAAGTTTGTGTTTTGTTCTTTATCCGCCTCTCTCCACACTGTGTGTTGTTCCCCTTTACTGCCTGGCCGTAATTCAACTGTGCAAACCTGAAGTGTAAAAGCTCCTCCAAACAAAGCGTAAAATGAATGGCCGCCAGCTGCTGTTTCTTTTTATGGTCCAAGGAGAGGAACCTGCTTGGAAATTTCCTGCAGATGTGATCGCATGACTGGCTGGTGACAACTTATAAAAGGAGACTCTGGGGCACCCAGTGAGCCCCCGGGAGACAGAGGGATCAAGCTTGCATGGGGATAAGCAGAAACAGAGTGGGGTCTTACCTTAAAAGGCAGAAACCTGAAAGCTGTGGGCCATAACGGCAGGAATGTATCCTCTGACCTGAATGCTCCGTACTTTTTTATTTTTTTTTACTCTATAACTGTGTGATTGTTACAGGTAGAACTCACTCTATGTCCTTAACAAATAAACTGAAGTGAAATAAAATGTGAGTAAAAGACCGGCAGTGCTGGATGGTTTTGGACGGCAGTTCAGTACTAAAACATCCCTCTTTTAGATGTAAGCCAGTCAGGAATTCGACAAGAGTCCAGAGGCAATTCCTCTGAAATAAACAGGAGGCTGACGGTCAGGAGCCAAGGTAGTTTTGTAGAAATGTGGGAAGATTTGTATTTTTGGGGTTTTTTTTAGGAGTTGTAAGCTTTACAGAGGCCTTCTGAGCGATAAGCACTAAATAATACTCATCAGGTTGTCAGTGCAGGTAGAGGCTGTAGCTTTAAAAGCAACAGTTCAGCATTTTGTAACGTAGGCTTTGAGAGTTATAGGACAGGATTGATGTCGTGCCTCTGTATGTCATATATAAAGCAGTCAGCTAGCTTAGCTTAGCATAACGGTGATACGGCTAACCTGGCTCTGTCAAAAATCCCACCACCACCGCCTTGCTGCTTATTTTATTACATTTCTGGTCTTTGCGCTTAAGAAAGCTTGGAGGCTTTTGCAGAGGCTACATATTTAGCGCACAAACATCAGAACGGTAGCAATCAATCAACTTCTAAAAACACAATGTTTGTTGTTTGTGTAACAAGTACACATTAGTGATTTGAGGTTTTAGGAGAAGTTCTGTACTGTGCTACATGCTTCCTGTAACCACATTATCATATTTGACAGGTGTGTTTCTGTCATACCTGTACTTTCTCAACATATCTAGTAACAGCTGGAAATGTTTCACAGCAGAACTGGATGGAGGTGAAGTTGTTTCATCGGAAGAAGTTGCGGCATGTGATTTCCTCTAACATCCAAAATTGTCAGTTTACATATTTTTTACATTTTTAGAGTACCCTTTGCTAGGCAAAGCTAACCATGTCCTGAATCCAGCTCCATAATCATGCATGTTTACGTTATATCACTTAGACCATAATTACAATGTAAGCAACTGAGTTGACTCGGTTCATTCATGTTCTCGTAGCTGTAATTACAAGTCAAAGATATTAGGATTTTCTGACAGTGACA
>JAPZDZ010000003.1:5362902-5375873 GCA_029783805.1 Acanthurus tennentii
TTCGATTAATCTCAGCGCTGATTTGGTGGAGCTCTTTCAGCCTGATATGACGAAAAAGATAATATAATTTACTTTAGAGGACTGCCGACTTTTTTATTTACTTACATGCCTTCACTTGAACACAAACATGTCCTGGTATTCATTCCTGTGTGGAGACACAACTCCCAGACACGTAAACAGTTTTAAAACGGATATAACTTTGATACTTGGAAATCATGCAACAACTGAGGTCAAAAACTGTGTGATGCTTTATTCAAAATTATACACAGTTTTAAAGTATGCACTTACGAAAAAGCAAAAACAGCCTTCAAAATTTCAGCTAATAGCTTGACCTAGTTACATTTATATCAACACTTTATGAATAGTTCAGTTTACACAAGACCAGGTATTGAGCTGGTGCCCAGTGTAAATAACCCCAAAATTATGATTCACATTAGAGATAAACAGAGCACACGATTAAGCTCACAGTAGCTCTTAGTTTGCTCTACATAGCGTGGCACCACTATTAACTGTGTCTGGGTTTTGTCGCAGAGGTATTCTAGTGCCTTGGAGGTGACACAGCTCTGTTTAACTCTCATCCTGTCTCTGCCCTCCTTTCAGCTCAGCCCTCACGTGCTGGAGATACAAACTTGACTCGCCATGGTTACTGTCAGCCAAACAACAGTCAACAGTGCAGTGAGCCCGAGGTATTCATTGCCTTGCTATAGACCAAACTGCATGTGAGCGCGCTCGTCGTATCTGCAATGCATCAGCCCCCGCTCAGTCTCATTTTATTCACCCCTGAGAGTTCAGTTCTCTCTGCTCTCTCCCGTTGTTGTCTTTTGAAAGGGAGCTGCAGCCCCTACGCTGCTAAATCAGCAGATCTGCAGAACACTTGATTCCAAGCTCCATACTCAGCATCCCAAAGTAAATGTTCCCAAGAAACTTCGACTACCGAGGCCCCGATTATCATAGTCATGGCATTCAACTCTGGATCACGTACAATACATATCAACGATGAATGATATCTCTCCAGCCAGCAAGAGAAATATTAAACAACAATATTTCTAAGAAAACGCTGCTCTCATACCACAGTTATTCCCTCCTGCTCAGTCTGTTGGCTACATGGAAAGTACAAGATCTGTGTTTGGGCCCATTTTGTGCTGTCGGACATTTACAGCAGGTGAAGACAAGAGGAGCTTTATCCTGCGGCTCACGTCTCTGCTGTCTCCATCTAGGGCCCGTGAGCAGGGAAACATCTTATTAAAGTTTCCCCTCTCATCCGCCTGACACAGCTCGAGTCTGGCTATGAGGGGCTCTGTGTGAGAGACAGTGTGCACATTATGTGGCTCTGTTGTGGAGGTTGGGTGGAAAATTTTGCTGGGTCTGAGCTGTGCTTTCTTTGGCACCCGTGGCCTCTGGGCCAAAGCTTATTCATCTGTGAACTGACAGCTTCACCTTAGCTCAAGAAAATGAGGAGCTGGATCCCCCAGATCACTGATCTGTGGAGGAACATTCATGAAAAGTTGAATCATTTACCTTGTAATGTAAGAGCAAGTAGCTTTTCTGTGCCTTATTGTCTCCATAGTTTTGATTTTCTGATAGAATTTGCCTATGAGGATGTTTATAACTAACATATTCTGGTTTGTATACAGCAGAAAATGCTAAGATGCTTGAGAAGTAGTGTATGTTCTGTTTTTTTCTCATGTTTTTCACTGTCCTGCTAAACCATAACATCAAAGTCAAGGAGAAAGAATTTAACAAATGAGCTTTTTCTGTTTCTGCCAAGAAAGCAACTGGTTGGGAAATTACAAGGCAGCAGGTATTGGCAACACCCGCATCACCTCCCTCACTTGCCTAACATCACCAATTTAGCTGCCACTCTTCCTTTTGCAGTAGCACAAGTTCAGCTGTGCAAAAATACTCGAACAACAGAAACGTTATTTGTCAGTGAATTTATTTTCAGAGATTCAAGCAAACTGCAAAACATGAAGCCAAGCTAAGCCCAGCTGCCACTTGCAAGTCAAACAAGTGGAATATTGTTTTGCTCGTGAGTTGGCGGGTGTTGCAATGAGTTGTGTGATTCTGTTGTTGTACCCCGCTGGATATTGTAAGCAGGTGGGGTCAGTGTCTCTTCAGGTCAAACTTCTACCTTGGCATTGCGGTAATGAGAAACAGTCCAGGACTATTTCTACCTTCCATCTCTGGTATTCTGCCCTCAGGCTTCAAAAACAAGACTTATGTAAGTCAGAAACAAGACAAGACACTGTGAGTCTGCTGGTAGCCAACAAAATGTTCAAGCATCTGTGAACTTCAACTGCAGATGGAGTGATTTGTTGACATGAGCCTTGCATAAAACAATAAAAAACATTGTTTTTACATAAGACATACCTGTGTAAAAGGGCCCAAAGTCAACAGGTAGCTCACACAAATAAAAATATCATTCTGTCCTTCCTGTAGAGATCACATTTAGAGAACATGGAGGCAGTGTTCGGAGTGTAACATATGTTGAGTATTTGTATTGGATTTCAGAAAACACTGGTATTTCCTGGTATTTTCTGTCAGAGAGCTTTGGCATTTCCACAGAAGTGCTTTTAATATGTTACACAACACGCTACAGTGCTGCGGTCGCAAATTCTTGTGTAAACCAAAGGGAGTTTGCTTGGGGTCCTTGCCTGTCAAAATGAAGTCTGTCATCAAGTCAATGACGTACCATTGAAGGTGTAAGCACAGTAATTACCTTGACAGCAAAGGTTTTCATTACTCACACACAGAGGTTGCTTCAGCTTCAGCTCTGCATATGAAAAAATCTTCAGCACTAATACTGGGATTGTTTAATGGCTGGGGCATCTGCCATGACATGAGCTTTCATGCATGAGGAAATGTTCATGTCTCTTTTAACATCTGGTTTTACAGCAGCTTCAGAAGCCTCAGCTTGGCTGGTTGCGGTTGTTTACAGACATTCTGAGGCATTTGAGGGATTTGAAAAAGGTTTGCCACATTGGCCAACTCAATGACAGAAGTGAAATGGAGCCCAGATAATTATTTGCATGTGAAATTAGCAGACTAAAACAAATATATTTTACTGAGGACGTGAGGAAACTGATCTGGCGAAACTAGCAACATGTCAATGTTTGGGTGAAACCTGCCATTTACCTTCATAAGGTCTTGTTTTGTCTTAGCCTTCATGTGTCTACACTGAAGGACCTGTAGGGACAGAGGATCAGAGGGAGGAGGGCACAGCTTAGGGGTAACTGAGTTCAAGAGGCTGCGTGTGTGGGTAATCACTGCTGTCCTGCTCATTCAGTCGCTTCAGCACTGCTGGGTCAACACGTTCATATTAGAATTAGACAAACAGAGAAGTACTCATCTATTGTTGAGCTCTGGGTAAAGTTTGCCTGCACGTTGTAAGTGTATTTATAACCTCATCTCCCTCTGCATTCTGACTGAGGATAGTGTGACTCTAAGACCGAAGCCGTCCCTCCACACTTGAAACAGCTGATTTATGTCCGGTCATGGACACTTGTGTTCTGTGGCTGGAATGCAGAGAATTTAAGCACCCTCCTCTGCTTGTCCCGTCCACATGCAAACAAATGGAGCAGGCGCCTGGTTGGGCAGATGAAGGCCTGCCGGTGCTCCCACTGCAGGGCAGGAAGGCAGAATGTAAGGAATGTCAGAGGCGAGAAAATAAATCCATTCTATCCTTCTCTCTGTAAATCTGTAGTTCTTTCTTCCTTCTGTATCTTTCTTGTTTGCTTTCTACTTTTCTCTGCTATTTCTTTTTCCAGCATTATTTAGATTTTTACCCCCCTCTCTGGATTTATCTTGTTTAATCATCTGAAACCTAACTCCTGGTGTTTGCACACATTACATGCAAGAAATTAGCCAGAATAGGACAAAATGAATTTATTTGTGTTAAAACTTTCAAAACACAAATATGCATAGTGTTCTGTTGTTTGAAATAGTCATGTGGCAAATGAATTATGTGACAAACAAACAAACAAAAAATCCTTGTTAAACACACTTAAAGTCACAAATTGCAAAATGTTCAAGACTGTGTAAAAAAAGCAAAGGACCACAAACTTATTATATACGGTGAAAGTCAACATAGGAACACGAAGCTAATGTAGCATTTTTACAGTCAAAGGCACAACGACTGTTTTAGCTGTAACTCAATAGTACATGCATCTTAAACATGCGGCTGACATGGCAAACAAACAAACAAAAAAAGAAGAAGAATCAACACTCCATAGAAGCAAGAATAGTTATATGTTTTGACAATAAAAACATAAGCAGCTCTGTCTATTGTAGTTAATTTTCATCTCAATGATATATCCAGACACCATTTTGATTGCTTTTTGAGTCTTTCTCTCCTCATGGCTATTTTTAATAACTCTCCTACTTGGGCAGCTCAAGGCCTGCTCTTCGCTGCGGGTTTATCCATTATGTTGAGCACATCGTCCAGGATGGAAGGGCCAAGATCGAGTTCAAGGGAGAGGAATGACCCCGTGATCTGGGAGAGGGATTCCTGTGATGTGCTCTTCTCCTTGGAAAACTCAAACTCAAAATCACAGATGCGGCCGTCCTCCACCCCACTGTCCCTGTCCACCCACTCTCCATTGCATTTGGAGAGCTCCTGCTTAAAGCCTGTAAAGTGTCCAATACCATTGCAGTTGACGTTGCCGTTGAGACTCCCACTGCCGTTGCACATGTCATCCTGGAAGTCCCCTTTCCCGCTGTAGCTGTCAAAGCTGTCACTGCTTGTGTTGCTGTTCAGGCTTCCATTAGTTTTGAAGATGCTGTTGCTGTGACCGTTGATAAAGAAGCTTGATGGCTTGTCAAACCTGGTTTCACTCTTGTTTATTTTGTTAGCTTTGGCGACTGCCTTGGAGGTGGACTTATCTGTGTTTTCCAGCAGATCCAGAAGGACGTCAGGCTTTGACTGGATATCTGGGGCAGGAGAGGAAGGCTCGCTATTGAAGACGTCCAGGGAGTGCAGCAGAGCGTCCATCTGCAGGATCTCCACCTCCTCTGTGCTGTCAGGTTTCATTGTAGCTGTAGGACCAATGATGTCCAGTGGTTCTGGAGGCATGGAGAACACAGCTGAGGAGAGCATGGGAAGGGTGAGTGCCTGGCAGCCGCCAATAGTTGGAAGCGAGATGGCATTCTTGAGCACTGGAGAGGGGGTCTCAGCAAAGGAAGCATCACCTGTGCTGTTGGCTCTTAAAAACTCACTTTGGATGCCATAATGAGGGTGAATGTCTCCCTTCCCAGGCAAGAGTTCGTATTTGCCCTGAAGGAAAGACATGTCTCCGAAGGCATCTCTCTCGCCACCCTTGCCGATGTGGATGGTATGGCGGAAGTCTCCAAGCGGTGGACTGATCATGTCTGGAGACAAAATATCTCTGAGGCGACATTTCTTTCCCTTCTTATTATTGGTGGGTTTCAGGTATATGGGTGCTTTTGCTGGCATGGCTCTAACTGCGGACGAGGTCTCAGATATGCAGGATTGTGAGGTCGGAAATGCTCTATCAGTTCTGGACGTTAGAGTTTTCCTCAGAAGAAGCTCGAGTTACATTCTCAGTAATGCACCCGTCATGCAGAACTCCAAAAATAATTTCAGCGATTGCAGCATTGATCAGGAAACAGGAATCCAAGTAGGATGGAGATATCTTGTGATGTCCAAAGGTCAGATGGCTGCTTCCTGAAATCAGAGACAAACACAGAATATGTCAGCCTTTTTTAAGAACGTGAACTCAGCACTGAAAGACTTCCTAGGGGGAATTTGGATAAATGTTGCTACTGATACAAAACTCCTGTCCTGACTTCCAAAGAAAGAGAAATTTGGTCACTAACTCAGGTCCCAAGAATAAACTGAGTCCTCAAAAAAAAAAAATATCCCCATGCTCATCCTGCATCTGGCGAGCTTAGAGGCCAGAGCAGAGGAGGATGAGGCCTGGTCTAAGGCTTTACACTGCTATATTCACATTTCCACACATGAGCCTCCTTTGGCCTCCACAACTCTGGATGTGCTAATGTAGAACAGCTGGGCTGCAGATTGGGAGAGGAACGGCAATGCAGGATTTTAGTAGGATCAGAGTGGGGCAGCGGGTTTTAGGAACAAGCTACTGCTCAGACACGCACAGAGATAGAAAGAGATGGACCAGAGGGGAGAAAGAGGGGAGGAAAGGGGTTTAGGGGGGATTGTGTGAGGGAGATAGAGAAGAGGGATTAAAGAGCAAGTGGATCTTAAGAAAGAAGGTGAAGATTGTGAATTAATTTGATGGGCAGAAGGTCAGCGCCAAGTTTAATAAAGGGCTGAGATACCAGCTAGGTTGAACAATACATCAGGACGGGTAAACATTATTAAAGAGGCACTGGATTTGATCAAAGGTGCATGATTGTATTCTACCCTCTCAGAGCTTTTCCATTACAAACCCAGAAAGTCACCGCGCCGGCAGCCAGCTTAGCGTAGGATGAACTCAGTAAAAACCGGGAGAGAATCGCTTTGACCGTTTGAAACGACATGAGGAGAAAGGGAAAAAAACTCAGCGGAGGAAGGGAGTTGACAGTGTGTGTATGTGTGTGTGAGAGAGATGGTGTGTGTGTGTGTGGGGGGGGCACCAGTGAGGAGAGAGCTTGCCCATTTATAGACATATTTACTTATGAAAGGTCTGTCAGCAGTGACTGTCTGACGGAGTGCACTGCACTCCCCTTCCACCCCCCAACAAAAAAGAGGTTTCACTGAGAAAACATCCACATTCCTGCTGCAGCCAACCCCATAGAGACGCGCTGCATCAGCCTTATCACAGACACTTTAAGTAGGCTATGTTTATTCAGCAGCCACATTAGTGTGGAGCCAGAGAGACAGACACTTGCTGCGTATTTGAATCCAAATAACGGGGTTGAAACTGCTGCACCGGCATCCATTTTCAACAGATTCATGTGTTTCCCACCTGTTTCACAAAGTGCTGCAGCAAGAGTTTCTGCCTTGAGAGAATC
Organism: Acanthurus tennentii; assembly: GCA_029783805.1. NCBI lineage: Eukaryota > Metazoa > Chordata > Actinopteri > Acanthuriformes > Acanthuridae > Acanthurus > Acanthurus tennentii. Next base: position 5,369,884 of record JAPZDZ010000003.1, read on the forward strand.
GCAACTTCGAAAAAAAAAAACAAAAAACTGTGTAGGAAGTGAATTATACAGTGAGATCATCCCGCATTAGAGGATGGCGTTAACAACGCAAATAAACCTGTCACTAAACAAGCACCGTGAGGCTATATATGGCCATGACAAACACTGAGAGATGCAGAACATGTGTGAATGCGCTGAATGGCAGCACAGCTCGCCAAGGGTCCTTGTGTATTCTAGTGCTGGTGTGAGTGTGAGTGTATGGGCGAGGTGCCTGACTGCGCTCGAGAGAGATAGCAGTTTTGACTGCACGCCATGTGTGCGAAGGAGAGCATGTTTGTTTGCTAATAGTGAGGGAGAAAAAGGGAAAGGGGAGGGTGAAGAGGAGTGCTGCAGTGTTTGATGAAGGGATGGCGGGGGGGGGTCAGAAAAATCCCTCACTTGTTTAGCTCAAGCTTTTCCTTGTTTTTTCTTCCATCTCTTTTCCTCCCACTTGTTTTTTCTTTGTGTAGTGATTCTCCCTCTGGTTGCTGCTCCTCAGTCCTCTCTGACCTTGACAGCTAATACTCACTGCAGTGGGAAATTGGACTTGGATAGCAAGTGAAACAAATGCATCATAAGGCCCAAAAAAAAGGCCTCTCATGGGCTCAGAGTACAAATATCTATATCTGTATTAACTTTTGCAAGGCTATTCCAGAGAAAAGGAGGTCACTGCTGCGCTGCTGGCTGAAACACTTCCTATCAAACACACTATTGATTATTGGTCTGTCCTGATGAAATAATAACATCTGTCTGGTCCGTGTGGACCCTCTGCTCTCCGATGGTGTGGGAAAATGCACAGCCCATGCATTATAACAGATGATAATGTAAGTAGAAATCAATGGTAGAGACAGAACTTATAAGAAATCCTCTAGCAGAAGAGCAATCCAGTTCCTGCAGCTCACACAGGGGGGGACATCTGCTGTGCATCCCACCCAAGGTCAACACTTGTGGCCCATGAGAAGTCAGCTGGTGCGGTGAAAGCCTGGAGGTCTGACCTTCACGTCAGCCGACCTGGTGGTGGCTCAGTTTGGCTTATATGACAAACATGACTGGAATTCCAGAGGCCAACAGAAAAATACCAGCAAAACAATACCCTCATGCCGGCCGGCCGCATAACCAGCATGAGGGTTAATTTAATGAGAGCTTAGGGGAATTAGTATTGATTTAAACATAGCATGTAGAGAATCTCAAGAGCCATGGCAATGATAGTTAAGCTTGTGTTGGACCAAAAGGAAATTAATCAATTACAGGACCTCAGGAGACCCCGGGATGAATTCTTAAGACCTGACACAATCAATTTGTTTGTGTCTCCACAGACTGTTAATAGTTGAGCAGGTGTATTCTGGCACATCTCAAAGCCAAGGCCAGATTTGCACCCTCCTTTAGGAACTGGTCCAAAAAGAGGCTGCATGGCACGTGTTGACTGGTCCAAGCTCGGCGGCGCCAACCCACAGAATGCGGTCACGGGTTTCATTTACACCTCCGGGGGAAGTGCGGATCTGATGGCACCTTCCATTCTAAATTGCTTACTTGAGCAGCCATCCAATCGTTGTGGGAGCTGGAGGATAAAGCCACTGTGTCATTGGGTCAGCAAGAGTTATCTGTCTGGGCACGAAGTGATTTGGAGCCACTCCAGCCTCTTTAAAAATGGAGCTTTGCCTCATCAGTTTGTGCTTGAAGGGTTAGTTATTAGTGAGGGAGGGGGGCAGCTGAAGGAGCGTTGTGATGAAAGTTTGAGTGTGGGGGCAGATAAAAGTGGGGACGGTATCTGATAATTAAGCTATTGGCTCGTGATCTGTCTGGGTATTTCTGGACACCTAAAAGTCACGTGTGATATAACTCGGTCAGTATATTCTTAGAACCACTGTAATACTACTGTAGCCTAAACAAATGGTACAGTTTGACGAGGCTTTGCGGTTCATGGAGCAGCACACTGCTCCAAAGCCAGTGATGAGGGACATACAGAGTGAGCAGCTGTTCAAAACGTGACCTGTATATGACTTCCTCTTTTTTTTTAAAATAGATTCATGACATCCCCTAAATATTCCTGCCACGATGGGATTACTGTGCTGACATTTTACATCAGTGCTGTTGAAAAGTAGCATGCTATTCTGCACTTCTGTAGTACTTGTGGTCAGTGTACCATCATCAGTACAGGCTACAAACATGAATTCCTCCCACTGTGTTGATAAAGCAACTTTGATGAAGGTTTGAAATTTCCAAAAAAAACTCTTCTAACAGCTAACCATGGCCTTGACTTCTGTCACGCCTTTGAATAGCAGAAAGACCCTCTCTTTGGGGCTGTTATAAAAAGCAAATGCACATACCACAGAGGGTAATGGTAGCCTTACAGAACAGACTGAGCTGTTTGTAACATAAAAAAACCTCAATTATAGGCAAAGGCCTGACTCTCAGAGGCCTGGTGGCAGCATTGGACTAGGACGAATAGCAGGGTGGAGTATTTGTTCTTTCTTTCTTTCTTTCTTTCTTACTTTCTTTCTCGCTCCCTTTGTGCCACCCGCAAGCATGGCCAGCACTTGCAAGAGTTATCCTTGGCAAAGATGAGCAGGAAACTGAATCAAAGCGTATGAAACATGAAGAGAATGTCAACATATACTGGCAAAAGAGAAAGAGTCCTTTCCTCCCACTGTACCGGTCAAAACCTCCCCCAAATCTGCTCCCCTGGGGAGATAAAGGCAAATGCAGCTCTGAAATTCAGAGGAACCTGCCCCAAGCGTGTAGCCAGACTAAAAATGTCTCTCTTGGACAGTGCAGAGGATATCATGTTGCTCCTAACAGTTCAGCTCTTGTGTTACATGTATGAGAGCACTGCTGGACAAATGCTCCCGTACAAGCTTAACTTACCACGCTCGCTTTCGCACGTTTTACTGTTACTAAGCAATTTTCCATCCTGCTCTAGACATGCACATTAACACTTAAGCACTTCCATGACACCCAGTTCAACTGCAGCAGCATTATCTTATGTACTCTTTCAGATTACTGACCCAGCAGAGTGTGGAATAAAACATGTTTCTGCTCTCACTCACCTCAGATATACCAGTGGGGTGCTCTGGATCCTTCCCAGGTATTGCTGACGTTCTCCTGAATTCTGCAGCTCAAGCTTGATGTGTGTGTCTGAATGTGTGTGTTCAGTGGCTGCTGTGCTGCTCCTGTGGCATGTTGACACTGCCCTGCCTCCTGTCTCTGCCTCGGGGCTGCACTTCTGTGGACTGGGACGTCTGCCGGACAGCTGTTTTGGAATTGCTCTCCGGCTCCTATTCAGTTCTGAGGCAAGGCAAGTCTCCTCCTACGCCTCCCCTTGCTCCCCCCTTCTTCTTCTTCTCTCTCTCTCTCTCTCTCTCTCTCTCTCTTTGCTCGCTTCTCCCTCTCTAGCAGCAGCACCTGTGCATGTCTGTCCTCTCTCCAACCCAGAGCTGGATTTTTTTAAGCAGCTCTGTGGTGTTTAAGAATTCTCCTCACTTCCTGTGCCTTGGTGGAGCTGTGGTGATGAGTGATCACAAGCTTTCGTCTTGAAAGAAATTGCGCTTTGTGAAGAGTAGCGCATGCCTCATGGGATGTCTGGCTGTCTCTCTTCTCTTAAACAGCCCATGCTGTGCGCACCGTGTTCACCCTCTCCCCCTTCTGCCTTTCTGCCTCACCCTGTCTGACTTTGCGACTGCCCAAATCTGATAAGAGCTATTCTGCAAATGCAGCTGGCAGACACTTGACTTGACTCTTCCTGCCTCTCTATTAAGTCTCTGCTCTCTGTCCTTATCTGTCTATCACACAAGCACACCCACCGTGCTGTTATTTGCCTCTCCAAAATCACCGCATATTGTACCCAGTTCTTTTCATTTTGTGCTTAGTCATTTATTTTGCACGGACAACACTGTCAATACCACGAACTGACAAATTGCTGCAGAATACTGCAGCACTGCAGCACATGCAGGGGACATTAACAAATAGGCTAATGGACAGCACATGGAAAGAGCTGCAGCAAAAAAAAGGGAATCATGTTTCTCTATAATGATTTAAATGCAAATACAGAGAAACCAGAGCGTGTAAAGGCTTTAACCTGATGCCTTTCATTCAAGGACATGACAAAACCTCACGGGTGCATCCCTTTTTTTGGATCTATTCTTGTACAGGAAAAAAAAAAGAATCCATCACCTTGGAAACTGGTGCAGCTCAGAGGTGATGTCGCACTGTGGTGCATCTTCCCCCTAAAAGAGGCTGGGAAAAGCAGAGGTGTCTCTTTCTGCCTGTACAGAGAATTACAAAAGGGCAAAGAAGATAAATGTGGGGGAAGGGGTGGTATGTCTCATTCAGTTCATGTGTGTGTGTGTGTGTTTGCGTGTGCATTTGCAGTTAAGCAAAGGGGTGAACGCATGTCCTCACATGCCGTAGTCGTGTCTCAGCAATAATCCAGTTTTGTCCGGCGTATGAGGCTGCACATCCTCCTGCAAACACCACAGACTCTTACTGTTCCTTCTGAGTTCATCTTGTCTAATTAGGTCATTCTCCTTTATCCACTTTCTCCTGACTGCTATGCGATGGATGCACCACTGTAACAACCAATCATATATAATGTTTTGCAAAGTCTTATATTGACATGAATGCAGGGTTGTTTGTGTTTGTGGACGGCTTACGTTGCTGAGACACCCTCTATTTAACTTACACAAGCGTTATTTAGCACCAGTTAAACAGCAGTTGTGAATGGAGCCCTTTTAGCATGGTGTTGTGGTGTCGCCTCGGGGTGATGTCATTGGGGCGTCCATGTGGCCGGCATATGATCTGTAAGTAAAGCACACAACACTGTCTTCTCATTTAGGGGGACCATTAAACCTTGGAAATTCCAGAGCTAACGCTCAAAAAAGAAACTTGACGTAATCCCCCCCTAAACCCGAAAAAGATAAACTGCTTGGTAGTAAAGGGCTGGGAAATTCAGTCAGTGAAGTGTGGTTGTTGATAATAACTACAAATGATTAATCAATCATTTGATCTATTTATTCCCCAAGACAATGCACATTTATCAACATATCTCTGCCAGTGTGAGCCAATGGGCTAGTTTTCAACATTAGTCCTTTGGCCAATTAAAAGGCCTTTTTCTCCTCGACATAAGTGAGCCTGAAACCGAGGCAGCTAAATGCAGTTAATCTGTCATTTGTTTGAATATTTATACCTGTGCTTTACTTACTGATATTTCAAATATATTTAGTTAAAATGGCTTCTTAAAGTTCAGAAATCCAAATAAAAATCAGACAAAAAAAAACAATCGGCAGCAATATAACAAAAGGCGCACTCTTTATTACATGTAGAAATATAAAGCAAAATCTAGCAAAATGGTTAATATCCACATTTTTGCACATATGAACTGCGCAAAGCAATAACAGAACACAATGTAAATGACCATCATATTGATGTCAGTTAATGTTTCCAGAAATATGTGAATAATTACAAGACTTTATGCACCATATATCTGATGCCTTTTTTAACGGAAAAATATGGGTTTGAAGGTTGTAAAAAATTTCTTTGTCTCAACCAAAATCCATTAACAAGCAGCTTTTCACCTTTTACAACAACCTAATTGATTATTGTCGTGAAATATAATGGAGGACTAGAAGTATTATTGTGGGCCATGGGCCAAAGGAGAACAAGACAGATTAGTCTGGAACTGGAATAAAAAATGGGTGTAATTCTGCACATTATTCTGTAACACGACTACACTCTGAACTGTGCTGATCTTTGCTTGTACGTGTATATTCAGAATGGAGACAGTCTAATTGGAGCCATTTGGACATTATGAGAGTAGTTCAAATAGTTCGATGCTAAAGGGGCTGGAAATGGTTGAATGAAGGTTTTGTTTGGTGGGGTCAATGAGGTCAAGGAGATGGTTGCAGGTGGGGTTGACTGGGTGAAGATGAACGTGGGTGGAATGATGTAATGTTGCGGCTGCAGGGTGTAGGCTCATC
>JAPZDZ010000003.1:5384395-5395730 GCA_029783805.1 Acanthurus tennentii
AAAGTTATTTAAGATATATAAGATAATAACTAATTACTAAAGTTACTAATAAGCAAGTTTTATTCATTGTTAAAGCTTCCCTGCGGAACACAAGAAGTCTCCATCATTTCTGTAAAATCCATTCTCAGTGTATGTGCACTGCTTCAGGCTTCTACATCAGACTTGTGTAAAGTGCAAATTGGACTGAAATTGACTTGCAAACTCTTTGTCACATATCATGAACCCGTCTTTTAAAATTAGATTTTCGCTGATCCCAGGGAAGCTTTACTCTTTAACCAGATGAATGTAAATACATCCTTCTAGCATCAAAGTCTGCACATATGTCACACTGTAAAGCTCAAACATTGTATTGGGAGAATGGAAGGACTAAGAGGAAAACCTTTTCTTCAGGGGAGCAGGACTTCAAGGGCCTTTTTTAGCTATGAGGTACATTTTACTGAAAGGGTGCCAACCATACTCATATTTATGTGTTTGCAGTTCTAAGTTACTGACATTGAACTTCCATAAGTGATATACTTCTCCTTTTTGCACGGCCTGCGTGGCAATTTCTGTGCCTTGACTTTTAATCTAAAAACACGATCAGGTCAAAATTTTATATGTAGGCTGTCAGTTTATGACCCTAAACTTGGAAATCTGGGTTTAAAAAAAATTCCCATCAGTCTTGACTGAAGTGCTGATTAGCAAATGTTAGCATATAAACAAAAATATTTTTTTAAAAAGTTGCAGATTTACACCAGCTGAACTTCAGCGTACCAGCATTCTGACATTAGCATTTAGCTTGAAGCACTGCAGTGTGAGGCTGTAGCAAAGCTTCACAGAACTGCTAGCATGTCTGTAAAAAAAGACCAAACTGTAAGCTAATCTTGTCAAAACACTCATTTACGTCTAGTCCAAAGTCTGACACCAAGTTATTCCCCTCCAGCCTGACTTCACCTTTGGCAAGTAGCTGTACTTCTGCTTGAATATACTTTTTTGGTCCTCATCCCTGTGTGAGTACCTCACAGGCAAAAACAAAGCATAAATCACTGAGAACCATAATGGTAGCATACAGCACTTTAGGCATGAACTCCTTAAACATCAGTTAAGCTGAAAGGTAAAGGAGGAGTAAATGTTTCTCTACTATAATGGAGCTTTTAAGAATGGATCGAAATGACGGATGTCCATAGTTCTGCTTCAAAATTATGGCTTGTTTGTGAGGCTTCTGTGATATATTGACTTTACTGTATGTAATCATAATTTAGAAACAAAATAGTTTCAGTGATGTGGTGTGTAAAATGTACTGAGACATGCTTTAGATCTTTTTGTTGCTTTGTACAAAGGCATATTTTTTCCCTACCCTGTTTTGATTCAAAGAGAGCTGATGTAATTAAATCTCTGCTTTTGCCCTCTGTTTCCTGATCAACATGGACTTTATTAAATTAATCAGTGAATATTATTGAATGACTTAACTTTCATTTGCCCAGGTCAGACGGAAACACTTACTCTCACGTGATAACATCGTCTGCTATTACTGGACCATCACTCTTCTTGCGTGTATGATTAGCAGCCATTTTTCAACCTACTATATTTTACTGCAGTGTAATGCAGTAACCTAAGGGTCATAGAAAGAGCGCACAACGGTAAAATGATGAGGCTGGAGTCCAAGATCAACCCATCAGCTTCTTACTGTGGCAAAAAGAGCAGCCATATATTTTATCCATCACAATTTACTGCCCAGTAAACTATCCCAACGTCTCTGCCCGTGGTAGCTGGGTCACACAGAGGCTGAGGACGGGGAAACACACGACCCCCCCCCCCTCCCCCCTGGATGTCCTGATTCCCCCACGGGGCAGATCAAACGGTGATCTACACCTCTCCCATGTGGTATATATTTGACATGGGGAGGTGGGGGGTTGGGAGTGTAACCTCAGCGCTGGTCCTCTGCACTGTCCCAGAGTCAGGGCTAAATCATGTGGGCAGACACGGCCGACCTGCCCCATCTGGGCCTGCTTATCTCTTACTTTGTGGAGCCGGGGCTAGCCGTCAATCAGAGCCTTCAGCCACTGATACCGACTGAAGTGTCTGAGCCGAGATGTGAAGACAAGACTGGGGTGCACCGGCGGGGGCTGGGGGGTGTGAATGGTGAGGAGATTTCCTTACATCTTAAAGTTGAAATGTGTTGGATTTGACAGTGTGGGCAATTTAGGTCACTAAACCATAAAGAGTGGACCTCTACAGCATGTCATGAGTGTAACACACAGTAGAGAAACAGTAGGCCAAGCTGGCGTGCTTTCAGGCCAGTTCGGTGAGTGTGAGTGTGGGAGAGAGGGAGAGGGAGAGGGAGACGAAGGGAGTGAGAGTATTTGAGTGGGAGATGTAGCAGCAGTTTAACTTTTATCCAGCGTTCAGTGGAAGCATTCTTCTACAATGACTGTCGGTGTGTTTGTTCTTCGGATCCCTGGAATGCAACTGGACACACAAGCAATATTTCACTCATTTGGTCCTTTTGTGTAGCTGAAAACTGCACATTTAAGTTAACAAAGAGAGCTGGGGACTAACAAATGTTAACTCAACACCTCTTTTTACACAATGCCACTCTCTGTACGGCTGAAAAACTCCCCGAGCGCCTGTCATTACATTGTTTTGAATTTATAATTCCCAGTGGTGCAGTTTACTGGCACATTCAGATGCTGAACAAAGAGAATATTTCACATTTCTTTCACATTATACTGCCCTGCCTGGAGGTAGCTAAACATGCATTAGTCATTGAATTAACTGCAATTAGCTCCACATAATTGTGTGATCAGCAACAGTAACGCCAAAGGAATGTCGGTGTTATCATAAAAAGTGCATTTGACTCTGATGACTGACGCTGTGATTAACAGCTCCGTGGGGTGTGTTTATCCTTTTTCCTGTACTGCTTGCAAATTTTTTGAATCCAGAAATAGCATCATGCATATCTCATTTCTTCCATTTAGATTTAAACATTTCCTTCCCTAGAGTAGTTTACGACAAGGAAAAAAAATATACAGATATTCTGGTGTCCCCGGTTTTATGTTGCAGCAAACCAGCCAAAAATATGATGTACATGGTTCAAAACAGCCAGTACATGGAGTAAATAAGTCAAACATATTTAACATAAAGGCATGAAGCTCTTAATAAATTCTAGAACAGATATAATGGGAATAGAGGAGTAGAAATACATAAATATTACATTTTTTGTGAAGTATGATCAAGTGAAAATTAATGAACGTGGCTGCTTTCTCTTTCAAACTCAATTCCCACCTTTCATCTTCATGTGCTCTTCCACTACATCTCCAAATATTTTTTAACTCCATAAGACAGCTGTAGTATGTTAGGGAGAGAAAGAGAGCGGGAAAATAAAGAGGACAAAAATAGTTGAGGGTGTGTAGGCCTGACTCTGACCACTGGCATGCATGAGGAAGCAGCCTCCATTCCACAGGCCAGCGGATGGTTTAGAGACACTACAGGGCGCACAGCTCAGCAGCCCACATGCAAGTCCCGCTGGCCTTCCCCACCCTCGGCTATTCTGGGCCTCTCTGCCACTGTGGTGGCTTTCACTCAGCAACCACACAAATAAAGCCTGAGAGAGAAAAACACGAGGAATCAAAGCTGCAGGAGAGAACAGGAGGAGATGCATTGTTTACTGTTGATATGACTTTTTTAGAATTATATTCTGCTGTCATTTCGTTTCTGAGCTGATTTTCAAGACAGTGGCAGCTAAAACTGACCATATGTTGCACATAGCTTCACCAGCACTCACAGTTAGAGGAAAAATCTAGTTTATTGTGATTTGGGTCAACTTTTTGCAGCTTATGAAGACGTTATAATCACTAAAGTAAGTGTCAGGAAAAAAAAGGTGACAAGTCTAAATGTGCATGAAATGAGCAGTCAGACTATCAGACAGGTTGTAAACAAATAAACAGTTTAGCCAGATTACTGTGCCTCACCCCGTTCATTTAGGGATAAAATCAAAGGTAAGCGTACATGGAATGTTGCAGAAAAACACAGTGCACACCCAAGGTAAGTACAGGTCAAAGTTGAAGCAGACAGTCAGCCTTTAACTGTGATTGATGTGAACAATGGACAGCTTAGATAATAATCTGCCTGCTTACCCTCTTGTCCTATTTTACAAAAGTTTGGCTAACCTGATGGTGTGCTTAAGATTTATTTTATTCAATAAACCTTCACATTTTTTAAGTTGTTGGATTCCTCTTTAGTAATGTAACCTTATTCCCACATCTCCCCTGTTAGCTTGGTGTACAAAGTTGTTATGGCTGAAAGGAATTGACTCATCCAAAACTATTCTTTAAGGAAGCACTGCCCTAGTTAAAACTTCATTATTAATAATTTTTATTTAAATAATCCCCAAATGAAGACGTGGAGCATTCAAGCTCATGACCAAACTGAATTTCTGGTCACTTGTCTGTTCACAGGGAATATAGAGATCAATTATTCTAAAATATTCATTATTATTCTATTCAACTATTATCAATTATTTTTAATGCATTTGAAAGTAGAATTAGAGTGTCTCCCAAACTGCAGTGTGTGAGCATCAGGAATTCACTGCAGGATTGAATACTGTAAATACTGTATTCCAAGATACCAACCTATTGATTTAAATTAAATAAAGGCTTCATACTCAGGCCTTCACACTGTAGGGTCCATAGCACACAGGCATTAGAGTCCTTCATCAAAACTCCCTGCAAACATGATTGGTTTTACGAAATGTACTGATGCCACTATTCAAGACTTTGACATTTAATTGAACTGAATAAGTAAATTGAGATGAATTTGAGAGTCATGTCAGAGAAATTATTGTTTTATGAACATGTCTTTTTTAATGATTAAAAGAGAAAACTGTCATTGGACCTCTGTCTGTAACAAGTTTGCTAAATTGGGTACACAAATATGTTAGAACTTTCAGCAGCAACAGAGATGTTTTATTGTGCTAGTCACTAGTTAAGGATTTATTCTTTTATTGGTAGGGAATAAGAAATTTGTAATATACTGTTTACATGAGGTCTTTCAGTTTCAAGTACCACAGAGACATTTCCTCTGATGTTTCACTGAGAATGACAATCTCAGTTAGGAAAACAAAGTTAATATCTGCCATTGTACCGTCTTTGTTACCTTTTGTCTCCTTTGTTACAATGGCCAATTCAAATACATGTTTTCTGGATCCTTGCTGCCAGTCTGCAATGATACTGTATAAATATCACAAAATTTGGCTAAGTAAATAAAGATTTTGTAATTTCATGTGTAGTTGTGTCTGAAATGTTCAAAAAATGAATGAATGGATTTACTCTGTTTATATGTTGCCATTTCTGGAACTAAATCTAATCCTCATGACTACAAAAATCCCCTATTTGTTCTCTCAATGACTTTTACTATCTTGCATTTTGGAAATGACTCAAGCATTTCATTTCTCCCTGTAAGGCCTCACTGGACTAAGACAACACAGGCCTGTATTCAGTGCTGAAGTACTTAATCATGTCCAGGATAACAAATTATGGCCTAAACTTACTACTCGACTCCTGTAACTTTGTGACCAAATCCCTCCGCAGTTTGCCTCACGATAATAACTTCACTTTTGTCTGATCTAAAGAAGCTTATCAGTTTCATTTACAGTCAATTCGACAATAATTATCAGTCTGAACTGCTCCTGCATTTCCCATCAGAAAAGAAAAGAAATTTTATAATTGACAGATGAAAGACTGCAATAACAGCAATGAATCTTGGGACATCTTATGGCACTTGTTCAAAGGGATGGCCATATGAACTCTCAGGTGTATTTCTCCCTTGTAGTGAATTCACTTTTATATGCCGTACACTCACTCTTCCTCCTTTGAGAAATCATTAAACATTGATCAAAAGAAAATGAAGAAAGGGCCAAATAATTCAGTTGCACTTTGAAGCTGATGGATGTTCTACAATTGCGTCCCCTGAGGATACCACAGGCGCTTCTTTATTTCATTCATCTTGGGTTTAAGGTGTAAAAACAACAGGTTTGAAAACACCAAGACAGACTTTTGGGCCTTTTTGACTAAAATATTTCAATTCTAATGCCTTTCCTTTAGCACTAAAATTATCGAAACATTCCCATCAGTCCCTGCTTTTCTTTAAGTTTTGTGCTATTTAGAATTGTAATCATCATGTTCTGCTTCACCTGAGAAGACCAGACATAATGTAAGAATTCAGATAGACGTGACTCAGGCTCCTCAACTTCATATACCCAGATGCAGACTGGGTGATGTGTCTGGAGCTGTCGACTTAAAACACAGACTGTATTTAGGAACAGATTATCTGGATCTAAGGCTTATTCCAGCCTGAATCATGAAGGGGCTGCTGTGTCTTGGTCGTTGCAGACTAGTGATAAAACTTATTTCTTTGCACGATACTGAATCTGCTGAGGATGACAGTGAGCAACATCTCTGCTTGTAATTTATCTTGATAGAAGCTGACTGAGCTGTTCACTCACAACTCATCCTTTCAGGAGGATCTCAATACTAGCTCTTTAGGCGCCACCTGCTGGACATGTTGTAAGAGCAACTCAAAGCTTTATGCCCTCAATAATAAACTTGATCTTGATCTTTTTAAGATCACATATATGCACTTCAATAAGGATTACCTCTACAGGTGAATTTCAAATGCTGACAGTTTATCATTTAGGTGTTGAGGTTAAAGTTCACATTTCTCTTTGTAGAGATAAATATTTTACATTTGTGGCTTTACTTTGCGGGGGGAGGGACAGGAGGGTGATCAAAGTTCAAGGCCAGGAATGTGTGAGTACTCTTTTTGAAAGTTTTGTGAGGAAAACCTTGTGTTCTATCCAACAACTCCTTCTCCACATATTTTTTTATGTGAAGGACAGGGTTCTCTCAAAAAGTCTGCCACATTTGTTGGTGATGTGTGAAGCGATGCATATCTGCTTTGGAAGGAATGCATACTGTCTGATGGCATGTCTGATTGTGTCCCAGAGTCACCGCAGAGGAAAACAGCAAGGAAGGAAGAAATCATTAGAGCACAAAGTCAAAAATCCCAGAGAGATCTCTGATGCAATCTGCCTGCTTCAGATTTTCCCAGCATTCAGCGTTCTCCTCACTGGTTGGGAAGTAAAAACATTTTATCACAACCTTAACCACTTTTTTAACTACCAGTGGTTGCATTTTACATTAAATTTAAGTACCTGTTTTACCACAGAGCACATCAAATAATGTTAGATGTTCACTGTCATATGGCACTGTAAGGCTGCAAAGGTTTCCTGTTAAGTATTAATTGTTTTAAAAGGCCTGTCTAGCTTTTATTTCTCAGACTTTGCTCAAAGTGAGTACTCATCATGCTTCAATTCATTTTAATCAAAAAAAGGTCAAAATTTTTTATTTTTCACATTATACATTTACAGTATATAGTGTATTCATGGCATTTCATAAAACTTCACAAAAGGCATGGATTACAAAAGTGAATGCAGCTGATTCATTTAAATTTTTTTTATTTCTATATTTAATATCGTCAAAAGTCAGGTTATTTGATGGAAAAGAATAATTGGCACAACTCTGAACTAAAAAGACATATGGATTATACACTTAAACAAATGTAATACTGTGCAGACATATTTGTACAATGTGGGCTTTGAGATGTTAGTCTCATCACATCTGTTAAGGCAGAGGTTTTTTATCTACAACCTGACAGACATAATGTGCTGGATTTATGGGTGTTGCAGAAGCATCCTTGTGTCTGCTGCTGTACTGTAAGGACTGTACTTTGACTACCTAATGACACTGATACAGTAGGCATTTTAACAATGATTTAGGCAAAAAAAATAATTGTAATTTTGTTCTAACTCAGTGACAACTTATGCCAGCCATGACCTCCGAAGAAACAACATGCACAAACACATTAATGGGCAGCAGCATGTCTTTAGTGGCAAGCAATCTAACTGCTTATAATCTATGCATACTGATGCAAATATGTTCCAACTTCAAGAGCAAAATGTCCAAAATCTGAGCTGCAAATATTCACACAAGTGTAAAATAATTACATGGTTGTCTGTAACCATCCATGTTTCAAGATAAAGTATCTTTCTTTTGTCTGCCACTATAGGGTTCAGTGACTGACAGACAGGAGAAGCAGGATTTTAACAAGGTGGATGTGTATCTTTGTGTGTTTGTGTTTGTGTATGCGTGTGTGTTTGTGTGTGGTCTAACAAGAGAGAAAAAGCACATTGATAACATGCTAATGAGCTTTCTCCCACATTCTACTTCTTGTGAAAAAAAACAGTATTTGCAAGTGAAAAAATGGCACTTAACAATAGAAACTCAACTTGTTTTAACACACACCTTTTTTTTACGAATGAGCTCATGGACACGTGCAGCAAATATTGAACACTTGGTATAAATAACAAAAACAGTGAAATAAAAAAGCTGCAAGGACACAAGACTATGCAGTCCTTGACTCATGGTAAACTTCTAGCTCCCAGCTGAGCAGTGTTAAGGTTACAAAGGGATGCACAGAGGAAAATGTGAAAAGGGAAAATGTGAAAGGGAAACTGAAGTTGAATAGACTTTTTGCACAGCAGACATATGGAAATTGGTTTAGGTGTAGTTTCACATGTGCATGTGTTTAACTACTGTCTCCTGACCCATGTATCTGATTGATTCAGCAATGATTAAAAAAGCATGATTGCTCATAATGTAAAAATGCAAGAAAAAAAATGCTGTTGATGTCCTTGAATGATACAGTCAAATTCTATTTGGCTCCTCTTATCAACATCTTCTTTGGTATCGTTACCAGGAATAAAGATTTTACATGGGCGAAATGTTTTGAGCCTCCAAGTTGACGTGCCAGAAAAAAATTGATAAGATAAATATTCTTTGAATACAACTTATGACTGTAGTCTTGATTTGTTTTAAGGGGGTTTCAGTTTGTTAGATGTTGCTGACATAGTTGAAAAACTGGCTTATGACTAGGAGCTCAGATCAAGTTAAAATGCCTTACAGCACATTAGTTTCAGTGTATTGGTTGTCTTTCAAGCAACAGAACCAGACTTCCAGTAAAACTGGTTCTGAAAAAGGGGAAATACTGTGAGCCCCATTTTTGAAACCAGCATTTCCTGAATGTCCCTTGAATAGATCCATTTAACTTTGTCCTCAGTGGAATAGCCTTAGGGATTCTCTGTTGTCAAATCTACACAAAAACAAAGGATTTATTACTATTATTAATCACCATTTCAAAAGGACAAGGCAGGGAGTCATCCATGCAGTGCATGAAAACCAGCTCCAAAGTTTCTGAGGGATACACACACATATCAGAGTTGCAAATGGAAGTTGCAGGAACTGGACCTCTGACATTTTTTAAGTTGATTATTTTTTACACTTTTGTTTCCTTGATGATACACTATAATTTCGTGGCTGAGCCTCATTGAGATAAGCACACTGAATGTTTGCAGCTGAGATAAACATCAGTGTAAGCTGATGAGTTGGACTTCCCCAATTCCTCAACCACACTTAAGCTGAGTGATATTGTGTCTTCTGTTACGCAACACTTGCCACTTCTTTATGGCTGGATGATTCTTTAAACTATCTGTAAACACAGCACGCAACTGCTACAGATGCAAGTTTTCCTCCCACTGCTTCTCATGCAAAAGAGTAAAAAACACACCTTTGACAGTGACGGGAAACAAATGGGCTTCACACTGTGGTCTGTCAGTAGAGTCCTGATAGTGATGCCTTATTTCACTCTGATTCTTCTCCCATGTGTTGTTTGACAACTGTAACGGGCTTATTTATGTGCACAAAAGCAAATCTGGGGCTTCTTTTATTTCTGCTCCTGTGGTATGAATGCTGGGGCTGATGTGCGGTGGGTGAATGAAACAACAATGTTGACAATATCTGCTTATCTGCTGGCTTTGACTCGATGGGAGCAAGGCCATGGCTGGATGCGCCTCCCTTATCGCCTTATCTATGTCTGCGGGGGCCAACCCAGAACCGCTGGCCAAGCTCCTTTTTTTTTTTTTTTTTTTCTTTTTTCTTGCACCGCCATGCCTCCAGGTTTCAGGTGAGCTTTTTGTTCCCCGTGCAGGCAAAATGCAGGCTGTGGGCTAAGGAACAATGCTGTGCTCATGGAGCAGAGAAGAAACTGCACGTAGCGTTCTTCACATATTATGCAAGGGAACTCACTGTTACCTCTGTTTCCAAGCAAGTAAGCCTTTCCAGCTCTCTATAGGCTCACAGAAATAACTATTTAGAGTTCACATAGCCTGGCCAAATCAAATAAACATGGTCATCCCAGACAGGGACCATCATGTAATCCTCAAGGTCATCAAAGGTTTTTGGGTTTTTTTTCCCTTTTTTTGTCAGATGGAAAGTTTTTCCAAACTGTTAATCATGAACTTGTCTCAATGATGAACAAGAATAAAATAAAAAAGGAAAAGAAAACCTGTCAAAAACAGTGTTGATGTGTGATTGCTGAGGTTATGTCTACATATAAATTATATGCAAAAAAAAAGAAAGAACTATATCACAACTTAACTATTCTAACACTCTACAGCAAATGACATCTGTAACAAATAAAACCCAGTAAGGACCTGAGGTCCAAGGTTGGTATGATAATGCATGTGTTCAGTAACTTTTTAAATCCTGGTGCGCACTCTGTTCAAGCTCACTGCAGGGACACTTGTGAGAGGAGTGAGGTAGGTCTTTGAGCAGCTTGCAATATAATAATAATCATTAGGAGCAGATTATTGGTTTATAGTATCATAAAATGAAAAATCATTATGCATTCATATTTATGGAGAGAAAAATGTGCTACAAATACAAATGAGACAACATTTTTCTTCTAAATTAAATTGTGAAGAAAGTATTATTACCTTTTTATACACCTACTTTCATACTCTCTCCAACTGTTGTATTGAACTTTGCTCACTGATAGAACATGAAGACCAATTATTTTATTAGTACTGCTATTTGCATTCCACAATGGGTACAAGTTTAAAGGTCTTAAGCATTTTGGTTTAAAGCAAATGCTGTAATTTGAGATGTTAAGGATTGTGAAAAAACTAAGACTCTTAAGGATATTGTCTATTGAGGCAATAAGACAGGATTTATTTTTAGTACCTGTAAAGCAAGGAGATACACACAGCCAGTTTTGGGGTCAGCTGAGGGTACACATCATGTGGAATACATGCAAACATTAACTGAACTGAAATCAGCTTTGATTGTAACTACAAAAAGGTCAGCCCACATAGAAAGCATAGGCTACGAGCTAAAAGACTGGCTTTGATTTTTTTCAAGATGGATTAAATTTAAATTTACAGAACGGTACATGGTCACTATTT
>JAPZDZ010000003.1:5402338-5416746 GCA_029783805.1 Acanthurus tennentii
TAAGTATTAGAGGTCTAGCAGATCACATCAGTCATATGCTCCTGAGTAAGTTTAATTGTGTCTATTAAGAATTTAATTCATATTAGTTAACAGTTAACAGTTGTGAGCCTAACAGAACTGAATGAGAACCTCCAATCAACATAGTTTGAATGGTTGGGAAAATTTTTGTTAGTAACTAATTATTAGTTTATTCCTAGGTGTAAACTTAAAGGGGGGAATAAGTAATTGAGCATGTGAAAGTCGTCACTCAGCCAGTCAGTCAGAAGAACTTGTATGACAGTGACTGTGAAAGTTGTTTTTTGCTCGACAACTAAATATATTAGCTGATTAAAACAGGACAGAAGTCTGTGGTTTTCTGTGAACCCACTGCAGTCTTTAAAGTCTGCTTTAAAGTCTTTAAATCAAAGTATAAAGACCCATTAAGGCACGATTTTACATGCCTAACATTTTTTACCGAAATCAAATTTAGCCCATCCTATCATACTTTACCTACGTATGAATGCTTATATTAAATAAATGCAACTTAGTTATTCTGCAAGTCATCATGCAGAAACAGATCATAGTTATTTAGAATCATTGTCATTATATCAAAGTTTCTCCAGCAGACTTCACTGTTGACCATGCTTAGCTGCTGCTCATGGTTTGTCTCAGTATGACAGTTTTTTAGTCGTCAGTGCAAAATCTTTTATATGGCTTTATAAATGGCTCTAAATATCTACCTTTTATAAGTTCCTCTGATCACAAAAATTCTATGCATTTTAATTAATATAGGCCAGCGTATTAGAATAGCAATCTTTTTTTAATGAGATATTAATATTAGCACCAAACTTAAATTATCAGCAGCTACAAGTTAAATTCCTATTGTAATTAGTTCAGTACATTAAAACAAGATAGATAAACAACAGGTATATATATATATATATATATATATATATATCAATCTTATTTTCACATGAACAACGTTATCTGTTGATCAGTATGTGAATTCAAAAATCCTGTGGCCCTCCTACTTTACCGGTTAGACTCGCTCGCTTATTTTATGTGCTAATATGGTTATGACAGTATGTACATTTGCCTGAGGTGCTGCAGAGAACAGCAAACTGATCAAGCACCACATGCCCAGTCATCCTCCTCCCTCCTCAATCAAATGCTTGAACTCACGCCAGGTTTGGGTAACATAAACAACAGATGTGTGTCTTTTGAATGGACTATCACTTCAGAACTCATCTCATAAAAACAAATATCAGTGCTTGAATGATGATGATTAAGCCAAGGCTGAAATGTTGTCAGCGGTCAGGCAGACTTGCGGTTTTTCTCGACATGACCAAATATAAACATGAGGTTCAGAATTTGGACCAAGTCAGAGAATGCTGAGTTTGGATATTGTTCATAGCACAAGGAGATGGTAGCAAAGATTTCTTAAATAAGATTGACATATTCTTTATTTGTTTTGGAAGTAGATCATGAAGTGTGGGGAGACACCAGAACACTGATCACAGCTTCATTCAAAGCCACACAGTTTGAAGGTGTGCAGCGATCAGAGCTGTATGACTCCACCCCGTCTCTGTTACTGTTCTTGCAATGATTAATTAATTGCCTTGCGGTCATTTCTTACAACTATAGCAACATAAAATAGGCCAACTGATCATCATTTGCAGCTTGACAATTAGTCACTGTTATGTCTTACAGTCCGTGTCGTCTAAGAATCACATTCCATGCAAAGGTGGAGTCAAATGGGGTTTTTTGTTTGTTTGTTTATGTTTTTAGCACAAGTATGGAAGCTCTGAGAGGCGTAGTCATATATACAAGTGAAAAAAAGAATCTGATGATTAGTTCTTTGAAGTTTGAACGGAAATTGTTTCCTTATCTGTATTTATGACTTAAGAACAGGTGGGTGTTTCCACAGCATTCTTTCGAAGGTCCCTAATATTTCTTTTTCACCTGTGAAACAGGTTGAAAATATCTGAAATCTCACTCTCATACCAAACATACGAACAATAAATCTGCTTTCACTGATAAAAATAATAAAATCCTTGAAAAACCTTTTTCCTAGAAGTGTAACATTTTTAACCTGTTTCACCGATTTAAAAAATCCAAGGAATTTAAAAAGATTGCTTGAGTCATAAACAATTAAAATCCAACCTAGAACCTGGATCACCAGATTATTTTCTTTTTCCTTACTTGCCTCTCAGGGTTCCAGTGCGCAAGCCAACATCAGGTGCTATATAATGTTAACAATACAGATCACTTATACATAACCACAAAACACAACCAAACGTACATTGTTTTTAAAAGATGAATTAGAAACATTTTTTTTTCTGTACAATTTACTGAGCTTAATGTGTGTCATAGTGACATTGAGCTGGCGTGAGAAGTAGTGATGCCAATCAAAGTCTGTCAAGTTATGTGCATTTGTTGGCATTGGAAGTAAGACAGCTCATAGACAGGTAATAACACCATATCATATGAGTCTTCTTTCATTATAGATAAACATTTCAGGTAGACCTACCTCTACTTATGTTACCAGCGCCCTCTTCATTGGCTGAAGCAGCAGATGGTAGTGTAAGACTGCCCTCTAGCATGTGGTTTGCAGGTTTTGAGTGACAGTCGTCGGCCTCATCAAATGTTCTTAATTACAGCCTGGGTTATTATGCTTTAAAGAAATCACATCACGCACACACCTCCCATAATTAAAGAGCCTTTGCTGCCGCTCTGTTATTTGTAAGAGTAGAGGGTGTGGGGGATAGTGGGAATGTTGCAGTGAAGAAATTTCAGCCCCTTAGGGAGTGTGTAGCGCTCCCCAGAGGAGCCAGATACACCCCTAATCCTCACATCCATTTAAAGGGCTCTTCATGTCTGATTGACTAGCTTGGAAGTGCTTGTAGCACAATATCTCCACATAATAACCTTGTAAGAACTATAAGTCTAAGGGTTGGGTAATATTTGTTGCATGTTTGTTGAAATCTAAAGCCTAAGGAATAAATTCAAGATTAGCAAGATTAGTGCACTTACTGCTTGGTGGTGATTTCAAGTTTGCAAACTTTGCAGACTCTCAGTTTTCATATTTTGCTGGTTCAAGTACAAGAGGAAGCTGCCTTCAGGTGCTGCATAATATCAGTGTCAGTGACAATCTGCAAGTGATTTGTTTAATTAGAGAAAAATCATTAATAGTATGGTTTATTGAACTAAGGCAAATAAAAGCTTCAGTGGGACAGCAGATTTCCAACAGGGGGCATCGTGCAAGTATGAACAGGGCCTTCAAAAGATCCTGCAGAGAGCTGTGCTGCAGAACATGATAGATGCACAACATAATATGCAAAAGCTTTTGTTTAAACCCTCCTGAAGCTGATTTGTTTAGTGCGTTCACAGTTGTATAGTTAGAGTTCAATTATACAGATTTAAAATATTATTTTCATAAATCAACTTTACCATGTATGCTTGTCAGAGATATTTCAAGTGTGATCAGTGTTGGAAAATTGTCTGATTAGAGAGCACATCTTCAGCTTAAGTGTGTGTTGTGATACATGTTGCGTCTGCAGAAATGTTCACAAGTAACAAGACAATTAGTGGAATATCATGTCAAAATTATGGAGCAGTGTAGTGTTGAGCAAAAAGGGGAACAAGTAGATGGAGCCACTGAAGGGTTGAAAGTTCCAGCTGTATATTCACTCCTCATGTGTCACAGCGGCTTCCTCAGAGCTACCCCTCTGCAGGTAAGGAGACCCATCAATCATCCCCTCTGTGTGCCAAGCTGTCAGAGGCCTCATTTAAAAGTGTCTTGTAGGAACTTGTAATTCCTTGAACAGTTCCCACTGAGTTTATTCACATCACGTCGCTGTAGCTCAAGGACATTACCACATCTTTTTTTTCCTTTTCCAAAAAAACAGCATTTACAATATTGGATAGTTGTTGATTTAAGCAGATTTAAGCAGGAGTTTTGTTTAGAGAGGGGCAAGCCCGATCAACACACTGAAAAGTTTAAAAAGAGCAAAAGGAACTCATTGTCTGCTTTGTGATTAAAAGATTTAGTCTCACTTCCCTGTGATGTCATGGTACGTGCTGCTCCACAGCTGTCCGTATACAAGCATTCACAACTATATCCTCAGATTCATACTTGACTGAAAGGCTTCTAGCCAAACAAACACATTTATTAAACTGCTTACAGTGTTTCCCATGCACACATGTTCAGCTCTCTGATGTATCTCCAGTCTCCCTGTTTAAAGTGTTGATCTGACCACCCACATTATCCCATTCATGTTTGCTTTAATGGCCAATGTTGACTCTGCTGTAATCCAACAACCTTGACTTCAGTAGAATGATTTGTGGTAATTCTGGGCTCAACTAAATGATGATCTTGGTTTCTAAATTGATGTTTTATTCTCTGTAATACACTATTAAAGATGTGTCACAGGACTACTTTCATGTGTAATATCATTCTGAATGATAAACCCATTAAGAAGTATCATCTGATCCTGCACTTTCTTTAAGTTCTCTGTGTTCCTTAAGTGTCTATACACTCATTTGGTACATTTTGGTTTTCTGGTCTACAAATTGACTGTTTTTGTTTACTTGTCACTTCCGCAGTGTTATTTACACCTGCAGCAGAACTGCTAATGTGTTCCTGGTAGCTTTGCTATCTTGACGTAATACATTATTACCACAATTAGAGGAGTCTGGTTTTCTTAAAGTTCTTAACAGCAGCCACAACTCTGTTTCTCTGGTGTTTAATCTCTGTTGCTTACTGATTTCTTAAGAACATACTCAGGACGTATAGTAGGACTTCTTCTGTTCAGATGCTTTTCTTTGCCTTTTGGCAAAACTGCAAACCAAACATTGCTTGTATACAAGATGTGCACAAACCCAAGCTTCCAAACTTGTTATTATTAGGAACAAAGTGTTACAACATCCTAATGGAACTTCTATTTATAGTCGGACATGCAAGATGAATTATTGCATTCATTATTGACTCGCTGTTTAATCATGTGACAATGAGAATGACAGAAATGAATGACAGGTTGTTTTTCACCTGCATTGTTGTCTACCTGTATCATTTACCACAACAAAGGGCAGCATAGTGAGAAATGCTATGATGATGTCAGGTGGTTCAGCAGCAGATCTGTGGGAGTAAACATCAGAAGAGTCAGTCTCCGCTCAGCTTTTGAGGGAGGTAAAAAATAAATAACTGGACTCTCTTCAGTCAGTCAGTCATTGTTGTGAAGCAGGCTTTCATTGGCCCTGTCACCACAGCTACACAGACTGAATAAGCTGCACTGCATGTTCCAAGGCCCACTGATGTTGGGATGGTAACTTGGGTTTGTTTTGAATGGTGTAACCCCGGAGACTGCCATTGCTAAGCTCTATTGAGAGATCCCTTCATTGCCCCTTGGGGGTCTGTATACTGAATAGCTAATCTCCTCCAGTGAACACACTGCCTGTTGAAAATGAAGGTTAGAGTTGTCCAACTTTCAAAGAAGTGATACAAAGTTGGACAGAGCATTTTACTGTTTCCTCTCACCGATAGAAAATAAGAACCTGAAACCCAATGTTACATTTGGCTGTTGTTTATTCAAGCAATGTATTTTGCTGACTCTGGTACTACCGTAGTATAATGACATGTGCCATAATTATTCATAGTTTTGTTTGAATTATCAGTGTTGAAACACCTGTAGTTTGTCCAAATAGCTTTTTTTTTGTGCAATGCCTCATTTAAGATGAGTGTCTATAAAATGTAATACTATCTACTTGTTATAATCATTGTCAATCACTGCAAGTAAAATACCAAAAAATATGGAAATACAAGAACCTAGTTGATCTAATCAAGTTTGTGCTGCAACACCTAACTGATCAATTAATTAATCAGTTGGGTCACTCAAGTAATCTTTTTAGATATTTATTTTATATATATGTCAAGTCATTTGCTGGAGCTCTCATTTCAAACAGAAATATAAAGATGTCAAATGGAGCGCATATAAACAGTATTTTAAACTATTCTCTCACCTTCTTGTTCTTGATTCTTGTTTGATAAGCACTGGGAAAATAATCAACAGTAATATTTACATTTGTTGCCTGATTGCTGATAGATTAAGTAACAATAGCCAAATCAACTAAACCTGCACCATAAGTATCAGTTTAGAAAGTCATGGGTCTTTGCTCTGTTTAATGTGTTCTCACTGCCCTTTTTTCATTTTCTGTATTGTCCTTTATACTTGTAAAAAAGCATAAGTTGGTAAACTAAAAATGTTTTCTATTTATATTTTATTTCCTTTGTGCCTGCGTGTTTGTCTAACCTTGCCCTTGCAAACTAAATTTGCCTGCAGAAAATACCTTTTCTTGTCACGTATGAGTCATTGAGGGGGCCTGCTGGTATATTAAACACCTAGTCAGTGTTGAAACACTAATGAAAATATTTAGACTTGTTCTTACAGAGCTGTGCACTGCTAGTAACATCACAAGGATAATAATGATTCCTGCACCAACTTATACATAAACACACAGAGTAATACAAATAGATCCTCAGCTTCTTTTTTCTTTCAACTTAAGTGATTCATGAGCTGTGGAATGGCGTGACTGGAATGCGCTGATCACTCAGTACTCAGCTGCCTGTCTCTCCAGCTTCACTGAGTAAATAATTGCGGGGAGGGAGGGAAAATGGACTGCTGAATGAATAAAAGGACAAAAGGATGAATGAATTAGAATGAATGAATGACACAAGTCCAATAATGTAACAGTTAAAAGCTAGGTCTGTTTGTTGTAAGGCAGTACTGGGCTGGGCATACAAAAAAATGAAGATGATAACAGTCAGAGTAAAGACAAAAACACACACCCGTTCAGAAGTTTTTTGAGCTGGAGTGTATTGACCAGTAATTGGTTTGAGCCTTGTCTCTGCGTTTTAGGGTTTGCTCAGGGGTTAGTGCAGAGAGGGGGGATTGTAGGAAGGCTTTGCACACTGTCTTAAAATGATGGTACAAAAACAGATGAAGATTAAAATTAAGATGGTGTAAAGTCTAGTTTCTGTCATGGTTACACCGATTCTGCATTTCCAACTAAGCCACAGGATTTGAATGATGTACCATCATACAGATCAAAGAGTTAGTACTTTTCCTACTTAATTTCTGGGAATATTTCAACTATTCGCTAATGCTTTTCCTTACACATTCTAGTGCTGAGCGGAATGACCAAAAATGTATATCACGGTATTTTTCAAAATTATATCCGTTTCACGGTATATGTCGGTATTTTCTTTTTTCATGCACAACTGGCCCAGTAGTTCATGAAAATCGTGCAAACCCGCGGCGCTTCGTTTGCTGCTTGCTGTTCCCAACGTTATGTACACTACACACACACCGGTATTGGGGTATCTGAAAAATTCATATCATAAAAAAAAATACCGGTATTCTGTATGAACCGGTATACCGCCCAGCACTAACTCATTCCTGATCTTGCAGATAATTACAATGCAAAAACTAAATTTGCATACCAATGCATGTTTAAGCATTTACAAAGCATTCACCATCATATTGTAATTATCACTTGTGGCCACAGTGGCCACTGTTGAGCAAAAGTTAGGTTTGCAGCATTCATGTTATTGCTGACTCAGAAACAGCATCTCTCCACCATGCCTTATTCTTGCTGCAGGTTTGTTGTTTGTCACCATTTTGCAATGCACAGCTATCATACAAACATGTTTGCATGAAATTGGTAAGCTCAGGTACAAAAAAACTGACTGGTTAAACAGCTTGCTTTAAAGCAGATTGAATGCAATTAAAGGTAACAGGTGACATAAGGCTGTATTCTGTAAAATGAGACAGTATCTTCATCTCAGGGTGCTAATTGTGTTGTTGACTCTGTCAGCCATGGTGTGTTATCCTTGACAGTTTCTCTCTTGATTGCAGCTCAAATGCCCTCACATTACTCCTGTAATCACGGCACTCTGGGGTAAAGGTGTGTGTTTTGGGGTGGAGTCACATGTAGCAGCCTCCAGCACGAGGCACCTTTTGGGTCCACAGGGTTTTTGTCTGTGGCTCGCTCAGACACACCCCTCCAGAAACATGGCTCACTGCCCAAAATATTCCCTTAACCGCCAATGACGCACATGGAACTGCTGCCAACATTTAATAGAGGCTTTTCATATTTTCATCCTTGTCTATGTCTTTCATTTTTACCTATAACCGTTAGTATTGCTATTTTTTTACTGCTGCTTTTTAAGTGTTAGCTCAGGGTGTTTGTACATACTTACACTAGTTGAAAGAGCACCATAAAACATCTAATGCGAGTGTTGCGTGCCTCACCCTGACAATCCAGTCTCTCTGTGTTTGTGGAAAAGCCTTCAGGTATCCATGTTAAGACGTCAAGAGCTTCTTAACAGCTAGTATTTATAAACAATTAAGTGACCCACTTATGTAAACAAACTCTGTGCCATTTGTGTGCAAACAGGCAATGAGGATTTATCCTTTATGATCAGCCCCTGGCAGAAAAGTGATTGTAAAAAAAAAAGCTCGTTAAGACAGGATTTTGAGTGATCCGAAAAAACCTTCAGCTTAGGTGTTTTCATTCCACCTCACACGTAGAGGGTGGATTTATATTGAGTTACTGGGACACAGGCCACCCTCTTGTAACTTAGGGAACTTGTATTATCAAGGCTGTTTATTGATACTTTTATAAACCATATTGCACATCTTACTAATGACAGTCTGACCTGCTGATTTAAACCATCTAGCTATTCAGTTCAATTTCCTAAACCAAGTTTTTTGTGTGCTTTCAGGTATATGACCGCACTGACAGACTCTGAAGAAGAAGAGCTAAGTGATGCAGAACAGAGGGAAGAACAACCTGCTGACCAGTTATCCATCCTCCTGGAGAGGATCGACTGTTTGCACCAGGGCACTGAACACGACAAAAAGGAAAGCCTCAGCATCCTTTTAGGGCAGAGAGAGGAGGTGTGTAACTCCCTGCGTTCATCAGTTCATAGATGTTATTCGTCTCTTAGCTTAATGCAAATCAATGTGTCTTAACACTTTCATGTGTCTCTGTAGTTTGGACAGAACTCAACATTTCTTTGGCGGCTTATTCGGGCATACTGTGATGTTCATGACATCAGCTCCACTTTGGAGGAGAAGAAGGCCCACGCAGAAACTGGTAATCTACTGGATCTTGTGTTATACTTCATTTGCCAGGCTTCTTGCCATAACCACAGCTGGTATACTGGCCGACACCCCAAATGTCAGTATCTCATCCAGAAAAAGCCAAACCCACGCATAACCTCATTCACTTAGAGTTTTAATTGTGGGCCATCAAGACGGTACAGCAGAGACAGTGTTTGGCAAATTACAAGTTGTTAGTGGTAGCGGTCTACAATGGACAGGATCATGTTAATTACACATGTAAACCTTAAGTAGTGTCATCAATTGTAGTAGAAGAGCACTAGCCTTGTTGTATCACAAAACATTGCCAACAATAATAACATGCTAAATTACACGCTGTTAAAAGAAAAACCCCAGACAAGCCTGTGTTAACTGTCATTTTACATACTGTAAATGGGTTATGTGCTCAACAAAAACGACACCTCACAGTTTTTAAAGTCAATTTCCTTCTCACACTGGATTTCATACAGAGCACGACACACACTTTGGACTTTACACAGTGTACCATAATGATTTTTTTCCCTCAAAATCCACATTTACAGCAAAACCTCCACATCCTGTCAACCTGTACATTACCTGTATTTGAATGTACCTAAACACTAGATATGTTTTTGCGTTCACACTGCAGATAGTGCTCTTAAATGCAGGCCATGCTGTTCTTCTTGGCACCCATGAATATAGCGTTCTTCTCCCCAACCACAAAGGTAGCGTGACAAGATATCGAATATGATACAGTAAATAAGGGAACGCAGTTTAGTTGTTATACTTACTCTGTACCTATTGTGTACATTTACTTCCTGACTGACAGCTTAGTGTTGTTTTCTTCTTCTCTGCTTGCTTAGCATAATCATTTCAAGCTCTCTCTCTCAACCACACACTCCATATGCACACACATTACGTGCCGCTCTATTCTTCAAGCACTTCCCTTACTCTAGCATAAAGAACACAACTTAGGACATTGACTGTTTTGTGTTTTTTTGATGTTTTTATATATTTTTTTTATTATAACAAGGGTAACAAGCTTTAACTGAGAAAAGGCTGAATACAGCAAGATGCAATACTTCTGAAAAAAACAGCAGAGTTGGGAAATCTTTATCTGAGCATGGACAATCAGATGACTCTTGCTCTGATTCTCTCTGACTGATTGATGAACTGCAGTGTTTTGACTCCATCTCTACAGCATTGAATCAATGTGCTGGGTACCAAAAATCAAGGGGTAACAAAAAAAAAAAAAACAAGGTGGAATCCACGTCTTTGTCAATAGAAAGGCAAAAAGGAACTGAACTGAACTGAGCCTGACTGCCTGGTGGGTAGAGCACCTAAACAGAGTCTGTTTTGTGATTCTAGTGAAGTTCAGACTGGATTGACCTGTTTCCCTGTAATGCTTCCTCATCAATGTGCCTCTAATTAAAGCCGGCCAGGTGCTTTCTGCAAAGACACCTGTGTCAAAGCATTTGACATTGTTGAAGACACGGATATATAGAGCAACAGGGCATCATATTTAACATTCATTTAGATAATAATAGAACAGACGGAAACACACACTTTCCACTTAGTGATGAAGGATTCAAAACTGAGCTCTCTTGTTGGATTGCATTTCACATCACTTCTGTTTTTCCTGCTTTGATCCTGTGCCAGCTGATGTTTCTCGATTATCATATATCCTGTCATGTTTTCTCTGTCAACGCTCTCCTTGAGTCTGCTTATCTGCTCTGTTTTATTTTGTAGTGTTAACAACAGTAACTGGGATGAATTGCTATGGTTGAGTTTGTGTTTCACTAATGTATCATTTTCTGTTCCCATAGGGAAGCAAGTTGGTGAGGAGGCAGTGAGACTGAACCCCACCTGTGCAGAAAGTCATCAGTGGTATGTTTGAGTTGTTTCCGCCTTCTTGCATTTGTCATTGTTCAAAAGCCACTTTGTGTTTATTTCACCAAAGAACACTATAGGACTGCAACATCATAAGCATCAATTAAAGATACTCAAAGATACGGTTTGATGGCATTTGACTTGCTGTCATCGAGTCCCATCATGTGAATCACATGGTTAAATTCTAATTGAACTTTTACTGTAAATGCAATGAGACAGCATAAATGCAGGGACTTTCCCCAGATGAGAAGTGTAGACGCCATGCTTTTGAGTGATGTGTCAGCCGAAGAAGTTGTTTAGGGTCCGAATAAGGAATCCACAATATTTAAAAGTGTGAATAAATTACTTACAAATAATGGGAAATTAATATTATCAGCTATTTAACATTATCTGGTCAGATTAGAGCCAACAATGTGAAGCTAGTGGCATTTATTGACTTAACAAGCATCGCGTTTACACATTTTGATACAGTAGTCTATAAAGTTGGTTCGCTATCACCTGTGAACACAGAAACTAAGTGGATGAAGAACAGAGGGGAGGGGGAGCACACCTTTGTAGTACTGATGACATCTAACTGCTGAACCTGGGAACAGCCACACAGTGAAGACTAGAGAGCAAAACATGTCGTCACCAGTTTGGAAATTTTTTACAGTTTCGTTGGAAGCGAAAATAACTGCAACTTGCAGTACATGTCCCACAGCGTTCCAAGAGCAGGAGCAAAATAGTGATGTCACTTTTGGTTAGGTGAGAGCTTCAGAATATTGAATCATCCATCTTTGATCTCTACATCATGTCTTACCCTCCACCTGCATAAACTATATGTTATGAACTTCTTTATAAATTACAAATATGTAAAGTCCGGGGTGGCTTATTGTTATTGACCATGAGAAACGGGTACTTGTCAATCATCCACAATGGCTGAAAAAAATCTTTATCATGCACTCCTGATTTGGAACTGTTTTTGACTAAGGGGATTCTGTGGAAATTTTTAGAAAACATAACTTGAATTAGTCTGGAGAAAAATCTCAGAAAGCCCACAGGGATAAAAGTGACTTGTTATGCAGATGATGTTTGTGGACCGAACCAAATCCGACTGGTGTGGTATTTACAAATCAGAGTGCACATTTTGCAAATTTTGTCAGATGAAAGAGTGAAATAGTGGTTTTCAGCAGTGCTCCTCTGCATGCTTTGCAGACATGCATGCTTGTCAGTTAGTAGCAGTTTACCTTCCAAACATTTCCTCCCCGTAGATCATCCCCTCAGCCCCCTGATAGCATCACATCCAGTTTGAGGAATGTAAACACAACCAAGGTTAACTTAGCACAGAGAGACTGACACTTAGACAGAAATAACTCATGTGATATATGGCCCTTTTTATTGCAATTGCTCTTCCTTTTAGTCGGTGGTTGATTCACAGCACGAGCTGTACATATTTAGTGCTTTGGGTTAAGCTGGTGATACATGTGGTGCAAAGGCGTCGTAGACTTGTTTGCAGCTCAAGACATTTTTCTGCATTCCATGTGCTATTCTGGTGTCTGTGGTCTATTGCTTGACTTGTCGCTCAAAAATTACAAGAAAAAAAAAAGTTTGAAGACAGTTTGTTGCATCAGTATAATGCTAGTGGACTTTTCCAAATGGCTGGTAATGCTCAGAGTGGTCCTATGTTTAACCATAAGTTAAGGGGAATTTTGCCCCCGTAGGTCATTCTCACATAAAGGAAATCACAAAAACTTCCTCTCTCCTTGTATACCTCCCGGTCCCTCTGTGACTCAGGGAAAAATCCCCTTGCTTTTAATTAGTTGATGAGAGTGGGCCTGATGGCATGAATCACGCTTGTATTTGTGCAGGCCCCAGTGGTGCATTCCTCATCTGAAACACTGCTCATGTCAAAACTTGACTGCTGATCATACATGGAATCCATGTCTGGAATAGAGAGATGAAAATTGTACCAGATGCAGCTCTCTGATCAGCATGCAACTTGTGGGACTTTAGAGGAGCCGCATCTGAACTGAGCAGGATGCAGCTCCAAGAAAACAATACAAAGCCTTTAAATTAAGTTTATATCATTCATGTTCTACATCGAGCATATGAATTCCATGCAGATTCTAATGCACCATGTTTGTTGCTCCCAGTGTATATTTTAGATACAGTTGCATTTTCTGAATTAATGGCCTGTATGATGAAGACCAAATAGTTTCTTTCTGTATTTCACTTGTGTGAAGTTCTCTTGTGGAAAATAGATCCAGCCTGCCTGCTCAGGCCAATAGCCCTGCTTGCTGTGTTTGTTAGGGAGTAATTATCATTAGCTCATGCACATACCACAGCACTCGAGACGTCAAGTGAAATAGAAGGCTGTGTTTGTTTAGTTAATTAAGAGCAACAGCTTTACAAAAGCTTAATTCTTAATCCTATGTCCACTAATGGAATTTGTAAGATTCTTAAAGCGAGCAGAAACGCTGTCTAAGTTGAATGGACGGGGCAAAGTAGGCAAAGCCGCACTTTGAGAAGGGAGGAGGGAGGGAGGAACGGAGGAGGGTGCCAAGAATTTTTGCAAGGAAGTTTATGTCTAATGTGACTGTTTACTTTGTGTACCACTGCCATGGGAAAACTTGTCACCTGTTTTCCTTAAAGCCACCCAGCTTGTCACAGTTTGGCAGATGTTTCGATGTGCTGCCACTCAGTTCCTGCTCTGCAACTAAATTACTTTGCATAGCTTAAATGAATGGAAGGCTTCTCTGAACCTCTCCATTGTCAACTACCCTAATTTAACTGTGTTAAAGTGTTGGATGGGTTTCAAAAGAATGCTGAATATTTTTTTGATGTGAAAGATCTAATGATTTTTTTTTTACTGACATTTTTCTAACCACTTTTCTGGTTCTGTGAAAATACTTGCTGGTATTAAAATGATGCAAGCAAAACTAAAATGTACTGTACTATGTACCATGTAAATGTACTAATGTACTATAACACAATGATAAAGCGTACAGCCTTTCAGCAAATAATTACTGCAAAAATGATCCTTTTTTGGGATGAAATGAATATGCATTTTGAAGTGTTTATTTTATCCCCACAGTAGCACTACTGTATGCTGTATGCTGTAAGCTACAAATGTGCAATATGTGCAATGTGTACCTGCCTAAAGGAACCAGTTATGGATGTACTGTAACTAACACACTAACTGTTGAGATGTGTTCATGTTACACACCCAAGCACCTTTTTCATCTCGTCAGTGTTTATGCTTATTAGGATTTACCAAAGGGCCTGCTGACTCATTCTTAGTTTTCAGTACCACAAAGCTGGCTAAAGTCCTAGCAAGGCAGCTTTAATTGGATGTTCACCAAAGCATAAGTGTTTTCAATTTTGTGACACACAAATAAGTTGTGTTAAACCCGTTTCACA
>JAPZDZ010000003.1:5451254-5477528 GCA_029783805.1 Acanthurus tennentii
ACTCCTCACAGATCCCACAAACTTTTTCAAATCTACACAAACTTTTCATATTCTTGTAGGGATGGTCGTTCTCTTTCCTTTGGCATAGGTTTGAAAGCAGTCAGACTTTTGCTTTAGACTGCAGGGGCATCAGTTTGACACAAGTTTCTTTTTTTCCCATTGACTTTAATGAGACACCGACAAGGTCGTGTTGCAGCTCCAACTTTGAGCGCTTATAAAATCCAAACGATTTGAAAAACAACGAAATCCCACAGTAGTTTTGATAAGCACTGTGTCGTCGGTCATCTATTAGATTTTGAAGCCGCTACCATTTACGCCCTTTTAGTAAGCAATTTTTGTTCAAAGTGACATTTTGCCAGACCTGGTGTGCGTGCCAAATTTGGTGAGTTTTTGAGCATGTTCAGGGGGTCAAATTAAGCGTTAATTTAATAATGTTGTAATAATGATGTTTTAATTTATAAAAAGATGTGTTTCTTTCACTTTATAAGTGTTTTTCTTGTATTTCTTATCTTGTATTTCTTAGCCTTTTCTGGGTGGTTCTTCATACTTAAATATGACCCACAAAGAAAAGTAAATATCACTGGTGTTATGTGTTTCTATAACCTATGGTGGAAGTAAACTACTTCCTCTCCACCCAAATCCCCCTTCCCCCTACAAGACTGAGAACCCCTCACAGAAAAAAAAGGCTCCCAGCGGATTTGCCTCTATTGAGAGAAGGAAGGGTGGAGGAATACAGAGAGAGCAACACAGCAAAACATACCTTATCTAAGCTACAGACCAACCATACACACACACGCACACACACACACAAACCCACATACACATACACACACACACGTAATGTCTGTTTTATTTAAATTAATTCAGTCAGGAATTATACAACTGTTCGAAGGAAATAGTTAATTATCAAAAATGTCAGTATATTTTTACTTAAAATAATTAAATCTCAATATTTTCACAAGAAACAATTTTTAAAATTAATTCATTATTTACCATTAATATATATAAGATTAAACACAAGCACTTTCCTTCTAGGAATCCTTTATTCTCCTTTAGCTTCACAGACATCAGGATAACATTCATCACTCTCAAAAAGGGTGTGTGCTGTGTGATCAGGCTTCAGTCCAGCAGACTTATTTTTATCACACTAGAAGAGGGACGGACATCAAGTGAACAGATTCATGTTTTCTTTGGATGACACACTTTCTCTGGTGAATAGTGAAATACAGCACAATGAGCAGAGTTCAAATAAAAGGTACAAGGTGCAGCACTAAGATCTGTTTGACATGTGCTTGTCCAGTCTTCCTAAAAGGAAACCAAGTAACCATAAATGAGTGGTTATTAATTATTAACCAAACTGATTGAAGCTCTTTGATATTCCCCTTTTGCTTTATTTAAACTCCATGGTAAAACCTGACAAGAGGTCAGTGTGAGACTCTGGGCCCCAGATGGCTCTGAGAGTTAATGCAATAATAGAATTGTGGTGATTTGGCCCTTACAGGACAAAAGGACTCATGCTAAATAAATAACCAGTAAAGCGTGGTGATCCCCTGTTGTGTCAGGAGGAAACGGTCTCTCACACACACACACATACAAAAAAAGACCTCAACTGACCGTGAGACAGTGGGGACAGATCTCTCAAGCATGACGTTCTCATCATGTTGCCACAACACTGTCAGAACTGTCACAGCTCCTCATCAAGTTGCAGATGGAGGTGACGCCGGAGGTCAGGGCACAATCAATTTGAAAAGCACCAAAGAGTTTGTGGGCATGGGAGAGTGAGCAGTAAACTATTGTGTCAGCCGTAGCGGTGGCTTAATAAAGTGTGACTGCAATTCAAAGCTCTCTTAACTTGAAATGAAAAAAAAATTCAGATTTAAACATTAAAGCTGCACAGTAAATAGTTTTTTTTGTTAAAAACTGATCAAACATGTAAAGTGTAAGTCATCAAGTCACTGATTGTTAAAAACCCACAAAGAAATATTAACTTGACTCTCCATTTCTGCTTAATCCTTCAAACTATTTTAGCTTCTTTTAGCACATTGTTTTGATTTTTTTATCCCTTGGCTTAACTGTTTTGGTTCCGTCTTGAGCAACAGCTGCCTTTTTAATGAAAAGGCTTTAATTAAATATCACTTCTTTAGTTCCCGGGCATCAAACAGAAGACAAAGTCAGCAACCAGCTGATGAAAATATGAGCATTAAGCAGCTAAAAACCCAAACAAACCCAAGATAATCAAAAACAGAACTAAAAAGAAAATAAATATTCTACTTACATAATTCAGCTAGCCAGAGAAACAAGGCTAGGTAGTGTTAAAATTGTGTCATATCTGCCAGTTGTGTAAAATAGCAAGTGTTTGCTGACTCATTAACAATATCAACTTTATACTGTCACATAGATGTGCTTATTCTGCTGCTGCAAAGTGTCCAAAAGAATGAGTTTATGGTGATTTAAACAAATTTTCTTTGACGTTAGTTAAAGTCTAACAATTATAGTCCTCCATTTGTATTTTTTAAATGTGTGTGTGCTTGTGTAACTGTAACTCTTTTAAAAGAAAACATCATTAATTATAATTAATAATCAATCTCTAAATGAAGGCACTTTGATTTTGATTATATATTGAATTCTGTATTTCCAGGACAGAAGAGGTTTCCCCCAAAGTACAGTATCTATTTTCTATCCAAAGCCATGTTTACGTATGGTGCTAATTTTTTAAAAAAAGTATTTGTATTGTGTTTATTGTGGTCTTAATAAAGTTACGGTACAAATCTTGACATGTGTAATTGAGGTCAAACGTGCGCAGGTGCCTGGCCTCTTCCACTCTTTGGGTGTGTCTAACGGTTGATGGCACAAAAACAGACATGCTCTATTAACTCAGACTGAACTCTAATTAGATCCTAGCGTTGGAAGGTCTCCACTTGGTTGGCTTTAGTTCCTTCCTCTTGTCTGGATAATAAGAACCTCCAACTGCTTGCTTTTGATTCAACACAGTCTCACTGCCCTGATGCATCATGGTGAACCTCTATCTATTGTAGAGGTAACCCTCCATTTGTATTAAGATTAGCTGTTCAGAAAAAAACACACTGTTTTTGGTGCCATCTGCAGCTTTCCTCTACAGCCACACTGCAGCATGTATCCACTGCCAGCTTTTATGGCTGCCAAGGTGCTGACAAGGTGTATCATGGGGGACTGTTTTGTTTCTCTGACTTAAGATTGATAAGAAAAAGATGTCATTGCTGTGGTAATCTAGGAGGGGTAAAATGCAGGCCTGTCACTCTGGATTACCTCTGTCTCAGCAGGGTAATGATATGCAGTGACAGCTTCAGATAACTTTTACGAGGCGGGGAAACATACACTTCCTCTTTATGTTTAGTTTGGACACAATTTTACTGGCAGGTGCGTTTGCAGTGCACAAGCATTGCAACTTTTCCAGGAGAGAAAAAAACAACTTAAGCTTACCGTCTACATGAGCTTTGTGTGATTGTCATGCTATGTTTCAGCATGAGAGATGCAAGATAAAATAAAGGAAATATTAAGTCATTGTAACTCAAAACACTGCAGTTTGTTGTGTAATGTCTCTCTGCAGATCTGCAGTCAGTTTGCTCAGGAACACGTGATGCATGTACATTCAGGTAGATTGATGAATGGTATGTGAGAAAGGCTTGTTTTCCATTCATAAAAGTCCCTGTGTTCTGCCTTGTGTGTCGGTGTGTTTTCTTTTTTTTTTTTTTAGCATCAACATTCTTTGTAGTTTACATTCCTGTATGTAACAAGGTAATGGAGTGTGTGTGTGTGTGTGTGTGTGTGTGTGTGTGTGTGTGTCAGGCTGAATGAAACATACCAAACTGGATGGACGAGGTTGTAGCAGTAGAAGCACGCGATGCTCTATAATCTTCTGACTCTTGCAGGCATACATACATGTTTGCAAGCACACCTGCTGAGACATTTGCTCTGCGGCCCCAAACATGTTCAGGTGCTTGGGAAATTTGCACTGCTAGTGTGTGAACTTATGAAGCATTGGGTTGTTTTGTTTTGGGTTTTTTTTCTAGTTTTATACTATAAGCTGCATGTTTTCATGCTGTTTCTAGACTATGAATGATTTATGAATAGCAGGACTTGGCTTTGGCTGCTCTGTAGATGGGAGCAGATGAGTGTGTTCAGAGGTAAGATGAGCTGTCGACGAGTTATTGTTACAGCACAAGCATCACGTGTGGTGGCTCTGCCCTGACAGCTCTCTGTTGCACCGTCTTCTCACGAAAATTTCCAGTGAGGGAGGGGAGCATTCGCAGCGCAGTGCAATATCTAATGAAAAATCTCTCAGAAGTAGCTATTAGAGTCTGTTACATCAGATAAATGTTGAGCTTGCATGGATATCAAGATTTTGCTCAGAGCCTGAGAAGAGCACAGCTCAGTGGGAGAGAGCTGGAGGGGTGTTTCTGGCACACTCAGGACGGCGACAACACAACAGAAAAAAGAGGCAAATGCTCACAGGGAGCATGCTTCACTGAGTCAAGGTGGCATCACAGATCAAAGTAAATGTGTGAGAGAAGATAGAGTGAAACTGTTTTTAAAAGAAAACTGCCACTGCATGGTTTCACCCGTGAATTTAAGGTAAACTTAAAGTAGTCATTTAACCTATGACCTATTTAACCTATAAAATTCTAAATAATTGGTGTTAAAATGTTGCATATAGCATCTATAGCACCATATACAGAAAATGACTCATGTGATGCCTTTGTCTAGATTGTGGCATGAATGTTACTTACAGATAAAACAAGAAACAGACTTTGATGATAGTCAATTCTAAGCATTTATTTATATTTATAAGCATTATTTTTTACTTAATGGATAACTTCATTACCCTTAGCAGTCTAGACAAACTTCCTGCCACATTTGTCACAATGTGACCTTTTCAACTTATCTAAATTATCAACTGCTTTTTCGGAAGGCATTGAAACACTTTGTCAGACAATTGTTGGCTGTTATGCTGGTTCTTTTTATAAAATTAGCTGTCAAAACACAGACCCATATACTGGCATCCTATCTTCAACATTTATCCAAATGTGATTTTGTAGTTTCTCAGTATGAGAACAGAGAGCAAAGACGAAACAAAATAGCCTGAAGATATTTATAAAGGAGATTGATATTTATCCATTTATCTGTTTGTTCAGAATAGTTTAATGGCTTATCATGAACACCTTATGACGCAGTTCAGATGGTACAACCCCTCGGTATCACCAGACAATAACAAGGATATTTATAGATTTTTCCAAATGACACCCCTTGGTCCATTTTTAAATGTTTGCTTTCTACGAAACCTGTGCATGACAACAAACAGACTACATAAATATGCCGTTAATCGTTTTTCCCCAAAATGTTATTGATTTTGGTTTTCCTTTTAATTTCTGATGGACTTTGAAACAGAAACAC
This sequence comes from Acanthurus tennentii, assembly GCA_029783805.1. Taxonomy (NCBI): domain Eukaryota; kingdom Metazoa; phylum Chordata; class Actinopteri; order Acanthuriformes; family Acanthuridae; genus Acanthurus; species Acanthurus tennentii. The sequence continues at coordinate 5,456,685 of JAPZDZ010000003.1, forward strand.
CCCTGGGTGACAGGTAATTATGTTTTAAAGTTTCATGTGAAAAATAGTTGATAATCTTATTTCCCTGCTGGGTCTACATTACTGTTGACCATAATCCAGTCTTATTTCATTTCCAAATGCAAAGATTTGTGCTGTTTTAATGAGAGCCACTACTTATGTGTGATCTCTTTGATTGAAGCCTTTTCAGTGATACTCGAGCCGGGCCTCCTCCTACACTACAAGTTATTGCTCGGCAATTACCGGACTGCTGATTGTGGCACTGACAGCTTCTCATTGTGTTGCGTAAGCCCTGTCAGTTGTTGGTGTTGACATGTGTGTGCTGAATTTAACACTTTCCACGGGACTTAGTGACAGAGCTTTGTTTTCATATGTTTACTCGTTGCTAATTGATGTCAACAACTGCTACTTTCCTTCCTCCTTAACGAACATAGAAACATGGACAATTTACAGTACCATTAAGCTGTTTACATGTTTTAGATGACAAAGCCTCATGATTTTCTTAACCAGTATGTTTAGATAGAGCTCACTTTGGTATGATGTGACTCTACCCTCATGGAACAATGTCATCACCATGGCTCATATGTTTTTACAAGCATTTGGGTGTATTAAAGTAATCTCCGTCCCACCCTGGGAAATAAAGCAATGCACCTCAACTGGAACCTGTGAAAGAGGGGGCAGAAATCTCCTGGGCAATAGCGATAAAATAAAATTCAATGTTTGTCACGGTCTGCAGATTTCGCCCACCAGCGTGACCCAGCTGACGTATTTCCTAAAAAAAAAGTGATTGTCTACCTGTGCAGCAAGTGATATTGCCACATTTCTATTTTTATCTCTGATTTATTTGCTAATGGCTGCCATTGTGTTTGCACAGTTGGCTCAGTTTTGTTGCTTTGTGTGGTTGGAAAATAACCACCAGGCCAGATACAGTAAATAACAATGTGGTGCCATTTTGTCTGCTGCTTTTATCATTTACTGCTTCCTGGTTTTTGACTTTTCACATAATTTCCAATGCTGGTGACGCAAAATGCACCAAAGGAACATATGTGATCATCCATGTTCATGGATGTATCAGCTGTGGTATTAGTAGAGGGTTGTAAATGACCAGGGAAAAGGCTGCTATATACAGAAAGAGGTTTGATGAATTTAACAATAAGAGATGCCAAGTCTAATTACCTGCTAAAGAAACCTACCGCCTCAGTCAGTCTGATGAAAAAAAAGAAAACAGCTATTGAGGAGAAAGGCACATCTACAAGTAAGGTATAAATAGGGCAGCATTACCCTGCAAAGGCTATATTTATGTGTCTGTCATTTATAAGACTGCATGTGTAGTAACACAAAAAAGATGACTCATCCGGACACAACATGTATAACCTTCAGACACATGCCATGAGAAAGATAATCCACTGACAGGGTTAGGCAATAAAAACCAACAATTATCTGTGCTACAAAACATACTGTTCCCCCTGCAAGCACATTTGAGTCACTAGCATTATTCCAGGAATGTAACCATGGTCTGTTGCAGCATTAGCCTAACAGCACACCATACCATCTCTTACAAACCTCAGTCCTTGACACATCATTACCAGCTTACTCACTATCCCTGAGTCATTCCACAGGAAAGTGATCTAAGTCCTAAAATCATTTTCAGCACGTACTATATGTACCCTTAGGCCACAACACTCAGAGCAACACAGGCACAAATGCTCAGATATCACATATCATTGCTAAAACTGGCGTTGGTTGAATGAGCCCATTACCTTTGATGATTGACTTTTTATTCTTTTGCTTATCTTTCATAATAAGAATAGACTCATTCACAGGAGAGACAAAAATTTTAACCTACTTTTTCGTAACTCAGCTGTCAAAAATAATGAAATTTCAAAGTGAGCAAGAGATGCTAGCATAATCTAATTGACAGGTTTTGTCACTAACTTTAGAACTGAGTTTTTACTTTTATAGCACATTAGGTTTTCTTTTAATTGAAACACTGAGAGAGGATATATTTGGATAGAAGAAACAATGTTGCTACTGAAACCAAAACTGCTACTTAAAAGTGGCCTTGATACTTTCAAAATTCCTGCTAATCTTCTTAAATATTCAGAGCTCATAATTGCCTCCTAGGTGAAATTTTAAAATCATTAGATCTTTGGGCTACATTACATATAATACAGGAATACAGCAAATTTGAAGGTCTGATTAATTATGTAAATGTCTAAATAAAGTCTGTTTCATAATCAGTTTGCCAGAATTGTTTTAATAAGGTTGGCCAGTTATATTTGAAATTACAGTGTTCACCATTGCTGAAGATCCAGTTTAATCAAAATATCAAATTGCTGCAAAATTCTGGGATACTGACTGAGCCTCAGTGAAAAGACTGTGCTGGTTAACTCTGTCAGTGTTGGGGATCTATAGCGTACATATGGAAGATCCTCCGTATCTTCCATACGTCTCTCTGTTATTTATTAAAACAAATGTGTGTTGCCACAGTAGCGAACAGCCTTCCTACTTTGCAGTTAGCAAAGTTTTCATTCACAACAGTGGAATATCCTATTGATGCTACAATAGGTTTTGTAGTATTGGTATTTTGGTATCAATCCACCCAACCTGAACATCTACTTCTCTGTATTGATCAGTCACAGGCCTCATGCCCAGCCCACCACCACTGCTTGTGCTATGCTGACCAGTGAAAGAGCAGTGTGCATCAAGATGGCTAAAGTCAGCATAGAGAGAACATTAGAGAGACAAAACCAAACATGTATGGCGCTCAGATGAAGAGTGTGTTGTGCACAAAAATCAGTAGCTAGCGGACACATCTGCACGTTAAGTGTAGTCGTCTTACAGCTTTTATTTTTATTTTTTTGTTGGTTTACTTGGATCTGAAAAAAGGTTGAGACAAAGTTAGTGATGAGGTTGATACAAACTTTCACTCTCTGTACTGATAAGTCCGCTCTCCATTACAGGTTTCAAGTTTCTTTGCCTGTGATTGGCTTTTAAATTGTAGCCTAAATGAATATCAGACTTTGGAGAAGTGCACAGACTTCTCCACCTTCCTTTAGACGAATGTAAAAAACACATCTCTAGTGGCAAAACTTTCACAGATACAGTGTCAATATAGTCAAGGTCTGACATTTTAAGGGGCATAAACATAAGAAAGAGAGGAGCATTTTAATGTGACTTACTTTTTTCTTTTTTGACTTCCTTTGAGACTGTATTAAGGACTCTATAATGTAGTTTGATATTATTACTATAACAGAATGTGCAAGTTCAGTGAGCCACAGCAGGGTTGATCATTTGATCTTACTCAGGCATGAAAGAGCAGATAAACACTGCAGCTCTACCCACATCATGGACAGACTCCACAGAGACACAGGTATCCCTGTCCTCAGAGCCGAGGTTACCGCCGAGGGAGGAGGTTGCTGCCCGACGGAGAAGGCCTCTTTGTTGTCCACTGGTGCCGCCATGCCAGGCTGACAACAAGGGATCCCTTGAGCCTTTGTGGGCCAGGTCAGAGGTCCCATTCCTCTTAGCCAGGTAAGATAAAAGATGGTTCCGGCTATCAGTCTCCCTGGGGGCCATCTGTCACCAGCCCTTATCAGCATCTGGGATCCTGCTTTATGAGACAAGCCCTCCACAAAGACCCCAGGATGTTCAGTGTGGAATGTAATTCACCAGTTCTCATGAGCCTCTGCAGTTAATTCCACTTGTTAGATTTAAGAGTACCTTTAGAATTGCAATAAAATTTTTGTCTTCCCTTATTTGATGTCATTCATATATTCAGTGTTTGTACGTGTGTGCTATTGGGAGCTAGTTAGTTTAATTTGGATCTTACTTGCTTCCATTGCTGTGAAAACCAAATCCACTTGATCCAGTTATCTAATGACATAAGCCATTTAGTCACAGCTAAAGGATAAAATCTCTGCAGACCTTTCCCTGTGACGGAGGATGCATGAGAAGCACCACACCATGCATACTCCAATTATCCAATTATCCACAATCCCTTTCCCTAAAGAATATTTTAACAACAGAGACTGAATTTTAATTACACAACTTTGAAGTTTACATCAAGCTGCTATGAGAGACAAATAATATGACACCCTTCTCCTGCATTTAGTTCCACTGTATTAATGTTTTTCACTGACAGGGAGGTCAGAGGTCAGGGTTGCTTTATCTGGAACTGGAAGCAATCACAGTTATTCACATTGAAATCTTGTCAAAGGCAAATGTAAAATATATAATGAACATATGTCATAGAGCTTTATTTTAACTAGATAATTTTGTTCAATTTCACTAATAGAAGTGCAGAGAAAATTAACCCTCATGGGTTTACATCTTCTCCAAATGCCTTAACCATATGTTCCTGATATGAAATTCTCTTTATTTCATACGCATTCCATGAACCCGTTTTTGTAAAAGAACAATATGAATAGTGAGAATATTCTGCAGATTTTGAAGAGAAATGTCTGTATTTAATGATGTGCTTGTGTTTTAGATTATAAAACTGTTTATTTCACAGAAATGTTTGGCAGTCACCTTGTGGCAGTTTGGTTAGTATATACTCAACTATGTCACAAACGTATGCCACCTTGAACAGAAATTGAGCTGTTTTACTATTATAAAAAAGGAAGTGTATCAGACCTACCACCGCTGGCTGTTCTTGCAAAGATTTATATAACTAAATGTAATCAACCATAAGTAATTCATACACAATTTTTAAAAAACTAATTTATATGAGCAGTAGTGTATCTTTAAATTAGCTTGTTCAATGTACACAAAAAGGAAATGCTAAATAGACTTTGTCAAGAAAAAAAACTGATTTTTTCCATAAATGTCTGCTGTGTAATACTCTTTCATACTAAATGAAGTAAAAAACAGCCTTTTTCTTGGCTCTAGTGGCAAAGTTTGAGGTGATGCGAAAATGATCTCCGATTGAACCCATGGGAACCAGCAGGAATAACACACAGTATCCATATGGAATCATGTCTCCTTCACGTCAACACCAGACCTCCATCTGGAAGCCTCTTTTAAACCTCCGCAATTGACGCTGGACATGTCATGTCATCAAAACTCCTCCGTGATGAAGACCAAAAAAAAACAACCCTTCAAATGGAAAGTGTCAGCACCCGGTGCCGTCAGAGTCAAGCAGCCACACACCATCTGTTCCCTCTCCTCCCAGCTCTCGGCACCAAACATCATGATCCAATCAGAGAGTGCAAGCAAACGGGGACTTGATTTGGTTTGTTTTCTCATCCTTGAGAAGAACCCCTTGATGGCAGAGTATAAACAAAGAGACTAAGGTGCAAAAGTGATGCAATCAGTGAATTGCAGCTTTTCATGGGAATTTGTAGACCAGTGTTTCCCTGCTCTTTTGGACTGTGTCCCCTTAGAACAAAGCAATGTTTGCTTGTGACCTATTTGTCACAGTTTTATCAGTATTTTGTGTATCAATCATGTTTTTTTTTCCACTTCTCAGATTGTTAATCTGAAAAATCATTTTGGTGATATTTTTTTTATTGATTCATAAATTCTTAACTATTTCCACAACACTAGGAAGTTTCTTAAAGCAACAACTATAGATAACATAGACATGTTTTTAAAAGTACAGTTTTATCTAAAGCTCATCTATCATCTCATTCATCAACACAAGGCTCACATTAGCTAAATTAATAGAGTGTGAAAACAATTTTTTGTCCTAAGGTTCATTAAAAGGGACATTCATAAAATATGGATGAGACCTATTTTTCTTGGTTAATACTTATGGAGACATCCTCATTAAATATAATTTAATGTAATTTACTTTCAATGTGAAGAAAGTTTTTACATTGTGGGAAAGCCTTCTCTTTTTGCAAAAGGATCACAAGAGGGCAAAGCTTTAGGCAGAATTTGCCATGCAACTGCACAATATACATATCACTTTTATGTTTGCATTTTTTATATGCATATTATACATCAATTTTTTTTCATTTCAATTTCTAAACTACAATTTGTAGAACAACTACTAATAACTTATATGAATTTGTTATTTGTTATTTCTTGTTATTGTTATTCTGTTTATATCATTTTATTGTGTTTATAAAGCAATTATTAGATGTGTGTGTGTGTCCCTTCACATGGTAAAAGAAGAAGAAAATCATTGCATCAATACCTCCTTTGCCTATGACAGTGTATAGTTCAAAACACATATAATGAACATGTCCTGGCTGCGCGTGGAGCTTTGGTCTCATTTTGTGTGACATCGGGGCATTCTATGGAAAAGTGGCAAGGAAGTATGATGACAAAGACAGGTGTTTGAAGGGATACAGTGGTGTGTTTGTGCCTGTCTGTGACGCACTAACTGCTTATACCACTAATTCACAGCACTGCAGCTGCCTCTGATGCCTGGGGTGCCTTGCTTTGGGGCCACAAAGCGCTGGAGATATGCAGCAAGAGGACTCATGCTGTGAAGAATTAAACCTACAGAGACATGATTAACAGACTGCTACTACTGTTTCAAACTTGCAAGTTTGGTGAGACGGTTCCAGCAGAGTGACACAAAGCAGCAGAAAGACACAGAAGGTTTTACATTGTTCATCATGTTTTTAAATACTGTAGCTTTAATACCAAATCAAGAGCAAATTATGGGTATTAGGAAAAAATAGTCTCATAAAATAAAGCATCATATTTTAATGACCATAAGAGGTTAAACTGTCCACTATTTCACAAATATAGAAGCTATGACAGAAAGCCTCAAAGGAAAAAAAAATTATATCATAATCACATTCCTTTAATCATCTTGTGAACACTCCTAATTGCATTGCAAATGCTTTTGGGTGCGAACTCACAGATAGTGAAAAATTATCCAGACCATCATTCTACAATCTAAGAAATATTGTGAGAGTATGTTTAACTGCCAACGACTAACATGCTCTGAATTTGCAGCTTTGTTTGAGCAATCATCTGACACATGATGGGGCGAAGCTGTTGTCAGTTGATTGAAGCTTCTCAACTTTCTAAATGACCCTCCAGGGTTTTTCCAAAGCAAATGTAGTGTGCAAAACCCATGATGTCACAGTTTCAAAATCACACAGGGAAGTAGCTGCCAATTCTTTTGCCAAAATTCAGATATCAGCCTAATCATTTCCCATAAACAGAACCTTGTTCCTGGTGTTGAATTCAAGTTATGTTTGGTGATTTTTATCTTTTAATCACAGGTGAACCCACAGAGTGCTACATTCAGAACTTTACTCAGGTCAAAGTCTCAGCCTTGTTATTTGCATGAAAACCAAAACTCTGCCTTTAAGCAAACCATTTATGATTGGTGTCACTTCAACCATGCCGAGTTCAAACCTGACTGATTTATTTTAATAAAGGATTAAATTGCTTTTTATAACATGTAGTATAATCGGCTTGGTAACAGCAAGTCGTGTCTCCTGTTGTTTGCCTTGCGTGTGTCGGGGAGAAGCATCAAAGCCTCTGATACACCTTATCCAGTCACCTGCCTCAGCCTGTCCCATCTCGTCCTCATCCAGTCAGCCTGAAAATTGCACCTCTGGGATACAGTGACGTGATGTAGGATGTGCGGTTTAACACCTCTGAGTAAGTGGAGTTCCATCACACACACACACACACACACACACACACACACACAAGCACAAGCACAGGCACAAAACCTTTTGCACATTTAGCAGCTTATTTGTAAAAGGTCAACTTTTTATCCTCTTAGGGTGTAAAAGTGGAAGGATTCAGAGTAAATACATTTTGTACAGTCCATTAGAAAACCAGGAGAATCAGTGATGTCCACTGATCAACAAAATTCTTTAGAGTGATGACTTCCCTTCTGAGCTGACTCATCATGATGTTTGAGTAGCCTGGAGTACATTAATATTAGTGTATGTGTTTGTGTGTGTGTGTGTGAGCCGGGCAACAGCTGATTTTGGGTCAGTGTTTGTGTTTATGATTAGGTGAAGTTATAAGAGCAAAATGATTGTTATTAAAACAGTATTTTATAGAGTAATTTATGTTTCTTTAGGAAATACCTCCGTCAGATTACTAATTTATTTACTATGGTTGCCTACACACCTATCCTGTTAAAAACAATTACATCATTACTGTCCAAGACATGCCAACTATGCACTTCCAGAGAACTTTGAGGTTGTTGCGACAAAAATTTAAGTCAGTCAACAATCACAGTTACACATCATACGAAAGCTGAGTTTTAATAGCCTGATTTTTTTTTAAGTAATATCGTTACACTGAAAGACAAGTGTTATCATCAGTCATTGAGTGATTAGTGAAGTTTTGTTTCCAGTGACGCAGTAGGGAAACCTCTTTGGAAATCATGTGAGTCATCACCTGGTTCGAGTTTTTTTCAGTGAACCTGCTGCAGCAGAGCTTCACTAATAAATAATACAACAACATACCATTTCCAGTCAACACTTAATAACCGTGAATTTGAAAAATTACTCAATCATTTTACAGTTTTTGATCAATGCTATAACTCTTTTTTATTTACTGTCCTTCATATTTACATATGGCGTAATGACACTCAACAGTATTCCCAATAACTGTGATATTTACATAAGGAATATTGATATTGTGTTAAAAGTTGTATTTAATAAGATTGTTCAAATAAAACAGCATCAATTAAATTCATTCTGAGGGTTTTTTGCTACTCTCACTTTGTCTAAGTATGTGGCATCAATAATACTTTAACTATGGTTATAATTTAGCATAAAATCGAAAAAATTATCCGTGTCATATTAGAGTGTAATTATTCTTCATGTACACGTTGTACAGTTGTGGTTAAAGAATCTCTCTCCATCTTCCTACACTTGTTTTTAAGTATACTTGGCAAAAAAAAAGTCAAACCATTCAACAAAGTTCAAGATTTGACTGGTAGGATTATTATTTCATTTATCTTATTGCTATAATATTGTTTTCAGGACTTCTTTAGGCCTCAATATTTGTGTTGTGAAAATTATAACAGACCTTTTTAAATATTTCAAAATGTGTACTTTTATTCTTTAATCTATTTTAAAACGACCAAGATATACATAAAATATGTCTGCAAGTCAATTTGACCTGAAACATTTTCAGCCTCTGTCTTTGGTGTGTTGGAAAACAGTTGTACACTTCTATGGCTCTAGATAGATATTACTTCATTTTGGCTTTGAAACCTAAAATTTTTAACTAAAAGTGTGCTTGACAAACTTGATATTTGGGGTTTGAGAGAAGGGCATTTAGAAGGAAGGAAGGGTGACAAGAAACAAAGGTCCCTGGCCTGATTTTGACCAAATAAATCTGTCTCTTTTACCCCCTAACTCTATAGAAACACAATACTAATTTTGTTTTTATTTAATTGAATTACCCCCTTTATATGCCCTTGTCTTATCTCTGTGCACATGTATACTGTATATTCTATACGAAAGCTACAGTTCAAGTCTGACTCCTATAAAACTAGGTCTAATTTTAATCATGTCTTCTCTTTTTTACTAAGAGGCCAAACACTTACTTAATTCCTTAACCACTGCACGTCTAACCCCAACTCTTATTCTATCAGACCAGCTTTTCATCCCCAAAACGTAACTACGTGAAAGAGTTTTTGAAGTACAAGTTCACACACACATTCCCCACTGATTAGTGGCTTTGCTGTGTCCCAGCCTGGACTTGATTGGAAGTGGATGAGGCCATACTTCAGTGACCACACATAGTTTGCCTCCCTCCCTGCTGCTGAGCTGGTTCAGTGGCCGGTCAGGAGAACTCAGGTGTATCGGCTCACAGACGGGGGCTACCAGAAGCCCTGGCAAGCTGCCAAACAACTATGAAGGTGGGGAGGGGGGCTTTCTGGTCTTTGCATAGGGAACACTCAGCGTAGCCTTACTTTGTCCACAGAGGCCAACTAGTAATTGGCCAGTCATTGCTGATTCAGACTTTAAGAGTAGCCACCTCTGACACCATTACCTGAGGAAGAGGCAAAATGATACTGATGTGGGTGGGAAGCTGCTGCAGGCCTCTTAAAACACAATTTACATAAGCTTTACAGAAAGGCATATCATCCCTTGATCATGGAGAGAGCGTTGCATAACCACCTGAAGAGGCACCGTCCTGCCCCAGATCGGGTTGTTTTTGTTTGTGTGTACGTGCAGGTTGCCAGACTCCCTTTGTTACCATGACAAGTGCCATTAGGCACACTAGTGTTTCTCTATTTAGACTGTAGTTCATACATTCCCCTGGCCTCGATAAAATCTCACATCTACGTGTGTGTTTGTCTCTATATCAGAAGCAAAGCTTGATGGGAGCACCCTGGTTAAGAAAGGACAGCTGAGTTCAAGCTATCGCTCTCGTTTCCATCGCAGCAGCATCACGGGCATATTTGATCCAAATCTGAAGAATGTTCAATATTTTACGGCAACTTAATGATTGTAGATAGTGAACTTCATGTCTCTCTGGTCAAGAGAGGCACAGATTAGCTTAAGAATCATCATATCTTGATTTGAAGGTGACCTACACACTCTCTGTTATACATGTCTGGTGTCACGTACCACTCAGGGCTCAGATTATGTGCCATTATTTGCTGAAATCCTCTAAATCCCAAATAATAAGCTCACTCATCTGATGGCCGAAAACACTCACCTGTCCCTCTGGCTTACACTTGTCCTGTCAAGACCTGACACAAAACTTACCATGAAAGAGGAGCAAATCTGTTTCCTGTATGCTCACAAACATGCATGCACACCTACAGAGGCACCCATAGAGTGGAAACACAGCTGACCCAGATGAACACCCCAATTATAAGGACCCAAGGAAGGGCCACAAGAACACAGCAGGTAATGGTAAAGTGTTTTAACTGATAGAAAAGACAGATAAAATATACTTAAGTGTTATTTTCCTGCTCTTGAGAGACTATTAGGTTAATAACTGGCCTCTGTGGGGGAATCATGCCCAGCTGAGAGATAGCGTGAGACTACACGCAGGAAAGGCCACCCACAGAGATAAAAGAGGAATGGTGTCGTGCAGACAAAGACACCAGGCCTCCTCGGCCCTTCAGATGCCAGCCCTTTCTTGGAAGAGTCGCACACGGACTGTTAGGGAAGTAATTTGCTTCTCTTTTCCCTTCCACATCAAAGGGGGAATTCCATCTTAACACTTGTAAGTTTATCCTTCACACATCTTCTGTCTATGATACTCTTTCCTTCTTAAGGTCGAGTGCAATTAAAAAAAAGTTCTGAGTTCATTTGCCGCTGTTTGTCATTGTAAACAAGCATACATATTCCTCCTCACATGCATGCAGCAGGTGTTGTTTGTTCTGGGTCCATTTCTTGATTCGTAGTTTATCTTTGGCTTTTTTGTAGTCCAAAGAGTTTGGAGTAATTAGGCCAGGCTTCACTTAAAGACACAAGCGCTATAAGGTAATGTGAGGGAGGATTGTTATGACTTCTGATTAGGTTAGGCGGTGCAACAGGCCTGCACACTGTTGCGTGTGAACCTCTGGCCCTGTGCCAGATGAGGGAGTGAGTTAAAAGACAGGTTGCATAAGAATTGTGGTATGTTTTGATTTTGAAAGAGTGTGTGTCACGGAATATGTGTTTAAATTGGCAATATGTATGGTCAAGAGTCACGTAGGGCATTCAATTATACAAGTGATGACACTGATTGTAGCCTGGGAACCAGACCAATCTGCTGAACTCATAGTGTAAACGCTCTGGCAGATGGGCCTGCCTTCCCCACCACCACCACCTCCATCTCAGCCCCTCCCATTCAGACAGATTCCAGCCATCCTGGCCCGTGTCAAGCCAATGACAACAGTTTATCTAATATGGGGCCAGCTGATAAGATGACTGACAGAGGAGTCTTACTGGCCCAGATTTGGATGACTCCATCGTATTGTCAAAATAAGCAGAGTCAATCATATAGGATCATGATTATGTTACTGCATTGATTATTTCCTGCCTCAAATATTTTCAACACTTTCTTCCCGCCTTGCCATTTTTTAAATTGGATCAAGCACAACACGAATCTGCATGTGTTGCTCAAGATCATGTCATGATACATTACTCACATTTGTTGTAGGTCTGTTCAGTTGTGTCCAGAGGCATTTTAGGCAGCACCCATTAATAACGGCCTTTTGAAATTCTTATTTCTTTTTTTAACAATTTACAAACATCAGGACTCAAGCTCTTAACATTAAATCAGTATAATTAGGTGAACATTTAAAGTCAGAAAATTAGACAGAGCAAACCAAAACAGGTACCAGATTAAAGTCATATTAAAATATAAAGTGAGACTTAACAAATAAGTAAGGACCTAGTGCTTCTTTTAATAGATAACATTCTTCCATCAAGTTTCACTTTTTTTTATGTAAAGGACTTCCAAATAAGAAAGAAACAAACCGTATAGTATATTATGAAATATACTAAAGTTTGATTCCCCTTTTATATACTATGTATATAACAGTGCACCAATTGCAGTGGATTTCCTCAAAACACACATGACTTTTTTTTTTGATGTAGCTAAAAAAAAATGTTGTCAAAGACGCTTAAAGTCATTTGTCAATTTTAACCAGTGGGTCAGAATATGAATTGCAGTGTTAATGATATACAGGACAGCTTTGGTCTAGCAGTCAGAATTCCTGGTTTTCGCACAGGCAGCCCGAGTTAAATACTGATATGGAAGCAGTTTTATGTCTTTCAGTCAATATTCATTATGCTTTCATATACTCTTGTACCTCGAAAGTATAGTTTAAACTACACATTAACCCTGCACATAAAGCACCCGTTACTAATTTTAGCCTCTATATATGAATTATGATGTGACTGGTGTTAGATTGCTACATATGGCATCTTTAATTAAATGTGCAATTGAGTCAGGAATAGCTTTTTATGGATTTAAATATGTTTCCGTTATATCCATATAAAATTCATGTGTAAAACAGGCATGAGATGACAGCCACTACTAACAACTGAGTCAGTCACCCACAGTTTTAGTTGTTCGGTTATGCGGTTGGTCGAAGACCATGTATTATTTTGAGGTCCTCATCAGCTTAGGAGTTAAAGTTATTATGCCTTGTTTCATAATGAAAAGAAATGTCATATAATCTGCTGCTTCCTATAACATCAGAGAAAATTAGTCATTTTTGATCAATGTTTATATAATTTGTCATTTAAAGACAGACTCTCTGCTATGTACTGTCTCCACCACTGGTGACCCAGAGTGACCTCAGTGTTAACCAGAGTAAACCTCCTGTTTTTATTTTTTCTTGCGAAAAGAAAAAATTCAATTTTCTTTCTGACAGAAATAAAGCTTATTGATTTTCTCTTTGTTGTCTCTTAAGCTACCATGCTTCAACTAACCATTATTCAACTGGTTTATAACAATTGAGGGCCTTATCGTGCTTTGCACAGACTATGTACCTGTTGTGCCTACTCTATTTTTTAAGTTTTTAAATCTTAAAGAAAATGATGTATTGCAGTGAATTAAACTATTTCACATACAAAGTTAAGAGTAGCTCGATGAAAAAACACAAACATTGACAGGGAACATTGTGCAACACAGTAAAACATTAGTACTTTTAGTTTTGATTTTTTATGTAATGTTGTCAGTGATACTTTTACTCAAATGAATGCATGATGCACTTGTAGTAGAATATCTTCATGGTATAATATTGATAGTTTTACTTAAGTGAAGAGCTGAATACTTCCGTCACAACTGGTATACAACATTTATATCCTTTAAAAATTCAAAATGAACAAGATATATGATCATTTCATAAAGCTAATCAAAACACAAATGATTTAAGCCTATTTTGGTCTAATAGACTGATGTATTATTACTAAAGCAGGTGAAAAGAGCGCCTTTCAGTGTGGGGAGTTCATTGACTTCCTAAGCACTGTGGGCAAAAAAACTCCAAGCTCTCTTTTTAATTTATTGGCGCTCTCTAGAGGACAAATGTTGCAAGTACAGAATATTTATCATAACTACATATCCTATAATGCACTTTATTCGGCACTACTTCCGCATTCATGCAGTTTCCGTATATACCCTTCGACGTATCACATCCTGACGGCTCTTTTTCTGAATGAATTGATTGAGTGACTGTATCTTTCTGTGTAGCCCGAAACATGTTAAAAGACTTGCAGCGGAGTTAGCATCGGTTAGCATCGCTTCATGGAGATAACGATCCACACGCTGACGTCAACAAAGGAAATAAGGACGCATACAGACATAAAAACCCATAAAGTTTGTTTTACTGTCTCTAAAAATACCTCAGTGCTGTTTTCGAGCATCTAAATCTTAATTTACGTGTGGTCAAAGAGCTAAAACGCTAAAAAAGGTAGCCCAACGGTACATCTTGAAAAATACTTCAGTGCGCGTGGACAGAGTGGACTGTGCTCCGACAATGGACAGCAAAGCTGTGAGGGCTTTAATATTTGACTTGGACAACACCCTCATTGAAACTAGACGAGCAGGTGCAGTGGCGATAAAAAAGGTGAAAATTCTGTGTATTAGTCATGTAACATTTACTCTTAACTTTCATATTAGTAACGTCAACCAAAAGTGACATGTAACCTGAATCAGTGGGCGTGGACTAAAGTTGTTGGTGACGTAATATTCGACGAAAGACAAGTGACATTTAGTGGATTAGCAAATACATTTCTAGTCATTTAAATTGCTAAGTAGTTACATTTGTCAGCGATGGAGAGCAGCCTAAATTCATTGAGGTCCTTGCATTTTACTAGCCTCATCTCCATTGTATGTTTTAAATAGACACCATGTTTATCTGATATCTATAGGTACTTTTAAAATTGCACAAGGATAAGTGCATAAAATGCCCATTGTCATAGACATAACTGACCTAACAGTATGTAATTTCATTAAAATTTGCCCCATCTTCAGCATTCACAACATTAAAATTCATCTTACATGTTTGTCAATCTGTAAAAAAATGTATTTGTTATAACAATTTATCAATATGATATGTAATTATTCTTGACAAAAACTGCATAAATAGCCTGCATTGATTTCCTGTACTCAGGTACATTTACCTGAAATCACATCATCAAATCACATTTGTAAGAGAGCTTGAAGTTATTTAGTTGCATTGCTACACAAGAACAGATATGAAATCCCACCTTAGCCATGACAATATGCTTGTAATTCAGCAGGCACATATGCACATGATCCTGAAACTGAAGCCATGACAGGTCACATCTGTATTGTTCATATTAGTGCAGTTCACTTTTTTTCAGGGTCACATACTGCTTATTTTTAAATATTTGACATGAGAGAGGCCACTCTAGATAATAGTGCTTTGCTTTATGCACTTCAAATTTGTTTGGTTAAAAATACTTACACACAAAATTTCCCTTAAGGGGCCGACAAAATTTTGACGCTGAACCTGCATTTGGTTTAACTTTAACAGTATTTGATTATCCCTCCTCAGGACCACAGTCAGCTTTTCAGAGGAGGTAATTGGTTTGTTTAGAAAAGTGACTCTCAGTACCTCTTAGTTACTGTGTGCTTATATGTAAACACATAGTGTAAACTGTATGCTTTAATGTAATTTCTGACCATTGTTTTGAGAGGGATCTGACAGTGGAAACTCATGCCTGATTTTGTCCAAAAATGTATGTTTACGCAGTGACGTTTGCTTGAATCCTACAGACCAGTGAACTTTTGAAGACCACACTGGCTCTTGATGACGTGACTATCAGCAACATTTGTGAAAAGTTCCAGCAGAAGCTTTTGCATGAGAACTTTGACCCCTCTGCTGGCAGATCCATTGACGAGGTCCGTGTGGATCACTGGGAGGAGAGCATCCACGAGACTGTGGGCAGTTGTTCCACTCCCTCTCTGGCAGCTCAGTGCTACTATCTGTGGAAAGATAGTCGCCTGGAGGTTCTCAGTCTGTCCCCTGAAGTATGCAGCCTCCTCAAACAATTGCGCAGTAAATACAAGCTACTGCTACTGACCAATGGGGAATCTCAGACCCAGAGAGAGAAAGTGAAGACAGTTGGATGTGAGGAGTTCTTCGATGCAGTCGTGATTGGTGGAGAACATGCAGAGCAGAAACCTTTCCCTTCCATCTTCACATTGTGTTTCAACATACTGGGTGTGGAAGCCCAGGAGTGTGTTATGGTGGGAGACTCTCTGGACACAGATATTGAGGGCGGCTTTAATGCTGGAGTAGGAGCTACAGTTTGGATAAGCGATGCAGGAAGCGCCGTGCCAGAGGGTTTAGTGAAACCAAACTACACCATTCCTACTGTGCTGGAACTGCCGGATGTTCTGGCACAACTGGTACAACTTGCGTCTGATAGTGTCTGAAAGAACTAAATGAGGAGGATTGTCATTTCAAGGGGAAATTTTAAGTTAAGGGTATGTTAAAAGATACTTTGTGGGTTCTCAAGATTTTATACACCATCATGTTGGGTTTTTTTTTTTTTTGCACAAGATGAAGTTCATGGGAAAATGTCATTGCATGTCATTGTGGGATTTTAATTATTTACAGGCAGTGTGGGAATAATAAAGTACTGTAAAATTTTGAGATAAAAGAGTATTTCCATTTTCCCTTTCTTGATACTTCACTCTGTATCATTGTACTCCGCTGAATTTCAGTAATTTTCCTTTACTTTTATCTGACAGCAGTAGTTATTAAATAAATATCCAACAAATAAAGAAGGAAAACTAGCTCCGTAACTACCCAGCTACAACAGTAAAGCGCTACTTGTGCTGGGATTCATCAATAATCTAATAGTTGAGTCATACGGGCCATTTTCCTACAGAGGGAGAACTTAAACTTTTCTTATCCAGGTGTGTTTTGCACAAGATGCTTTTGTACTTTTACTCTTACTTTATCTGATATATATACACCAAAATAAGAAGTTACTTCTGTAAAGGATCTGAATTCATGGTGCATCGGTAAGACATTATGTTTTTTATTGGACGCTTAGAATGGGTGTAAAAGATCTTTGGGTTACTTAACACACCTCGACAGATGTTGACAGCTTCATGCTGCTATATGGTTATTTTTTCAATAAAATACTTCTGACTAAAGGAGATAAACTTCTCAAGCCTCTACTTATTTTGTCACATCAGGGTTTTACAGTTTGAATATTTCTTTAACATTGTTAATTCTAGCAGCTTCATTGGACATAAATTCATATTTTGAATAAAACACGTGAAACAGTTCCACATCGAAACACTTTTTGAATATGTACCCTGTCCCATTTAAGGCATATACTGTGTCTTTACTCGGGGGTCTTGCATATTTCATTTTACATCTAATTTGACTTTGATGTTCATCGCTGCAAGTTCAGCTACAAAGTAGCGGAAAACATAAGGAACAGACACTGAGTCAATCGAGTCACTTTTGCCACACAGAGTGCAGACAGTCTTTCTGTGGCGCATGGCCGACCAGTAAGGTGGTGGTTTCTCTAACAGAGGGGAGAGCAGGCTGCCACAGTCAACACACACTTGAGCCACTGATCGGTCTGAGCAGTTAAAGAGGCGATCGTGAAGCAGGAAAGAGGAGCCGTGGGCCAGCAGGGCATCTCGCTCCATTTCCCCGAAACGGATTCCTCCCTGGATGTTCCTCCCTCCAACTGGCTGGTTGGTCACCTTGTCTCGAGCTCCCGTCGTCCTCACCTGAAACTTGTCAGAAACCATGTGACGTAGCCGCTGGTAGTAGACAACTCCGATGAAAATGTCTGCCTCTAGTTCTTGACCGCTCAGCCCACTGTAAAGCCGCTCTGTGCCGTAGAAGTTGTATCCTCCTGCTCGGAGCATTTCACCAAAGTACTCAAGTGCAGAGCTCTCCTCAGAGAAGGTAAAGGGCGTGGCGTCGTGGCTCAGGCCATGCAGGGCGGCAGACTTGCCTGCCATGCTTTCAATCAGCATCCCGATGGTCATGCGGGATGGGAAGCCATGGGGGTTAAAGAGGATGTCTGGACACATGCCGCTCTCTGTGAAGGGCATGTCCTCGGCTGGCCACAGGCGGCTCAGGATGCCCTTTTGACCGTGGCGACTAGCAAACTTGTCACCAATGGTGGGGTTTCGTGGGACTCGTACAGTGATGCACACACGTTTAAAGCGGCCTGAGCCAGTGTCATTGCTACAGATCTTTATATTGTCAACAACACAGGCCTCTTGGCTCCTGGGATAAAAAGACAGAGAAAAGGCACAGTACTGAATTTTATTTGAAAAGTCTGACTGTAAATTTAAATCTACTGTAGAAGACTTTGTTTCTGAAAATATGAAGTTAACACTGAAAGTAATATTATTGTTTCATGATGTCAAAGTGTCATAACTAATAGTGAGTCAAACAAACATTAGCACACAAACGCTGACACCTACTTGTAGAAGTTGATGAAGGTCTGGCCAGTGTTGAGGTTGATGTAGCTGTAGAAGGGGTCTCCATACTGAAGAACTGATCCAATATGTGGTAGTCCATCAGCATCCAGTTTTTCATTTACTCTGGGGTCTCCGGGCTTGATTCCAAACACCACACTGTCATCTCCCTTCACCTTATCTGCCAGGTCCACCAGCTCGGTCTTGTAGATGCTTCCATGAGCAAAGCCTCTCTCCCACGATGACTTGTTCACAATCTAATGAGATCAGAGTGAGTCAGCATTTCGTTCCATTTCTGTAAGTGGCAAAATGTACTGTAACTTTTGTTCTACTGACCATGGCATCTTCCATGTCGTAGCCTGTATAGGATATGACCGCCACAATGGCGTTGGTACCACTGGGGTAGTTGTCTAGGTTGTAGTGATCATACATGTATGGCCTGACAAGCGCGCTCTGTGGGGTCTGCAGCCGGTACAGCTTGTTATCTGAGCGATCCGTGAATGAGTGAAGGGGGAAACCCATAGTCTGTTTACCTGAAAACAGAATGGGTTTTATCTCTGAAGATATTATCAGACAAATGCTTCACAGCAGCTAAAATGTGCAATGATAGGATTGAAATATTTAAATCTTGTCAGCCTGTATGTATGCACAGTGTCAGAGACTTACCCATCTGACACTGATACATGTTCCTGGGACTCTGGTTGTGGTCTGAGTAGGGGATGAAGTTAGCCACCACGCTGAGCATGCTGTGAGGAAAGAGCTCCTGGTGTGTGGTCACTCCGGGCTCAATCTCATCCTCCATGACGCCCACATTGATGTAAAGCTGTGATAAAATAGAAAAAAAATTACTAAATAAAAACGTCAGTGATCAATATGCCTTTATACTTGTGTGCTTCAGGTACGGGGCTCATACAACTACCACAGAATCTGTATAAATCAGAGATAACACGCACTTGTTCAAAGGTGCCAATCAACTCTTGCTTGCCAAGAGCTAAGTTTTGTACAGGTCGCACCATCCGACAGGGTGTTGTGAAGAGAAACAGGCCTGGATACAAGCTGGCCTTTCCTGTTTTTGGAACCAGAACAATCTCAGTCCAGGGAGGAAGCCTCTTCTCTCTCAGCACCTGAAGGTATTAATTTGAATTGTCAGTTTTCTGCACAAATAAGGTTAATCCAGCTGATGTAATATCTTCTATACTTGGCTTACCTTGAACCTGCGGAGTGAGTCAACCACAACTGGCGCTAATTCAGTCTCCACCCAGCCTATGACAGCCCCATCGAGGACCACAGGGTAGCAGTCTGAAAAGGCTCGGCCAGGAGATCCATCCACTGGAGTAACACCTTCAGCACCGCAAATGAGAAGGTTTTTTACTATCTAACTTAATCCAGTGAGATGTACTTTACAGTTTGTGGTTAAAAAAAAAAAAGGACAAAATCTCATTTAATCTATAATGTATTTGTATAACTGTTGACTCTCTCACCAAGGGAACAGAGCAGAGCAGGCAGGGAAGTGGTGGACAAGGTTGGTGCCACAATCTCACAGATGGCTGTCATGTGGTTCATGAGTCCACAAGGCTCTCCATCTGGAGTGTGCACAGGACACAGGAAGCCCCAGGACTCAGGCAGCAGCTTACGAACAGAGGTGGTCCTCATCTTGGCGAATGCTGCCCCTCTGTGCACACAGCGGAAGTGCGACAGGTAGCGGATGAAGTTGAGCTTGTCGGCCACCACACAGAGGCCAGTGTTCTGCAGCATGCCAAGACCTGGACCAAGGAGAACACAAGATTTATGTAACGGATAAAAAAAAAACCCACCAGGCTTCTCAAACTTTCTGACATGCCTTTTTTTAATAACCAGGAAAATGTCATGCTCACACCAACTAACAATTTTATATCAAGCATTACCAATGAAAATGGAGGCAACCTAAAAAAATTCCTGGTTGAATTTTAGTGAAATAACACACAGCAGTACAATAGCATCAGCAAAGTCTGGTTATTTGTTATTCAGTTTATTTTCCCTACAGACTTTGGACACTGAGCCCTCCACACATCTATCGCTCTAAATAGAGGCTAGTTAATCATCCTTGGCCATACCTGTCTTGGAGTTGAGGTTGCCGGTGGCCAGCAGATATTCAAAGGGTTTGGTCAGGTCAGTGCCCATGTTGAATATCTTCATCACGTTTTCTGCAGTCCATCCTCCACTCAGTCTGCTGCCTCGCTTGTCAAAGGACAACTTTACAGACACCAACCAGGCAGCCATTCTCTCCTGTTGGCAAAATTGTAGGGGTAAAATCCACTATGTAGGATTTCTAAGAAAAACACTTTTTTGTGAGTGTGTTCTTCCAGTTTACATCACATTATTAATCAGGAATGAGTTGTGCCAGTTTAATGTTCTTGTATATTAAGCATCTTGCTTACATTTGGTGCTATATGTAACATTTAGCACCAATTACAGAGCAGTCTCTCAAAACACTGATGACTTTAAACAAAAACGTGGACAAATCTGCTTCAAATTTTCATAATG
>JAPZDZ010000003.1:5482648-5493028 GCA_029783805.1 Acanthurus tennentii
TCCTGAGCTCAAACGATCCACCAGCCTCAGCCTCCCGGTAACTTGGATTACAGGCGCGCGCCACAGCACCCGGCGAGCATCTCAGAGCTTCATCGGCGTTTTACATTACACAAACATTAAAAACGTCAACAAATAAGAATTTGGCATCCAACTACAAAAATTACCTCCACTTTCAGCATGTCATTTCAGCATCCTAAAGTTCATTGGTAGTCAATAGTATCCGAGTGTACTGGAGTAGATATCTCCCACTTAATGTCCACCTGTTACTTTTATTGTAGGCTAACAACAGGATCTTTGTGTGTAGGGCTTTCATATGAAACCCTCATAATTATTGCATTATTGATTCAACTATACCAGCCAATACAAGTTTTAACAACTTGTTGTGAATAATAGGTAGTTTTGCATTTGTATTTTGCTTTTAATGGTATATGGTTACACATAAGCATTACTAAGCAATTCGATATTTCCATCACTTCTGCAAATTCATTTGTGACATTTTTTTACTGGGCTCAGCCTTACTTGGAAAGGTTGTAGAGTGCGTTATTTTAAGAATTTGATGCTGATAGATCCCAATAAAAAAATAAAACTTTTGGTCAGTATAGGAGTGCTAGAAATAATGATCTTGGTAGTAAACCTGAACAAGCTCAAAGCAGCTCCTAAGTTGCAATGTGTCTAGCCACAGCAGCAGTTTCAATTTAGCTTTATCTCTTGTGATAAGTACTTTAAGTTGGCTTAATGGCATAACAACATTTCTCAAATCTTTACAAATATTGGTGTCATGAGACGCATAAATTGTATAATATAAAAAATAAGTGAACTGTTAAAAAATACACTTTTAAACAGTTCCTAAACTGGTCTTGCCTAATCTATACTGTTCTAATCATCTAATAAACATTTTAAGGTGTAATATGGTAACATCAAAAGTTTAAGACTATTTTGTTTCTTAGGATGGAAAGGCTTAAATACCTATAAAGGAAAATCTCAGGTAAATCTTGTGATGTGTTTTAAAATAAAGCAAATAAATAAGGTTAGAATAAGAGGTGCCACTTTCACAGGAAAAAAAAATGTTTTTCTGTGCCTTTTTAGACACATAACAGGAATTTAACTGTGGCACTGCTTAGATGGTGATACTCCTTTCAAGTTTGCTCTTTGATCAATAGAAATAACTCTAATCGCTTAATATTCCATGGAATCTACTTTCTGGTCATGAATCATGTACACACCTTTAACTGAGAAGCTGGCGCTACTTAGATAACTAAATTTTACAATTATAGTGAAGGTTTGATATGATTTAAGGACATATCAACAACAAAATATTTTCATTTATTCAGTACAGGACCTACACTTGTCTTAAAGTTTTTTTTTTTAATTTTTTTTTAAAGAACTTCACAGTTACAATATCAACATGATGATGTCCACAATAATGAAATCCATCAGTGTAGAAAGAAATAACTCAGAACCTGAAAAAAAAGAAAATTCCAAAAAACTCCCACAAAAAATGTTTGTACCTCCCTCTAAGCTAAGTGTTTTAAATAACAACTGATAAAACCCCAGCTTAAACAAAAGTGGAGGTCAATAGTACTGAATTTGAACCCTAAATCACTGAAGTGGTAATGATGACACACAGATGCATCTTAGTATCTAACTCGCTTATTTTTCAAGTTAAAAGAAATTGACTTTAAAGACAAAATAATACACATGAACAAAAAATTATTCATTTCATTTATAATTTTCACACATGAACTTGACAGCAACACAAAAACACACATTACAGCATTTAAGATACTCCACTATCAGGCATACTCATGCATTGTGTTGTGTTAAACATACACACAAATGAGCAGGACTAATAACAAAATAGATTTTTCACATTTTCTTATATGCAACTGTCTTATTCTTGTTTGACAAGTATTTCACACATGCAACAGACAAGTTTTATTTTAATTTGTGTTACACGAGAAGTTTAGAGGAGGAATGACCAGAACCATTTGAGGAGAAATATCACCACGGTCAGTGAGGTCCCAACTCAATAAGGGCATAAACAAGACACTGAACACAAGCATTTAAACAGCATGAAACTGTTGATATATTTATATTTCATAATTTCTAAATCTCTGCAGCAGAACAGATGGTGAGTCAGCAGCCCAGCGGAAACGTCGATGGCAGTAATCACCTAAGCAAAGACAATAAAGTCTGTTAATTTAATATTATCAAACAGGGTAAACAATAGATACTCTTTTGAGGTATATAATAAATTATTTGAATAGAAACAGTCCAGACCTGCTTATGTAATACAGGAAGCATTGCTCAACTCATATCATTATGTTCCATTTTATGCCATTATGTAACAATTATTTGCTCATGAAAAAGAGGTGTATCATTTAAAAAAACATGTAAGAACAATGACCATATGGAAGGAAAGAGTCTCATGAAGTCATAAACACTGGTTTATGTAAAAATGTGATTTCTAACACAAAAGGTTCAAATTTTAAAGCCATTTAGATTCATTCATTTAAAAACAGTTTAATAAAAGACTTAATCAAACATTAAATTATTCCATGGTCGCATGGATTGGTAAACACAGGCAGTATTACAGGACATGTTGAAACAGCTTTATATTTGTCAGGAGAAAGGGTAGAAGAAGTAGTCACTGTGAGCTGGTTACAGTAGATAAGCATCTGTAGGTGATACCCTGATACTATGTAACAGCACAGAGTAACTGTCATGTTTCAATGTGGCTCCTCTTTGTTGTTTCTCTCTAGTTATCCAGCAGGGACTGATGTGCAAACCCAACTAACTACAGCAGTAGGTACAGTGATGATACTGAGTCTAGACTGATGCTGAAAACTCCATTAAATTAAAAAAAACCCACAGCAGGGTCCCACCTGTCCATTTTCTTCTTCAATTTAGATGTGTTTTGCATTTCAAATGCATCCTAATTTTTAAAAAAGGTCTGTCAATGTTACATTAATTTTTAGAACATTTTAAATTTCACTTACTTGAGGATGGCATACCATCATTTGTAGAGGGTGCTGCTCTTTCTTGTTTAGCATGAAGATCCTCTAACTGGGAACTGACAGGGTTTTCTGCTTTTGAAGCCTCCAACATCGGTTCCTTCTTGTTTCTTACAGCCCAGTGCATTGACTGCAAAAAGAGCACCAATTTTATCCCTGAGCTGTCTAAGTTACACGGATAGCACAATATTTTGAACATTTGATACCAAAGTAAAGGCATTACTTACTGTTTTTACAGAGTCATTTAAAGCTTGCCAGTCTTGAAATGGAATATTAACTCCACTTCTTTTCCAGAGGTCGTAGTTTTTTCTTTTGGTTTCATTGCACAAAACCTCTTTGGCCTCCTGCAGTTTCTGAAAATCTGCCACTGTCAGAAGAAAGTAAGTTAGGTGATTAAGATGAAACATTAGCTTACAAAATTAGGGGAGACAGATACCCTGTACTTTGCACGCACTTATAAACAATTCTCTATGAGCACAATTTGCTTTGAAGTAAAAACATCAAAAAGAGGCATTAACCATTAGTGGGAAAAAGCTGAAATACAATGGCACAAATAGAATTAAATCACAGGTAAAAAATAAAGGGTTGAGTTTAAGTTGACATCAAATTGCACTTCTGGTTAAATAATTTCTCAGAATATTAATTTGATCAGTCAGTATCTAAAAATTCCTTTGAAATGATCAAAAGCAATTGTCTTCGTAACTACCTGCTCTTGGATTGTCCAGGTGCTTGTCTGGGTGACATGCCAAGGCTCGGATCTTGTATTCACTGAGGATCTGTTCAGTCTGCGAGGATTTAAAAGATTTAAAATAAATTAGAAGAAATATACCCAGTGAATAAATATTTTTTTATAAAATTCAAAAACCTGTAAGATGTTTTATTTTGAAAGGGCATATTCATTTTGATATTGCACTCAAATTTACACACCTTTCTGTCCCTAACAGGCCACAAAGAAAATTCAGTATCATTTTTACATGCGGTATATGAGCCGAAGAATTATGTAACCAGTGATTTTTCATGGTCGAGTATATATGTTGGGAATTACATTGATTTGTATATTTTCAGGCCTTCATATGTATTGCCATAACAAGTGTTGTTTCTATCCGACGCTATGCGCGTACTGATGTGAAAATAGATTATTCTGCTTAGCGTGATGACATTAAAATATATATATATTTGGACATGAAAATGTATACTGCGTGACAAAGTACAGTTACTCGATGACGCACGTCAGGTTCCTCTGACATCTTTTGCTCAAGCATCAACAGGTCTCCGTGGGTTCAGATTAACCTCTGGAACAAAATCCATTAATCTTTTGGCTGAACAGCTAAGGCGGCTAGTCGTTTAGATTTATCCACACTTAATGTTCTCTTCTCACTTTGAAATCTTAACAGCTATGATTTGGTTTCTAGCAATAGACAACCATTAACTCATGCCACCCAGCAAATCAGCAAATAAGCTGATCCTTGAACCCACTGGTTAGCCAAAACTTACCGACGACAGTTCATCACATCCTAATAACCCGTAGTAGTCCTCCAAGTCCTCTGGTTTGCAATTCAAAACCGCCTCCATAAAAATCTGTCAAAAAGTGTGTATAGTTTCTTGTATCGGAGCAGCTCGAGTAAGCTAACGTTATCCGCTATTCCTGGATCACAGATGTGCGGTTCAAGAGTCGCTGATGGGCTCCCCCTCGCTGCTACTGCGGGTCACTGAGCGATAGTTTTCTCAGCTTTTATCTTGTTATCAAATGTGTTAACTCAGTTTTAGTGGTCTAATTAATAATTTTATTGTCAAATAGTTCAAACTGTCACGAGAGATCTCTCCTGAGTTATCGGGACAAGTAAGCCGCTGTCTCTTCACCATATGACGTATGCTGCATTCAAGTGTTGGACTGTTGGGCTAACTCTCCGGTTCAGTTCAACATGTCGTGCTTTCAAAGGTATGTAAATTTGATGAAAACCAGCTGTTAGTCATACAAAAAGCATAAAAAACTACTCTGTGAAAAAAAATCTATTTTTATATGACTTGAACATCATGTGACACACACTAAAAATGCGAAAAGTGAAAAGGGTACAGTTTTGGTAGGTTCACAATTGAGGTCGTAATACAAACTTCTTTATCTAATACTAAAGCCATGAGACATTTATTAATTGAACTCATATGTTGTTGCCGTAAGCATAAGACTTTCTCTTTCCCCTAGAGCTGTTTGCTGTCACTCATTCAGAATTACTGTTGCTCTGAATCGATCTGACAGTGCTTGAAGGCAGCAAGTTTTGTTATGGTTTTATGTCATCGACGTAAAAAGGGGACGTTCCGGCCGTGACTACCGTCACGTGCTCTATGCAAATGAGCCAGCTGTCCGAGAGGAAGGATTCGCTCAGCGGCTCTGCGGGCTGAAGATGGCGGACGGAGAGAGCAATCTCGAAACGGCCTTTTCTGGCGCCTCCGAAATGGAAGAGCCTGCCGCTAAAAGATCGAAAATTAGTCCGTTGACTAACTACGGATACAAAGTCGCCTTAGCAGATCAAGTATCATGCGCCCCTGGAGCCACTGAAAGCTGGGAGGCGGCGGTGAATTGTGCGCAGCCAGCGGAGAAGGAAGCAAAGCCGGTGATGGCGGTAGAGCAGGCCGCAGCAGCGCTAGGCGGAGACAACAATGGACTGGGAATGTTGGTCTCTGAGCCGCACAGACCAGTTGTGAAACTAGACGACAGCGCTGTTCTCGGAACAACTGACGAGGATGCTGGTATGTAACGTTAAAGAGGCAGACATTTGGCTAAGCATTTAGTATTTCCGCGACTTATAGTGAGTAGGCAGTGCTTGTTTCACAAACTTAACCGGCGAGTTTGAAGCAGAAGATAACGTTAGAAAGTTAACATTGTTAAGCTGTCGTTTAACACAGTAAAGATGTGTAGGTTTTGAGAGGTGTTTACCGTTTACTTCTCTTCTGTTACATTTCCTTTTTGTTAATGCTGAAAGGAAAAATGTTAGAGCTGTATGATACATCTTGTTCTGATTAGAGGATTTTGTTCATTCCCTCACGACACTGAACTTTGATAACATTTGTTAGCCGGTTCACATCTCTTAACCAGTGCCGCAAGCTTAAGTTTACGTACCACATGGAGGTTGTTGTGTTTACTATTGGCTGTAACTGATCATAGTAACGTTAGTAATAAAAGCCACTGATCTCGAGTTTTAATACGCTTTGTTTTTTAAACTCCTCTGTTCAGATTTTCTTGGACATGACGATGTTCCCTCCAATGGTCTTGCTGTCACACCGGACCACATCAATGAGGAAGATGACAGATCCTCACATGCAAGCTCCAGCGACTGGACTCCTCAACCGCAAATAGGTAACAAGGAGCACTTGGCTTGAGCCTTGTTTGAAGCAGCTCTTACTACTCTCCAATACAATGTATTTATTATGTAGGAAATTGTATAAACTACAACGTGATTGCACGCAGCGGCAAAACATATTTTTTTTTAAGTCCCAGTCATGCTGAAATGTTTTTTTAATGGACAGGTTCCTACAGTTTTATCCAGCAACACATAAGAGACACTGATCCGAGGGCCATTCTGAGGGATTTGTTGCCTGAGACTGTGCTCCCACCGGATTTAGATGACATGACATTATGGCAGATCATCATCAACATCTCAGAACCTCCTAAAAGAAAAAAGCGAAAGGATATCAACACCTTAGAAGATGTGGTCAGGCTACTTCATGAAAGCAAAAGGATCCTTGTGCTGACTGGTGCAGGGGTATGCATTTACAGTAATATTATACAGTTGTACCATTGAATGACAATGTGTTTGAGTAAATGAATTGTACCAGTGTTCTTGCTGTTCAATGACTGCTTTAATACTTTTTTTGTGCATTGTTGTAGGTGTCAGTTTCCTGTGGAATACCAGACTTTCGCTCCAGAGATGGAATTTATGCACGGCTTGCTGTAGATTTTCCTGATCTTCCAGACCCTCAAGCAATGTTTGATATTGAATACTTCAGACGGGACCCAAGACCTTTTTTCAAGTTTGCTAAGGTTTGTTAATTGTGTCCACTGGCTTTTGTGCAAATCAAAGATGATAACAATACATTGAAGATGGTGTCATTGCCCCCAAATAAGATACTGATTTCTGGTGTATGATATGGTAACATTATTAACTTTGCTAAAACAATGTATTCTAAACAAAACACGCTCTCATAACCCTTACTCTGAAATGAAGAGCTGCAGTTTATGTTGCACTGCCAAGATTTAAATGTTAAATATTTTAAGAAACGTTAAAATTTTTCCAGTTATAGGGTGCAGATAAGTCAACAAAGGGATGATAAGTAGCATGATATGATGCACGAAGAAGTGTCCATTTCCAGGGATTATTCTGTCAATACCTTGTAATAAAAATCAACTCCTGATAATAGAAAAGAAAAAATAAATTAAATTATACCTTTATATGTTTTGCAATCACAAACTGGATTAACAAGTCCAAAAGAGAAAGGAATGTGAGATGAGCACTAACATGATGGAAGGTTCAGAAGGTTCAGAGGGGCAATGTGCGTCTTACCATTTGTGTTACTGCTGCCATCCTGTGGTGATTTGGGGGTGAGACACTGTTGTAAAAATGATATTCTCTATCCATTCAGTTTGTTTCTAATATTGTGATGATTGGATACAGGCAGAGCAAGCACATTAGTTTTAGAACGGTGAACAGACTGTTGAACTGGACTACTTAATAGGTACCCCTATTCAGGAAACAATGGACACCTTGCAGCCAGTCAGAATCAAGTATTCACCTGGACCATGGTATTAGTATGACTATATCAAATGTTAAACGTGTCCTTTTTGTTACAGGAGATCTACCCTGGTCAGTTCCAGCCTTCACCATGTCACAAATTCATTTCAATGCTGGATAAGAAGGGAAAGCTGCTGCGCAATTACACACAAAATATTGATACATTAGAACAAGTAGCTGGAGTTCAGCGGATTATCCAATGTCATGGTAAGTGATACAACTAAATGATGCACCTTGCAAATCTTTCATAAAACGATATGCTATTAATGACTTTTTCCTTTCAGGTTCTTTTGCAACTGCCTCCTGTCTTGTCTGCAAACATAAAGTGAATTGTGAGGCCATAAGGGAAGACATCTTTAACCAGGTATGTATTTATTACAAACTGTTCTAAGCACATTCGCATGCACTGTTGTATATTATAGTTTTATTGAAGTATTTCCTACAACTGAGTCATTACTCAAAATTTAATAGGAGTGTAGCAGGTTCTACATCTGCAGAGACCATTCCCTCTTCTTGTTTTTTCTTTTATTTTACTGTGTTTGAGACGTTTATGGGCATCAGTCTTTGAGCATTAGCATGTAAGCTCCCTGCTAACAGCACCAGGTCAGGACCCCATAAAAACATAAGGACCAGATTACTTCGCTGTCTCATCTTTGTCATTAGCTACAGGTCTGTGTGTTTTTTTGCACATACACACAGAAGACAGGCAAACAACAGGGAGTGTGGTGTGCTTATGCTAAAAACGTGAAGCAATTTTTTGCTCCAGCACAAACTGACAGTAATTATAACCCCAAGGCAAAGAGAATAAAATGAAACACCACTTAACATCCACCCCTAAAGATTTTGCGCCACTCATCAATGTACAACAGCAAATCAAGATGGTACAGTGCCTACTCTGAGGATATTACTTGTGGATATATGGACATGCAACCACTACTGTAATAAAGATTTATTTTGGCATGGCATTCCTTTACCACAATGTTTTATTATAATGCTAACAACATAAATTTGTCCTCT
Organism: Acanthurus tennentii; assembly: GCA_029783805.1. Taxonomy (NCBI): domain Eukaryota; kingdom Metazoa; phylum Chordata; class Actinopteri; order Acanthuriformes; family Acanthuridae; genus Acanthurus; species Acanthurus tennentii. The sequence continues at coordinate 5,491,464 of JAPZDZ010000003.1, forward strand.
AGGTTGTCCCTCGTTGTTCACTGTGCCCAGATATCCCTCTGGCAATCATGAAACCTGACATTGTCTTCTTTGGAGAGAATCTTCCAGAAATGTTCCACAGAGCCATGAAGCAGGATAAAGATGAGGTGGATCTCTTGATTGTCATTGGCTCTTCACTTAAAGTCCGACCAGTTGCCCTCATCCCAAGTATGTTTTCTTTTTTTTTCTTATTTTTTTCCTGTGAGATGCCACAATAACCAGTCTGTGATTATATTGTACTGTGCTTTCATTAAATCCAAACATACAGTAGTTAACTGTTTTCTGTTCATTCCATCCAGACTCCATTCCTCATGAAGTGCCTCAGGTCCTGATCAATAGAGAGCAGCTGCCTCACCTTAACTTTGATGTGGAGCTGCTTGGGGACTGTGATGTCATTGTCGACGAGCTCTGTCATCGGTTGGGTGGAGACTTTGAGCAGCTCTGCTACAACACTGTAAGACTCACTGAGATCACAGAGAAACCCCCTCGGTTACCAGAACAGTCACCAAATGAGGCCTTGCCTGCTTCCAGCGATGCAGCTCAGGAGGAGCAGAAGCAGCACAGTACAAACTCAGTGACTAAGCCTTCAGAGGAGACAGAAAGTCCAAATGCCACAGAGACTGCAGTTAATAATGTAAGATCTCCAGAACCTTGTCCAAATGCTCAATGTCCCAGTGAGGAATCGACTCAGCCTTCGGAGTTACCTGCAGAAGATGCAACGAAAGAGGAGGCCACTGAAGTAAAGAGCCAAACTGCCAACCTTGAATTTCGTAGACGATGCTGGATGAGTCGAATCAACAGAAGTCCAATCAGCAAACGCCTCGATAGTAAGCTTTAGACCTTGGTAGTGAGAAAATCAATGTTTAAGACATTGACTAAGTAGTTAAAAATATATTTTGATGTAGGGGTGGGCGATATATCGAATATACTCTGTATCGATGTATAAATCTGATGAGATGTATGAAATGACTATATCGCGACCATTGAGTACAAATTGTCACGTAAATGTTTTAAGCCGTCGGCATGTAATTCTCTTTGAGTTTTGCTTCTTTCACTCTCTCCTGGTACTCCCCTCACAGCACGTAGCACACTCCCCGGCCCATCTAGAAAACTTACCTTCACGCATGCGTATTTTTGTATCAGGTGAGGAGGCAAGAGAGCACAGAGAGAGCGAAAAAAAGTGAAGAGCCTTAGGGAGTTGTGAATAAGGGGCGTTAATTGAAGATGGAGAGGGACGACGTGATTCCGAGGAAAAACATGTTCCGACTCCTGTGATGTGACTGTTACTGTTCAGAGGCTTACCATGCCATTATTTATTTTTATTTGTTAAAATCTTGTGAATGCAGCAGCCTGGTTTTAAATACTGTAATTTCTGGACTATAAGCCACTACTTTTTTCCGACGCTTTGAATCTTCCAGCTTAAACTCTGATGTGGCTAATGTACGGACGAATATAATATAAACGAGAATGTGTTAAATTCCGACACTGAAGAAGACAGCTTTAGTGGTTTTAGTTGTTAAATTTAGTGGGTACGGCTTATATACAGG
>JAPZDZ010000003.1:5493128-5503930 GCA_029783805.1 Acanthurus tennentii
TTTATATAGTGATTTACAGGAGAAATCAAAAAATCGAGATATATATCGTGTATCGCGATATAGCCTAAAAATATCGACAGATTGGTTTTAGGCCATATTGTGCAGCCCTATTTTGATGTATTTTTAAGTGAGACACAGGTGCAAATTTATTTATCCCATTAATTAATGAGTTCCTCTAGTCACTTTTTCCCCTCATACAGCAGGCAAAAACTTGCTAATCCAAATAATCAGAAATGCTAAGATAAGGGCATGGATTGACAGTGTTGTTTTCTTCAGATATTGAGTGCAGAACAATAAATTATTTGTATTTTTTCCCACAGCAGGCCAGTACTTGTTTCAAGCACCAAATCACTATATCTTCCATGGGGCTGAGGTTTACTCTGACTCTGAAGATGAGACGTCGAGCTCCTGTGGGAGTGACAGCGACGAGTCTGAATGCAGTGCAGATGGAGTGGAAGAAGATAGCGAGCTGGAGGAAGCTGGCACACAAGCAGCGGATGGAGAAACATGCCTCAGAGACACAGTACAACACACTTTAGACAATGAGGCCACATCAAGTTTGCAGACAGACAATACTTCTGAAAAGACTCAAAGCACCACACACCTTTAAATGTAAAGTACCCAGTCAACAAAGCACTAATTGTCTTTTTTATATATATGTTTCGTATATTTTTGGCTCATCAACATTACCATTGTTTTTCATAAAGTTGAAATTGCGTGACAACTTTGTGTGAATATGCAGCAAGTTTTATTTTCCTTGCCCAGTTTGGTCACATGCATTGTGTCTGAAACCTCATACTGTATACTACTTACTAAATAGAATGCAGTAGTTATTTTGTAAGGAATTCTTTCCATGTGCTCATCTCATTTTGCATTCATTTTTTTTAGAGCTCTAGCTCATGCTGTCATCCACTGCGACAAACCATGAATGCAACACTAGATTAAGCTTTAATTCCTAAATTGCAGTAATTATAAGCAAAGACATCAGATGTCACAGTCCATGGTGTGATGTCAGCTGTGGTTTAATGATGTGTTAAGAGTTGGTTCATTACTGTTTGGAAACATGTAAATATGTAAGCCTACTGCCTGCTAAATAGTGGGTACTATGAGTTTCAGACACATACAAAAATAGTTTACTTGGACGATTTGTCTAACTTGCAATATAAAAAGTTTAGCACTGCCCTTTCACAAGGGTAAATGCTAGAAATAAGGAACAGTACTCTTTAATTTTAGACCAAAGAACACTTGATCAAAACGCTCCCATGTTGTCATAAGCTTTGTATGTTTAACCTGTCATCTAATTCTTGAAAAAATATATCTGTTGACAAGGTGTTCCCTCTGACATGTGGCAGCTACTTTCTATGGTCAAGCCTCATATTTTTATAATCCGATGTGAGACATGCTCATCAATGAGTAGATGATAGTTTTTCTCTGTAAAAAGCTATACTAAGTTGTAATATTAAGCCTTAGGAATATATCCAATAAGTTGAAGTTGAAAATGGCACTTTTTTTCTGTTTTATCAAACCAGGTTTTTTGCCCATGTCACTTTTCATAGAATACAAAGTTAAACCCATTTTTTATTATATAGAGGGATCTTCTGTCTGTTAAGATGGACTGTTGGTAGAGACATATTTGAGCCAATGTGATGGATAAATGTCTACGCTAACATAATTTACATACTATTTCGGAGGTAATGTTTTGTTTACGGTCAAAGAAAAAATACTTTTTTTATACATTATAGTTATCTTTTCTGGGGTTCTGAGTAAAAACGACAACAACAACAAAAAACACTGGCCACTCATTTTTGTTATGTGATGCACAGTCCCACCAGCTGTTAAAATTCAGAGGTCTCAGTGTGATGAAGCATGTGGGAATAGGGCGTCACCTGGCGTCTCTAACATCCTGATCGTTCTGCATTTAGTGTGAAACTAGTGTGTGTCTATTAAGAGACGATAGTGTAGTTTCGACAGCACTGATGTGTTCTGATAAAGTTATCTCTTTAGCAGAAATGCACCACAGTGTGTAAGGATTTAAAGTGATAATTTTGCCATAATTGTGTGGAATATATGGGGAAAAAAGGTAAGATGATAGTTGCCAGGCGTTTCTAATTTGCGCATGCGTAGTTAGGTATTTAGGTGTCTACCCATAATTATTTCATAACATCTACACACTCCACCTATTAACGACCAGTTCGTTAAAAAGCTACATAGACTGTGAGTGAATAAACATGAGATTTACAGATTAAAGCCATGAACATTTTTCTCTCCAAAGTCGTTGGGACTACATTTCCCTGTTTTCTCTCGGCCGTGTCGTGATACGACGTGTTGTTTGCGGTCTACAGTTACGACGTGTCGTAAACACTCAGTTAGCAACTGCACATACGAGATGGACCCCACCAAAGTCGCATGACAGTTTCTGTCTTTACTGTTATTTGTTATCCGAAATGTTTATGTAGGGACGCCGCACTTCGGCAGAGAGTAACGGTTGTAAAAAATGGAGGCCATGGAAGATGACAGTTTGAACATAAAAGACGACCACAACCACAACTATTGTGCGAGCAGTAGCGGTGAAGTCTGCACCCACCTTAGTAGCCAGCTGTCGGATGCTACGACCGTCCCACAGTCCGTTTGTCTACCGGTGCCGGGTGAAGAAACGGGGACTCGACGTGGGAAAGTGCGGTCCGGCAGCTCCGGAGGGTCAAAGTTCATGGATTCGGATTCAAGCAGTGAGAGCAGCGAAGTGAGCGAGACCGACTGCACGGCTCAGACAGCCGCTGTCGAGGGAAAATTCACCCTCGACTCTACTTCTAAGTTCCGTAAGTTCACTTAAAGCGAGCCGTGTGACAGCAGGGCCTACCGCCCTGTGGTCACTCTGCCCGCCGGAGTGTGTGAGGACTGTTGCGCCTGGTTGAGGAGAGACAGCCGTCAGCTTGTCTGTGGCCTGACGGTTTTGACTGCATTAAGTGTCTGTTGTAACAGCTTATTTGAAACTTGACTACTTTTCTTCTTTTTGTTCTCAGTTCTGAATGCAATGGCTGTTGAGGACTATCGGAAAAACCACTGGCCAAACCTGGAGAAGGCAATTGACCGTCTGCTGATCCAGAATCCCACAGACCACATCTCTGTCTCTTATGCACAGATATACAGGTAGGACAATGCAGGTAAAGGGGTGTCCAAACAACACACCTGAGCCACATCTTTCTACAGTGTGTGCTCTCTGTTGGCTTGAGGAGCCCGGGAAATGTGCAATGTACATCACTTTGGGCCTTTATTAACCTAAAATGTTGTGATTTTTTTCAAATATGTCCTTTGCTTTGTTTTTTTAGTTACGTCTACAAGTGTGTTTGTCAGCAGCACTCTGAACTGCTCTACAATGACTTGACGGTAAAAATAACAAGTCATCTGCAACAGGTTTCCACACAGCTACAAGTAAGCAAACCCACACACAAGTGAATATTTAGATATTGAGACAATAAAACTGACAAACACTTGTATTAATGTTTTGCAGGCCAGTCCACCTGAGAACTTCATTGAGAACTTCAATATCGCACTGACGCAATACACAGCTTCTCTTCAATGTGTAGTTCCTGTATTTATGTACTTGGTAAGTATCTTTATGTTAAATATAGATTATAAAGACTAGGAATATACCAGATGTCATTTTTTGAAAATCATATCCCCACGCAAGCACGAATAAGTGAATTTACGTGCTAAGTTTCTTGCACAAGTGTAAGGGTGTAAGGGTCAGAGTGTTGATTTAGAAATTAAAGTCCAAGTTATAAACGAAGCTTCAATGCCTGTAACTATTTGGTACAGCCCTGTTAAAGTCAAAATAGGACTTTGACGTTAAGTGAACTTTTTGTCACATTCTGTTCGAACCAAGTATGGCCTTGTTTCATGCAGGCTTCTTAATTCTGTCACTTTTTCTGTTTTCAGAACAAGTTTTACATCGAGTCCAAACTGAACAGAGACCTACGAGAAGATCTGATGAAGCTGTTTGCCGATCATGTTGCAGAGAAACATGTGAACACATTGATGCGTGAGTTTATCTTCATTTGAAACCCTGATGACTGTCATGACACTTTAAAACTGCCCCCGCTTGTAATAAATGAACCTGCAAAAAATCGTCACCTACTTTTAGTTTAAAGAACTCTTTCATTGTCCAAATCTAGGCCAAACGTTTGTCTCAGTCCATTGTATTTTTGTTGTCTCTTATCCCAGAAAGCACAAGGTTGATTCAGAATGAGGAAACTTCCCCTACTGAAGACTTCATTCTTATCTAACTTAGTTGACTTTTAAAACATTTGTGTCTATTTTTTTTTCCAGCTCTTCTCATCAAAGCTCATTCCATGCCCTTTCAAGTGCAGCCCTCTACAATGGCAAGTGTGGTTAAAGGCCTGTACAGCCTTCGTCCAGGTGAACTGTCGTTTATTACATGTTCTGTTGCTAGGAAGCTCTGATATGTATGATCTGTTTGAATGTCATATGTCTGTCTCTGCTGCAAGCGTATCAATTTTTCTTTTGCCTCCACCTCTGCTGTGGAATTCATAGATGTTTGGTTTCCTCTTTCAGAGTGGGCCCAGTTAGCCCCGGCTCTCTTCTCTGGGTTTATTCCCCAAATCAACCCTCCTGCTGTGGAGTCTCTTCTGCCTGACTATGCTGCGCATGACCAGAAATTACAGATGGAGCTCTCCATGAACGGATTCCCACGGTTAGTATTCTGAGATTTTAGTCTGAAATAAACAAAGTCACGATATAAATATTGCACTTTGCGCTGGGCATAAAAAAAACCACTGATGGGATGTGTTTTTGTTCTTCAGAGGTGACCAGTCTCGCAAACGGGCCAGTGATGACTCCTGATAGCATTGCCACCTTCACCTTACATCTTGACAATTTGTCAGTTTCATCTCCCAAGACTCATGGTTTAAAACAAAAAATTTACACTGTGAACAACAAGGAGAACTCAAAGTGGGCAGAAGCTTAATCTCACTGCACTAAAAAAGCACACAGACTTCCATTATGGTGCTTCCTCTGTGGTCACAATGCATCCAGCTTCAGTGTTTATGGGGAGCTGCTGTGCGCACTGAGATGGTTTTCTTCACATTCTCCTCATTTGAAGAGTGCCTTCATGGTGTCTGCTCTGATTGGATGTCCTAACAAGGGAACGGCTGATGATCTGTATTTCATTCCTAACCTTTAACATGGAAGTGTCTTTTTTGATAGACTGGGCTAATCAAGACTTTCTATTGCTGCTAACAATACTGTTCTGTGATGTTACTATAAAACCCGTCGGTTTCACCCACTGTGTCTGTAACCCAGCGGCTTCACTCAACAAAGACGAGTGTGGAAAGAAATGAGAACAAGGAGAACTTAGTCATTAACCTCAGCTATGAAGCTCTTCATGTTGCCTTTACTGTGTTGGTAAACCGGATCGTATTTTCCTGTTATGCCAAAGAGCATCTGCAGCACTTGTTTTGTTCTTTATTTTTTTTTAAATATAATGTGTTGGATTCAAGCTCACATTGTAAATGTTGTATGCTGTCTGAGTCACTGAGCCATTTCCTTTTTTTACTAACAAGTTTTGAACTTTGGTTGACCCGCTTGCCTTTTTAAAAGAACGACTTAGATACTAAATTTATATTAACCCAGGTTTCGACAAAGTTTGGAAGGTGTGAAAATGTAAACAGAAACAGAATGCTGTCATTCGTAAACCAACTGTATTTGTCAACAAAGGTTTGACAAAGCGTCCCTTAGCCCATTTACTAATATCCTTAGTACAGTCACATGTTTGACAAAGCAGTGCACCTCGACTCATCCTTGCTTGTGATCGACTGAGCCTTACAAGGATTCGCCTGCCATACAAAATCATGTTATATCTGTTATAAATGAACCTGTTGACCTTTGAAATATCCCAAACAGGTATATTTGTAGCATTCAACTACTTTCCCAGTCTTTTGTTGCCCCTGTGGCACCAAATTCAATATAAAAAATATATTTACAAAAATCATTAGTGTTAATGAGTTAAAACATTAGATATATTGTCTGTGTCCTGATATTGGTTAGTAAAAAAATAACAAATTATTACATTCTGATATACTTATGATTCACACAGTGTCCTTTCTTTTTTGAAACTGGGGTTGTGTCACTTGTCTGTTTTGACCTTACTTTGGCAGGGATCAACATTGAGGATATTACACTGTTTGCCATAAAGCTTAGACAAATGCATTACTGTTTGAAAATTAATAATTTGACCTCAATCGACAACAAACACTCAATCATCCTTAAACTGTAAATATATAGTGAGCCTGATGTTTCATGGATTTTACAACAGAAATGATATGCAAATATTGTTTGGCCTAAGTTCGGCATACCTGCGCATTAACAGTTTTTAACACATATTGCCTGTTGGGTTTTTTTGTCTTTCGATAGTGGTTGGTGTACAGTAGCTTTTGTCACAGATGCATTTTTCGATAAATGATTCACTTGAATAGAAGTATTTGATACAAAGTCTTACACTGTTTTAAGTGTAAATAGATGCTCAGGCTTGCTTTTTGTTTCTGTCTGTGGATCCTTGAAATGGTTCTCATTGTCTTTCAAATAAACTAATTTGAATGAATTATGTGACACATATTGCGTTTTTTACCATTTAAAAAAATATGTATTTTGTTCTTGAGAATTTTTTTTCTTTTCAATGCATTATGAAGTAGACGAAGATCTGTAATTGCATATGCCAAATTCTGGATGCACTGAAGAAATAGCTTTTTCTCTAACTTTGCTTCAAAAAAATAAGCATGGTCTAACAACTGAATGACTGTGAATTAAATTCCACCTTGCTCAAATGCTGTCTCAGAAATTTTCCAAAGATTTTTCTTTCTTAAAGTCCTTGAATCTAGTCACAAGTAACTACAAGATGATATAGAACCTGCATTTTTTACGCTGTATCACTCATCAGTGCTTTGAAATTTATAAGGCTATTGCTGTTTATCTGGTGTGTTAACATTGGTGGGTCAGAGGCTCAACAAGGGCTTCTAATTCCGTAGGATGGGGGTCTCTGTCGAACCACTGGAGGAGGAATCCCTTTACAGCATGCCCCCCCTGGCCAATGAGCGGGGACGCCACCCAGACACATGGGCCAGGCCTCCCCAAAATAACCTGCGAGTAGTGCACTGACAAATGTCGCTTCTTGTACTGGTGACAAGTTACCCTAGCTACTCAGCTCCATTTTTCCTGTAAACTCCAAGGTTAATTCTGTGCGATAAAAGCGGGAAGGCTGGGCAGCTGCCTGTTTCCAAGATTTCCCCAGGTGGCAGCAACCAGAAGACGGGAATCTCCCTCTTTGAGCACAGGTGCACTCTGAGGAGGGTTTACCAGTCCTTCACAGGGGCCAGTTGGGTTATTCTGAAGGTAAAACACACCACCCCCTAATTTAATTGTTGTTCACAGTGTCCTGTTGACTGTCAGCCTCATAGCTCGGAAAATCTCTGACAGCGAGCCTCAGAAAGACTTGATTCTATTTTTGTTGGATGTTTAATTGAATTATCTTAACCTGCCTGGATGTGTGGTGCTGAGTTCAGCCAGTTGCTGTTCGTCTGCGTGGGCCGTGGCTGTGTGTTACTTCACTCTACCATGTCCCATTTAGGATAATTACTGTTCTGTTTGTGTCATTTGATTAATGATTGTTGTGGATGATCAAAATGCCGTTAACAAGGGCATGCAGGATTAGGGGCACAGCTTTTTTTTGTTGATTTTCTTCATGTAAACTGACCCCTTGCTATTATTAGATATGACTTGGTGGGCTTGGAGCCTGTTTGCAAAGGATTAATGTACACAACAGCTGCAGCCTCAGGTCTGTTGGAAGGGCATTGCTGCGTCTCTTAATTGCGCTGAAATTGAGTGTCAGTAGCATATGTGTACCCTATCTCATGTCTGGATTTAATAACTCGCTCATGCCTAGTGTCAAAAAGTTGTGAGTCGTCAAAGACCAGTCGTCATATACTTGTTGATTTTGAGGTTGACGGGTAAAAAAACCTGCCCCTGTTCCCTGAGATCTGGTATCAGTGCATGAACTTGATACCCTGTCCAGGCTGAAATTAGGCTAAAATAAAAAGCTATTTTTACCACATACACCCCCCTTATAACTACAGTCTCTGTGTTCATGTTGTCTTTGCAACAAATATTTCAGAAGAAGCATTTTAACACAACATTGAGAGTAATTTTAATGTGAGTTGTAAGATGTTTATTAATCAGTATGTTAGTGTTTGTTTTTATTCAGTCTTCACTGTATCAGATATATCCAGTTTTATATTTAGGTATCAAAGCAAGACCATAACATTTCCTTGAGTCATTTAAGGCTGACTCAAATGACCGTATGTTTTTTATCCTCTTTACTGCAGTTTGTTTTATACTTTTTATTAACACTTACTAGGGCCGCAAAAAAAACAATCAGAAAGTATTATGTTTCTTGATTTATTGATTACTGATTTATCACTTGTATAGTAAAATGTCAGAAAACAGGGGAAAAGAATCTCATTATTTGGCAGAGCCTAAGTGAGTGTCTAGCTTGTTTGTCTGACAGTCTGAGAAACAGTCCTGAACCCAAAGATAGTCAGTTCCTAGCAAAGATGAACCTTTGTAATATTTTCATTTGAAAACTTAGATTGACTAAGACAAAAAGACATTGTTTCATGAAATTGTTTGGATTTGGATTAACTAAGTAAGCATTTCTGCTGCTTTCTGCTGCACCGATTGTTCTCAGATGATGTCATTCTCTCCAGACAAGCGCTGGTTTTAGTAATGTTTTACATTACAATAAGTTGTAACGTCGCATTTTTTATTTTGTGGTAATGCAGAGGTGATGGCCTGTTGTGGGAAATGTTAATATTCAAATAATTGTAACCGAAGTCACACAGTCATGATTTTGTATGTGTGCTTGCCAACAGTTGTCCTCAAGATTTTGATTTCCAAAGAAGGATTTCATCTTCTGAGTGCTTGATCACACCACCAACTATCATTATCATATCATGTGGCAGCTGTGAACAAAAAAAGCAATCAACAAATGTGACCTAGTTCTAATACATAAGAAAGTCAGCTGTATGCATTAAAAAGCTGGCTGCTCAGTAGCACTAAAGTAAGAAATAAGAGATTTTAAAACAGATAATTGATTTGTGTGTCAAATACAATCAAGTACTTTGTGATTATTTCCACAGCATGCAAGAAAACACTGACCAGCCACCGTCACTGTCTCAGCTCTTAAGAGAGAGCTACCTGGCAGAGGCCAGGGCCCAGCAGCGCCACAGTGAGATGAGCCGCTCAGACGCTTCCTCTTCACGCCTTAAGATCTACGGGCAACTCAAAGGTAAAGCTGAGGACTCTGTGGGCTACAATGATGCCCAATTCCCAGATCTCTCAGCCTTCCTCAGTCAAGAGGAGCTGGATAAGAGTGTGAACCTGGCGCGCCAGGCCATCGGACATGAGTCTCGTGAGGAGAGGGCAGAGGTCAAGGCCTCTGTCACACCATTAACCCCCTCCAACATCTCTTCAGCCTCAGTTTCTTCCACTGAACTCCCATCTGTTTCCATGACTAACCCCTCTCCTGCTCTTTTCGATGCCCCCGCCACTGTGCCCTTCACCCAGCCAGCCCCTGAGTTCACAGAACTGCCGGCAACACACACAACATTTGCAGCAGACAGAAAGATTAACAAAGCCTCCACAAGGCAGGAAAACATGAGCAGGAGCAGCAGGGACTCAAGCGAAGGATTCAACGAATTCAACAGGTCGGGGAGGAACGCCCCGTATGGTCTGGAGACTCAGTCCAAGAAGGAATTCCTCAACAAGGCAGCAGACTTCATCGAGGAGCTCTCCTCTCTCTTCAAGGCCAACAGCTCCAAACGGGTTCGACCGAGAGCTTGCAAAACCCACAGGAGTAGGAACCAGAACAAGAGCCAGAATGATGGGACAGTCTATCCGCTGAGCCAGGACAACAGGGAGCGCGCTGTCATGCCTGTGGAGGAGGAGGAGGAGGAGGAGACACCCAGCCCTGCTGTTAGCCACCAACAAGAAGTCCAGCTGGACTCTGGGACTGGGCATGTGGAGTTTCAGGACTGCAGGATTACTGAGGAGCAGCAGTTCGGCCCTGTTTCCCAGGAGGTGGAGGAGGAGGAGGCTGAAAGCTGTGCCCTGACAGAAGGTCCTTACCCAGCAGAGCTTGTGTGTGAGCCTCCTTGTTTCATCCAGAAACTGAAAAGCAGGGAGGTACAGGAGGGCAGCAAGGTCCAGTTAGACTGCATTGTAAGAGGACACCCTGTGCCTGAAGTGCGGTAAGGCAAAGCCAAACAAGTGCTGTTTTTAGTGGATTTTTAATGTTTGCAAGAAATACAGACTTTATGCTTAAATGCTCTTTCAAAATGGAATTACTTTTGTCTCACTGTGTAACACATGAAAAAGTAAAAGGCCAGTGAGTGTGTGTGAGTGAAGATGTCACAGTGCACTGAAGGATCTGAGTCCATTTGCATGCCGTTTTCATTTTGGGGTCAAAACGTTAGAAGAACCAGAGTAAGGGAAAAGTCGTCAGAGAAGGGAATGGTGACATATTTACTTAGGTGTGATATAGCATTTACTCTTGTACTGTACTTCAGTAAAAATCTGGGGTATTGGTACTTTACCAGAATATTGACATTTTATGCTACTAACCCCAACCTCAACCCTTCAGAGAGGAATATTGCACCATTTACTCCACAACATTAATTTGAAAGATATAGTTACGAGTAACTCAACAGATTTTGATTTTAAATAAAATTATACAG
>JAPZDZ010000003.1:5518307-5534837 GCA_029783805.1 Acanthurus tennentii
GACCAAACACAGCAAGTCGGGGAAGGATCGGCCTCTACTGTTCACTGGGTCTGATGGCAACTGTGCTGCTTGTCTGTAGCCTTTTAATTATTCACTTGCTGCCTGATGAACAGATTCTTACTCAGAGTCCAGACGTGGATTTGAGAAAAGTAACAGCTCAGCAGATGATCAGTGGTGTTAAAGCTGAGTCTCACACCATGGACACGGAAAATACTTTTTTCTAATTGGCTGGTAGGTGGTTAAATTTTAGGACATGTCAAACATACCAGCAGGTGACCTTTCACACACATTACATGAGTAAAATAACAACAAACTTGATGAAGATTAAAAGCATCTGCATTTATTTTCCCCAGTAAGTGGCCATAGTGTGGAGTCATAGTGCACAAGTGCTATACAGAAATAATGGTGTTCTTCATCTTTATGTTGTCCATTATTTAGAAATAATCTCATCTCACTCTGTCAGACAGATCTGAAATCTACACTGTAATTATTTTATTGATATAATGCCGAGGAACATGACTACATTACTGTTTGCATATTTTTATTTAAAGCTCTTTGTGCTGAATTTGTCCATAGTAAATTATATCATTAAAATTTCAACTCTGTTCTACCTGGCTGCATCACGCACAACAAAATGTAATGAAGTGTTCAGGTTAAGACCCTTCAGATCTGTCAGTTCTCCCGCAAACTACATACAATATTTTGTGTGTGTGTGTGTGTGTGTGTGTGTGTGTGTTTTCAGTTTTTGACATGGCTATTAGGTACAACATCCACCAGAGGGAGATCTTTACTGTAAGGGTAAAAAACCTCACCTGGCTGCAGGTTTCAGCTGTTGACATTTACACCATCAGCATCAGACTTAATGAGATGTAACCAATTATCTCAAACCACTGAAATATGTTTCATCTGTGATATTTCCATTTCAATGTTTATTCAGTGTTATCGGATTTAGGAAATAAAAGTTTGCTCCTAACTTATAAAATGGATTTAAAACTCCTTTAAATCAGTATGAAACATTTTTAGCTGCTGGACTATTGGTTTTTTGGTGACTGTGATTTTTCTAACACGTTGCATCTCTAGTTTAAAGGGTAACTTTGCTTTTTTTTACCTGAACAACATTTTCCCATGCTTTCATGTCTTATTAATCAAAAGGGATGAAGATCTTAAATTGCTCTAGTGTTGACTGAGAGTGCAGTAGCTGGCAGCCATGAAAAAGATGCAGTGTGCATGCAGGTACCTGCAAATTTTCAAAGTACATTCACTTAAAGTGTTTTTCTTTTTTAGAGAGCAAGATCATTTCTGCTCTGAAGGTCACAAGAGGTAAAACTGCAAAATTTATTTGCTAAGCGATGCTATGTATCTTTGATTGGCACCCATTTAGGCTGCCAGGTTAATAGACATGATGAGATATATTCATATTGACCAATCCATTGGATGAGGAGAAGGTAAAATGCTAGTTGACTAAGATTTCCTTCGTCCTGATCATGTGATCCTTCTTTTCCCCATGGTCCTACTGGTGTGTGTGTTTTGCAACTGTGTGAAGACAAAACTAGTGTTTGTACTAGATATCAGGAGCATCAACTTAGTGTTGTTGAACCAGCACACCATGAAGATTCACACCAAATCACAAAATGTGAAAATTAGACAATGAAAACTGAACTAAATAAAGAAGACACAACAAACAAATATTCATCTCATATCTGATGTTTTCACAGCAATCAGCCACCAGCCACCAGTGAATCTGAATGTCTGTTCTCATAGCTAAATGCTGAAATCAGAGCCCTATTAGCTTAAACTGGTGCCAAATTCAAAACAAATAGAGAAGCTCAGAAGCCAATTAAGCATTGCTAATTAGTCCAATTAGAGGGGAAGAGAGTTCAAATAGGCATAAAATTGCATTCACCTTTCGTGACCTAATTATACTGCGAGCCTCATTTGAACAGCTGCCAGGCCTGCTTGTTAATTAGGGAGCTGTATGTGCTACTCAGTGTAAATATCTGTGGGCTCTAAATGATTTGTTCTGTTTTGTTTTGTTTTCCAGAAAAAATCCAATTGCATGGATATTTCAAATGCTGCTTTACATTTTAAGTGTGTACTTAACTTGAAAATAATGTTAAAAGTCCAGATTCTTAGAGTTCGTAGAGCAATTAAAGTCCACAGGTCTCAAAGTAATAGCACACTTGTAATGTTTCACTATGCTCATTTGATTAATTAAGTATGAGCTTATTCACACTGCTCATTTAAAACTAATCCTGTAATGATAATGAGATTTATCAGGTCGAACCACAACATGCAGGGAGAATAATTTCTTGCACTTTCTCCTGTGCTGAAACATACGCTTTGTGCCCTAATCTTCATTTCTCCATAAGGAGAGCTGGATTTATGAGGGTACGTGTTTCTGTCAGAGCAGACGGGTCACTCCTCAGTTGTGACATATGGCTTTTGACAGAGGACAGGGCTCAGCCACTGGTGCTCAGACAAGCCAATCACAAGGGGTTAAAAGAAAGAAAAAAAAGAGTGGAAGACACGAAAGGGCCGGGGGATGTCTGAGACGAGGCCCTCAGACAAGACAAGCAGCAGCTGGCAAACTACATCAATCTGTAATCAATGAACCAACTGGTAGATGGGATTATATGCCTAATTGCACAGCTAACCAGTCCATCCTCAAGATGACCAGACAGCATCAGCTTGTGTCCATGACCCAATACCAGAGACAGGCATTATTGTAGGCCTCTGAAAATGATTAATCATTCATAACCTGCCTCTAAACCCAAGCTCTGAGCTTGTCAATACACAGAGACAGGAGCTACATGTCCTCCCTGACAAAGGATGACACCAAAAAATAAAGCAACAGAAGTGGACCAAATATTTAGATTCTTTACTCGGTGACCTAGTGAAAAAGTACTTTATTACAAGGTCAAGTCCTACATTCATATCTTACTACGTAAAAAGTACAAAAGTACAAATCAGAATGTACTTAAGTTTTTAAAAAAAACATTATTTTTTATTACCAAACATAATAGTCACATACAAAACTATATTATTCCAGATGCAACTCATACGTGAACACTACTTTAACTGTGAACTCTGGTCAAGACTGAACTGATTTTAAATCATATATCTTTGAGTAGTTTATAAAAATACATCAAGTAGTTCACATCCCTAAATACTATGATTAAAAAATAATACATTTTTGTCTCAGATAAAAAATAATGTGTAATATGATTCAAAGGGTACCTGAGATGCCAAAATTGAAATTTAAATAGAGCTATTTTTTGTCTATCTTTTGGTCTACAGTCAACAGTGTGTTTGTGTCTTTGTGTTTAAGTGCAGGTTGTGCTCAGGTGCATCCTCCTGAATTACAGAATTCAATGTTGGCAGATGGGAAGGACAGACAGACAAATTATTCTGTCTGTTCTCGGACCACTAAACAGATCAATTATTTATCTCTCATGTGGTCCCAGTAAATAAGGAACCTTAATGCATCCCACATACTGTGATTCATTAAGACTCCAGCACTGATATACACCCTTTAAAACTAATGTACTTCTAATGAAGTAGATGAAATTTCTGGACAATTTCACATTTCACCTTTTCACAAACTGCTCTCTAAACCTCAGATGGTGCAGTAATCTGTGCACCATCTTGGCCCATATTGTTGGAGAGCTATAATCCCCCGAAGTGCTGTTAAAATCCCTCAGGTTATAGGCCACACTTCCACTTATGTTGCCTCAGGCTAATCTCAGATTATGATCATAATCGCATGGAGACAAGTTACATGGGAAGTGAAAGGGGACAACTTTTTAGTGGCTTGGATCACTCTGTATCAGCCAATAGACTTATGGCCATTTATGAAGTTTTGCCATTTAATTCATGAATAAATGAGACATTAATTTGTGACAAACTCAGATTTATTCCTGCGACACACGGCAGTTCAACAGAATATAAGCATGACTGAGTCACACAAGCATCTAATTTTTCTAAATGAAAATGTTATTTTTACAAAAGAAAACAATTGATATTGTAAAATACTGGTTAATTTATACTAAATGTTTTAATACATTATCACAGGAGATCTTGTGTTTTTCAAATATAATAAGCAAAAGCTAAATTCCTTTGTTTGACAAAGTTTAGGGAATTTTAGAGAAGTTATCTCCATTCATTGCCATGTTATCTCTTTATCTATTTATTCCCTTATAGCTGACTTTAACTATGATCCATACTTTTTCATTATTACACATAATATTATATAATTAAAGCTCAACAAAGAGTCCACTCTTTGATAGGTAATAAGCAGGTTTTTGTTGATTATTTACATAAGTGTTGAGAATGAAATATTAATTGGGAAACACTCACAATCTCAGCATTTTAAAAGTTTGTTTGCATCATCAGCTGTGGTGAGTTGTGTTACCAGATGGCAGACTTTTGGTGTTTGTGACACATGGCTCTGAGTGAAGCCATGGCCAGATAGCCCAGCCCAAGATAATTGGAATTTCATTAAGGTTTTGTTTGTGTGTGTGTGTGTGTGTGTGTGTGTGTGTGCGCACAGGCAGAGTGTGCGTATAGTGTATATGCATGCGTGCTGAGAGTGGGTGTCTGCATGGGTGTGTTTCTCCATGAGCAATATTGAGGATGGGGGGGGTGAGGGCAGGGACTCCACCTGCTGCCACCTGTTCATCTGCTTCTTCTTATAAAAGCCGCTCCCTCACTGTCTTCAAGATCACAGACACCTTGGAGTCTTCAGGCTGTCCACTATCTGGAGTTAAAAATATTTCAACACAAGGACACACAACTTGAACATCAGCTGGGCTGTAAGTGCGAGGAGACCTCTGAGACTGGAACTGGAAATCTGTTTAACTGTATCTGAGTCCTCCTTATCTGAAGTCATAGTTTGGTGTGATTCTTCAACAGAAAATCATGAAGTCTCGTCGACCCAGCTGCACTGACTCTGGATCTGAGTCCTCAGAATTGGACTCAAAGAGCCCAGAGAAATACGAGACGGCTACGAGGCGACGGATGGCTGCCAACGCCAGAGAGAGGAAGAGGATGCAGGGACTGAACACAGCCTTTGATCGCTTGCGCAAAGTGGTCCCCCAGTGGGGTCAGGACAAAAAACTGTCCAAGTATGAAACTCTGCAGATGGCCCTCAGCTACATCATGGCCTTAAACCGCATCCTGACTGATGCCAAGAGGCACAACGCTCCTCACAGGCAGTGGCTGGACCTGCAGTTTGACTGCGTGCATCCTGAAAACTACCCGAGTCTCATGAGGTATGACTCTCCGACTGGACAGGAGTACATCCACTCATCGTTCTCATACCAGTTTGACGGCCATCAGGTCCACGCGTAAACTGCTGCCATGTGGTAGACAATCAATCATGTTGTTGGATGTGAGTGACAATGTGAATATTTTCCTTAAATCTAGGAGACAGTAAATACATTTGTATTGCATTATTTCCTTTTCGAATTTATTTTTGTACAATCAGAAAGGCTTCTGTTTTAGTTTGAAGTCTTTTTTTTTAATTATCTTTGCTAGGAAGCCCAGCAATGTTGAGCATCATTTTTGTTTGAGTGATAGCAATGACAGAAATGTAGTGCCATTGTAATGAACACTAGATTGTACTGGAGATACAAGCAATTGTGTATATTTTATCAGTTATTTTGATATGGCCCAAAAATGTTGTGCAATGTTTAATGGATTCTGTAAAAATGATTGTGGTCCTAGTTGCGTAAAGTCATTATGTGACTATTTTGTCAAAGTGGAAGTAAAGTTTGTAGAGCTGAAAAATAGTGTTATTTTTCACATGCAGACCTCTATTTTGTTGAATTATAGTTTTTGATCATAAATAAAAACTATTTTGTATTTTTGATGTTCTTTCTTGTTTTCTCTATTAATCAAAAACCTGATACATTTTGTAAAATATCACTTTTTTGACATTGTAATGGAAAAATTGAAGCATTCACAATACCCCTTATACTCTATTTATGGTATGTACACATTACCTGCTATTTTTTATTTCACTCTGAAAAATTACTCCTTTTGGAACCCTCAAAAGCCTTTATAACTGCAAAACACATCTCTGACAAGCCTAATTTAGCTTTTACACAACAGTACATTACACTACATAGTTTTCTCATTTCAATAAAAATGTACACTTATTACAAGAAAGCTCTTGCATTTTAAGACTAATAATCTCATTTTGTCTCCTTTGTGTGTTATATAATCAAGGGTTATCAAGGAGACCAAATAATTTATGGCACATCCTTTGTTTATTTGTGTGTCAAGTTCTGGGTAGTAGTGATGTCAGGTCGTGTCTGCTGCGCTGCTTCGCTCTGCACCCCAGGGAATAAATCATCCTATTGTCCTGAGCTCCTGTGCTCTGAGATAAGACACTTTTACGTCAGTGAGGAACCGAAGTCCTAACACTTAAAATAGACCATCTAAAATAGATTATTTAAAATAGTAGAATCTTTTAATTATTCTATTAAACATCTCTAAAAAATATCACATCAAGAGGTTTAACAATTTAAAACTTATTCAGTTCTGCATCAGGATTGTTGAGCGTAAGAAATAAATCAGGATGCCATATGATACACAACTGTTGTGTTGGAGGCACACAGCTACAGATTTAAATGGCAATCATTATCCATTGAAAAGTGTTCCAGATTTGAAAAAGTTTGAATGGTGGCACAAGCCACAGAAAATTAAGGAAGCCTGCGGGCCAGATCCTGCCATGGCTTCAGAGGGGGAGCAGAAATTAAACTCTATTGTGTGGTAATGGCTGTGTGTAATCGCTCTGTTCAGAGCCGCTGAAGCATGAACAGCCATTGCTGGACTCAAACTCTATCCGCATCAAGTATAAGAAATATACAGCAGCACACTCACTGTACAGTTAGACTACTTATAATATAAAGCAGTTGATTTTAAAAATATTTTTTAATAGTTTGTTTAATTAATTATTAATCTTAGCCAAGAATACTCAGATACTCACGCTATAAGTGTTTGCTAGCTTGTTGGCAGAAGAGACCTGGCCAATGAGGTGCCAAGCATTGATACAGATGGTCATAATGATTCATATGCCATGTTGAATGCATGCATACCCAGTAAACATTTCTGACAGTTGGCATGTCAAAAATGAATAGATGGCAGAGTCAAAAGTGCATAATGGTAATGAGGCTCAGACCATACGTGACACTGCAATTACCCTCTTCATTAATTCAGTCACAAGCCGCAAACAATTGGTGACAGAAAATATAATCGACATGCAATTAATTGATTTGCTCAAAGGGAGCACATCATTGAATGAGTTGTTAATCAATAGTGACAACAATGTGCTCAGCATGGAAGTAATTGAGAGGGCAAAACAAATTACATTTCTTTTTACTGATGAATTATTCAGCTTTCCACCATGGCTGGATATTATCTTTTATTGGACATTCCCAGCAAATTAAATGGTTGTACGGAACATGGTAATACGGAGATCCCCTTTGGAATAAAGTTCCTTAAATTAGTACATATATATAAAAAACTTTTAAGTCCAAAGGAGGGTTATTTGTGAAAGGGAGGTAGGTGACCAGTGGACGGATTTTAAGTTTTGTTTCCTAGTAATGTGTTTTCTATTGATAACAATAAATGATCATTTATTGGAGGCACTTGGTTACAATTATATCTAAAAAAATATGAGTTTTATAATAAGCTCAAGACAGTTTTGTTGGCTAACAAGTATGTGATGTGGGTTCGTACAACATGTAGGACTGGGACCAAACCTCATGTCTTTGTATTTTCAGGCTGAATGGCGCTACGTGACATATACATATATCCAGGCATTTTCTACAAAGTGTAAAATAACAGGACTATATTAAAAATTCAGAAAAAAGTATTAGAAGTCTCTGATCTGTGGTCAAAGTTCTATTTTAACTGCCACAGCGACCATTTTATGATATGTATCTTAACTCTGTCTGTCTCCAACAGAGGACCAGCAGCTCCTCCCTCAGCAAAGCTGATGTCATCTATTCTTTATAATCATCTGTGCAGCAGGTGTTCAAAAGCTGCAGACACTGCTCTGCTTCACTTTTCTGTCTGATCTAAACACCAGAGATCCATAACAACACAGGTGTCCAACAGTATGAAGTCCCTGAACAACCGTGCCGACAGCCACCTGACCGGGCAGGTGGAGTGCGAGTTGGACAGTGTGGGCAATGGGGCCTGGGTGAACCAGGGCTTCTGTGGGACTCCTCCACCCCTGCCCAGAGCTGTCAGCACCATCTACAACCCCCAGCCTCTCTTCCAGGGCTCCATGGACAGCATGTACAAACTGGACACACTCAGCCGATTCTCAGAGGAACCGCCATCCACTGACCAGAGCCTGGTGAAGAAGCAAAGAGGCTGCTGCTCATTTATCAAAGGTAGAAACCTAATTTTGTTGAGTTTAAAACTGTCATCTGTACAGCTTATTTAATAAGTATATGACACCTAACTAAAATATTTATCTCACTTAAGAGGTTTTTTGTATATCAAACTGTATGAAATGTGATTTACACTATTTATCACTATCACTACTGTAATTACATTACATCTAAAGGGATTCCTTTTTAACAAAATTTTCCTTTTGCATCCCCAAAAACACTTATATTTGCCAAATATGACCCTGACATAGTGTTTGGTATGGCTTTGGCATATGTCTAATCTAAAATGTTGGGCTACATCAGGTTAATTTTCATGTCAGTGAGAATGCAGAGAATTGATTTTCTCTAAAATTGTGCTGTGTACAATTGTGTGTATTTCTGATAAGAAACTTGAATCAAATTTTTTTAGGGTTGTGGGGCACAACATTGACTGAAAACACCTCAAATAACAGAGAACTGTTTGTCCGAACCACACTGCGGGAGCTGCTGGTCTATCTAGTTTTCCTGGTGGATATATGCCTTCGTAAGTATTCCACTTATATTATCCAGAGTCCATTTCTGGTTACTGCTGTCATTTAATTCAAGTTAAAAATTATATACAGAACCCTGGCCAAACAGTACTTGGAAGTTATTATTAGAACTTCTTCTAAATGCGTAGGAAATTGTTTTCTGCATCTTAGGTTATGTTGTGTAACTCAAACTTAATTTTTACACAACTTTCTGGGATTTGATCACTAAAATAAAACTGTTGAACTAAAGTACAAGTATGAAGATTACTTTCAAATACTTTATCCTAACTGTATGAGGTTTTTTTGCACATTAATGATCCATAATATGAGGTGATGGAGTATCTTAAAGTGAACTGCATATTTTGTGTGGTGATTTTGTGCTGATGCACATCATGTATTCTTTAGTATCTAATTGTTTTTAACAATGCTGATTACTTGTTAAAGTGCTCACTATTTGGATGTTACTGTACTGTATAGGGCACTTTTGATCGTTGATTTTCCAACAAAAGCTTCACAAATGGCCTCCCCATCCCTCTGTCTGAAAGCCATTGTCCAGCTCAGCATTAGGAGTGAAAGGAACAGAGGCATCTCTTGCCTTTTAGCGATAAGAGCATTTGGCCTTATCCATTGTTTCTTTGTCTGGGTTAGATTTACTTTGTTTGATGAGGCTATTTGTGTCAGGCCAGCTTGCCCTCTCTTCAAACAAATGATGGCCTCTAATCTGGATCTATTTAACTGCAGTCACATAAACGCAGCCAAACAAATGACAAATCCTCAATGAGGCGTTGCGTGTCTGCTTCTGAGTGGTCTTATCTTGAACTGTTGAATGGAGCAACATTTAGAGCTGAACCTGAGCAAAGCCAGATAGGAATCTATGACTGGGCGTTAACAAGGTGATTACGTTGTCTTTCAGTGACATACGGTATGACCAGCTCGAGCACCTACTACTACACTAAAGCCATGACAGACCTGTTTGTGAATACAGCCAGTGAAAGTGGGGTGAAGTTTCAGTCCATCGGCACCATGACTGACTTCTGGACTGTGAGTTTGAATCTATTTTTTATTTTCTCCAGAAATGAGAAAACTCCTTATGCAATTCAAAAGGTTTCCCCCTCTCTTTACATGAACAGTACACACAGGGCCCATTACTGGACGGCCTCTACTGGACGAAATGGTACAATAACCATTCCCTGGACAGTGGAGACCGATCCTTCATCTACTATGAGAACATGCTGCTTGGAGTCCCAAGAATGCGGCAGATCAAGATCATGAACAACTCCTGCAAGGTCCACAATGACTTCAAAAATGAGATAACAGGATGTTTTGATGTTTACAATGAGAAGAAGGAGGATGACATTAGCTTCGGTCTCATCAATGGCACTGCGTAAGCTGCATACTGTTTTCCTTGCATGGTTGAATTTGGGTAAACAGTTACATGACATTTGAGAACTACTGTATATTTTCCTCCTCCTTTGCAGCTGGACCTACCACACGGAGAAACAAATCAAAGGTTCCTCTCACTGGGGCTTGCTGACCTCATATAGTGGAGGGGGATACTATCAAGATCTGAGTCCGACCAAAGAGGAGAGCACTATCATACTAAAGGAACTGATTGACAACCTGTGGCTTGACCGAGGAACCAGAGTGGCCTTCATTGATTTCTCCACTTACAACGCAAACATCAACATGTTCTGTGTCATCAGGTAAGAAGCACCAGTGATGAACAACTTTAGATGCTGGTTGATACCCATCCATTGCTTGACCCAAGTTTTTTCTGTTTTTCAGGTTGGTGGTTGAATTCCCAGCAACTGGTGGAGCGATCCCCTCCTACCAGATAAGAACAGTCAAACTGATCCGCTACATCACCACCTGGGATTACTTCATCCTCGGCTGTGAAATATTCTTCTGTTTATTCATCCTCTATTATGTTGTGGAGGAGATTCTTGAGCTACGTATACACAAGTTCTCCTATTTTAAAAGCATCTGGAACATACTGGATATTGTAGTCATAATGGTAAGGAAACTTAACTCTTCTTTGACTACAACATATCCTTTCTTCTATTTTCGCTTGGCCTCAAAGAACAAAATTCTTCTTCTTCTTCCCAGCTCTCCATCATTGCCATTGCTTTCAATATTTTCCGAACTGTCAAAGTGGACAACTTGCTTGGCAAACTGCTGGAAGAACCTAATATCTACGCAGATTTTGAATTTCTGGCCTTCTGGCAGACACAATACAACAATATGAATGCAGTGAACTTGTTCTTTGCATGGATCAAGGTAAAGCACTGAGCAGTATTCACTCTCAAACACTTCTTATAAAAACTATGTTGCTCAGGCATCATTCAAAAGAATGTGTGTTTTCTTCTTGTCTTTTAGATTTTTAAGTACATTAGTTTTAACAAGACCATGACTCAGCTATCCTCCACACTGGGTCGATGTGCTAAAGATATCTTGGGCTTCGCCATCATGTTCTTCATTGTGTTCTTCGCTTATGCTCAACTTGGATATTTGCTTTTTGGGACAGAGGTTGAATCTTTCAGCACCTTCATCAAGTGCATGTAAGAAGATTCCAAAAAAAATGGCTCAGCAGGAATTATTTAAATATCATAACTAAGCATTAATGTTTCATTTTTCCCTGCAGCTTTACACAATTTAGGATTATTCTTGGAGACTTTGACTACAATGCCATTGACCGTGCTAACAGAGTTCTTGGGCCAATCTACTTTGTCACTTATGTGTTCTTTGTTTTCTTTGTTCTACTGGTAAGTCATCCCACTGCACAAGATGGTTGACTTTAAAAGGATGAAAATAAATATTCTCATTACATCTTAAATGTCTGTCCCTCAGAACATGTTCCTGGCCATCATTAATGATACATATTCTGAGGTGAAGGAAGAGCTCTCGTCCCAAAAAGACGAGCTACAGATTACCGACATCATCAAGCAGGTAAATGAAATCAAATCATGTAAAAGTAAGGGCATAATGTTTTACAAAAGAAAGAAAGAAAATGATTTTCTCTTGTAATTTAGAGCTACATGAAGACATTTACGAGGCTAAAACTTAAAAAGGAGAAAATATCAGACGTTCAGAAAGCGCTACGATCTGGATCTGGAGAAATTGAATTCAAAGACTTCAGAGAGACTTTGAAAGAGTAAGTAACAAAATATTAAAAATAAGAATGAAACTTTAGTGGAAAACACAATTTTACCGCTCTGATGATCTCATAGGATGGGACATGCAGATCATGAAATTTCTGCAGCCTTCTCACGATTTGACCGTGATGGGAACCAAATACTAGATGAAGAAGAACAAGAGAGGATGAAAATTGAGCTAGAGGAAAAAAGGGTTTGTCTATTAGTCTTCACAGTTTGACTTGATTTACAGGATAAATGACAAATCCTCATGACATTCTCATGTAATTTTTTCATTTGTTTCTTATTTTTTGCATTTTCATGATAATTATCTTATTTGTTGTCAGGACGCTCTATCTGCTGAACTCAATAATCTTGGAATTAATTATGGGAAAGAGTTACTGGAAAAGTCTCCTGTAACATCATCTAGCGAGCAGAAGAACCACTCCAGTCACAGCTTTGTGGATCAGGAACAGTTTCTAAGGTGGGAGTAGTTTTGACATTAAACCTATGAAATTTCTTAAGTCATTTTGTCTTTAACCATAAGAAACTGCTTTTATTACACTGGGCATTAACTAAAGACTGAATCACCTTTCTCTCCCTATGGAAGACTGGCCAAACAAGTTCTCCACCTAGAAAGTGCTCTGGAAGGCATCACATCCAGGATGGAGTTGATTATGGAAAAACTGGGATTACAAGACAAAGCTAGAGGGAGTGAAATCGGACAGAAACTGACTAAGGATGTAAGTAGAGAAAGAAGATTAAAGAAATTCCTAAAATACATTGAATGAAGCCAATGTTTTATTTTTTTTAAACCAAAGATTAAGAGGGCAAGAAAGTTTAACTTTAATATAATATTAGTGATTACTGAACACTGAAACACTGAAAAGAATACATTAGTTAAAAGATTACATGACAAGTGTGTTACTGATAACATTATAGAAGGAAAACAAGTGCTGTTTTGTAATTAAGCTTTCCAGCAAATCAGACTATTATAATTTCTTAGCTCTTCATATAAATACAAAATGTTTTCTTTTCAATTACCCCAGCCCCAGAGTAATGAAGCCCCCTCGGATGGAAGTGTCCTGGTTAGTGTTGACAGAGGGATGAAGGGTGAGATGACAAAGAAATCAGCAACTTGTACCAACTCAACACACAACTCTCGTCTCTGATTAACCTCAAAGAAAAGTCACGGGTTGTCTAGACTTCAGCTAACATATAGGAGTGTACATGTAATACAACAACAATATTTTGTGTTTCAAAACTTTACAATATTCAAAGCCTGATGTATGAAATCGCTGTTGAGGTTGAAAATGACAATCAGGTGGTCAGATCAACAATAAACTACTGAATGTACGACAGGGCAATATTCAACTTATTGCTTCAGCTGCTCTTTAACTCATTTCATGGTCATATGTATATACTGTATGAACATATTTTTGAAGTTCTTTGCTTCCTAGGGGACTAAACTAGATCTAATATGATAAAATGGTTTAAGCTCAGATGTACACAATATATGTTGTAGATGAGACCTGAATGTAAGTCTACATATATTTTGTGTTGTGCAATATAAAATAATTTTAATAGGTTGTAAAAATATAATGTGTGCAATGTAATCTAATACGAGTCAGTGTATAAGCCACTAACTTTTGACTAAGTAAATGTTTGCTTTGCTTTAGTCATTGAATGTTAATGAATGTTAATGTTCTAATACAGTTGCTCAAGGGTTAGGGTTGGGTTAGGGTATTGGCCTTTTGATTATCAGCACAGTTTAGTGGGATGTATCTACAAATAATTCTCTGTTAAAACTTTGTAAAACTTTGTATGTAATATGTGGTTTAAGAATTATTTGTCACCTATGTTTGCCTCCTGAGTTGTCAAAAACTCATGTAGAAACAGAGCAAATATTTGATGTCAATGTTTACAGTCAATACTGCATACTTTTCAATTAAATTTCAAGCTCTCTGGTATATCGAACATTCAGGTTGTGCAAACTTTAGGACCTCAGTGTAAGAATTATTATATAAATGTTATATTCTGTATCATTTGGAATTATTGCAAAAACAACAAAAAGTGTATCTATGCTTTGCTGTCAGAATTTTTGTTTTAAGTTCAGTTTACTTGTGTCCAATAAAGGAACTTGAAAGACCAGGTTCAAATGTTTCTTTATTTGAAGTGATTTTGCTGTGGGTTTCATCCTTTATTATTAAACATCACTTCTCATGTTCAACTTAATGTATTATTGTCATAAAAGCAAATTACCATTACATTCAATATTTTAAGCAACAAATATATTACATGTTATAAGTGTGCAGTTCAAGCTGAAACATCACCTTCTTCTTGCTAACTTCTAAAAATGGCACACAAACTTAAATGGGAAAAGTCCACAATGGGAAAAAAATTTTGATTAGTAATGCAGCCTCTGTAAATGACACAAGATTTGAACTTACTTACACATCAATTAAGGCTTATTCATAAATTATATTGCTGAAATTTAATGATGGCATTTCATTTCATAACATTATAACTACAGTATGTACATTATTTCTTAAATTTTATAAAGGTTCATGACCAAGGTTGATATTTACAGCCTTACCCAATGCGACCCTGTTTTGGTGCATAAATACCTCCCAGCTCGAACAAACAAACATACAAACAAACACATTAAGTTTGTAGGCAAGTATGCCAGGAAAATGAGAGTGAGCTTAAAGGAGTGTAAAAAATTGCAGAGAATGGCACATAGGCAAATAAAATCCAAATGGCAAAACATTTGAGAAATCTTCTTGTCACAATTTGCGATAGTTTAACTGGTATATGGAAATATTCTGCAATGCTGAGGAAGCTCAGAGTGAATTAAGAGGATCAGAAAAGTTGCCCTGTCGAATTAATGACATGTTCAGAAAACCCCTTTGCTTTCAATGGAACAACCATGAAAAAAATCAATCCCAATTTACAGTAAGCATAAAACATTTGCAAATTTGTCGACACAAGTGGCTGACTAAAGTTCAGTATTCCCGATGATGATAAAACATGATGAGATACAACTGAGGGCTGGTTTTGGTGCTAAATTAAGTTTGAGGTTCCTCACAAAAAACTAGACAATAGAAAAAAAATGACCATTAGTAAACTCACCTTAACAAGAGGAAGGAAGAAAATACTCAAGATTCAATATTTTTCTAGGAAACCAGCCCCAGAATCAGCAGTCATTTACCTTTACAAAGTTTAGGGGAAAAGCTTTTTTTCCAAGATTTTTCTTATATAGTGAGCATGTGCTGCAGTCTTTCCTTTGAGACGCAGGATTATAAATCAGTCCAACCGAGGCTACATTAAGGTATAAACTCAAGTCCATCAAAAATCTTAAGAGAACACACTGATCACTCTAATACAAATTATGAAAAAAACCCTTATTTTTTTGCTTGTAGAGTTGTGTTGGTAAATTTCTGTGTACACAAAATTTAACCAAGAGATACCAGGTCTTGTTTAGATCTCCCTCAAAGCCACAGATGTTAATACAAACAGTTGCTTTACATAAAATGGAAAGGCAAACTACCTTTCAAGGGGGGCCTCTATTCACAAAGCATTTTTAAGAATATATCAAAAAAGGACAGAACACCTACCTAATGAGCTGAGCTAAATCCAAACCAACTTTTAGCAGGTGGGTTCATTGACACATCTCTGTGCAGATTGTAGCACAAAATTCATGATGACAAACCTACCTGCTGGATTATTTCTACACT
This sequence comes from Acanthurus tennentii, assembly GCA_029783805.1. Lineage (NCBI taxonomy): Eukaryota > Metazoa > Chordata > Actinopteri > Acanthuriformes > Acanthuridae > Acanthurus > Acanthurus tennentii. The sequence goes on from JAPZDZ010000003.1 coordinate 5,534,090, forward strand.
GTTATCACAGTATGCCATTTTAAAAACTGACACAAATTAACAGAATCAATGCATAAAGACTTGAGTTCACTTCTGTCTTCTGATGTTTAAAATGACAAAAAAATGCTGTAAGTATGACAAGTTAATAAACATTTTGACAAGTGTGTAACAAAGAAGCTCTGATTCAAATTCTATGCATCAAAGCTTTGTTTAAACCATGTAACAGTAATCAATGCCGTGTTTCACAAGAATGATTACTTCTGTCCCACAGCTCATTTATGCTGTGGACAGGTGATGTAAAGAAGACATGATTTGATAGAGTGCACTGCAAAATGGAGGAAGACAGAGGAAATAGTGAGTGGCCAGGAGAAGAGACAGGTCAGAGAAAATGCCTCCAAGAGTCCAAATTTTTGGATAATTTTAAGCTGCAGCAAAATTAAAAACGCTGTACATTCTGAAACCAAACTATCCTGCCACAACAGCACAAGGTCAGTCCTTGAGGCGAGAGCATCAAGTCTAAAGTTACTATGCAGACTCGACAAAGGGCAACATGAGTGTTAACATAGCCCAAATTGATAAATAGTTATGAAGGTGAAAAGTAGAAAACGTGATGAAACTGTGTAGACTATTGTTCCAACTTACTAATGCCTAAAAGCCACAATGAGATATGGTACTTAACGGCCTAAATGATAAAGGTTTGACAGATTATTTTGGAGACGTGTAATTTTTTCCTTTTGCATAATTTACTAATGCTCTTTGACAAAGCAGA
>JAPZDZ010000003.1:5543341-5562359 GCA_029783805.1 Acanthurus tennentii
TAAGTCAGCTGGGATAGGCTCCAGCCCCCCCCCGACCCTACAGAGGATTAAGGGGTATAGAAAATGGATGGATGGATGGATATCCATTTAGTGGTGGATGACAGGCTTGCAAAAGGCATAGATGTCCTCTTTCCCTGCAAATATTTTGGAAACATGCAATATTTTGCAAACACCACCATCGTCGCTAAATGAAGAATCTGATAATCATTTGTCCATTTGATTTATCACCTTATGAACGATTCCAATGACTAAACGCATCAATGATTGTAGCACATGAAACTGAACAATGACTGGGACAATTTTCGCAATAACCAATTTGTGCGTCACATACTGGGAAAGAGAAGGCTGACTATTTTAGTTCGGTGACTGAATGGTTTTGATCCTTTCTCCTGTGTTATGTCACTACGACAGAGTAACCTTTTAAAATCTCATAATGATCCTATTGAACTGTATATAAAAATGTAGTAAACACCTGTATATCAGATTTTTTCTATGAGATTTCATAAAAAATAATTTCTACGCTGTTTAAACTTCCAAACACCTATTTACAGGAACTGCATTCACGGGGTATTTAATGCCTGTTTGCTATTGTCAATCTCGCGATTTCCAGGTGTGTAAAAAACACAGAGATCAATTAAACTTTAACTGCTAAGTCCACAATATGTTTAAGCATCTCCGGTCCAGTGAGCGCGAGTATTTAAGATTGACTAGTATTTTCATCATAGCATAAGGCTGAATTGGAGTAGTCCTAAAGGGTGATCTGTCAACAGAGGTATCACTGTGCCCACACTGTAACACTGTTATGTAATTGTGTACCAAAGAATGAAAAACCCAGACTGAGTTCCCTTGGACCAGATTTCTAATGTGGGAGTCTGAGCACATCTTCTTGGGGAACCTTTTTTATTGTGAAAAAGCCTGGGATTCCCTTTGCCTAATACACAGAAAATCGTCTTCATGATGAAGTTCGGGGACGCACCGGGGTCACATGGCTTAATGGGGGGGGGGGGGGTTATTCCCTATAGAGAAAAGAGAAAAAAACTGATTTAATCAAAGCAGTCGCTTTCTTTACAGGTGCAGTAAAAAAACAAAAAAAATCAAATCAAAACAAAAACAAAAAAAAAACAGGAAGACAGTGAAAAAGCTCCTGATCGGGGATCCATTGGGGAAAACAATGTAATGCGGATTGGAAGTCTACTATGTGTCTATGTTGGGGGGTCAGCGACATAACGGGTTTAGGAACCCATGCGCCGTCTCCAGCGCTGTCCGCCCCCAACATTAACTCAGCTATTTCGAGAAACTTCCAGCCCACTTTTCCACGTCACTTCAAGGAATCTTTAAAGCGTCCGTCGCCTGTAAAATGTTTCAGTACTCGACAGCCAGCAACATGAACGGCATGAAGACACAGTCACCGATACTAACGATGGCCAACAATGACAACGACCCTCTGCCGCTCGGATGGGAAGTAAAAATTGACCCGCAGACTGGATGGCCCTTTTTTGTGGATCACAATAACCGCACGACAACCTGGAATGACCCGAGACACGACACGAAAAAGGTAAATAGAGAGGAGAAAAGCGGCGGGATAAAGTTGGTTTGACAGTGTCACCGTCTAACGGCCGTGCAACTCTTCAACGGCGATTTTTTCGTGTCGAGCTACGTCGGTCGGAGTTACGTGTTTTGGTTCGGTGCGCCGTTAAAGCGGCAAAAGCGTTGTGCTACATCACTGTTATATATTAATCTTGTTGTCTGTAGGCCTTGTTTGGCACCGTCACCTCCCCCTCACAGACAGCTCATAAGCCTATTATAACGGGTGATCAACCCCGTTATGTTCCCGTGTCATGATCTAACACTATTATTACTCGATGACTCACCCTGCAGTATGTAAAGGCTAGCAGCTTCCAGTATTTTAATAACGTTTCTTTCATGGTGGGTAACACTGCGACGTCTACCTCATATTAAACTTTTTCCCTTACAAGGATTGAGGCTGGTCACTTTGGCCTGTGTATGACAGAGGCGCTGGCTGCGCTGCATATCATATTCAGCTGTATTTAATACATGTTGTGAAAACAAGCAGGTCTGCAGAGAAAACCCGTGGGCTGGTGTGAGCTTCGCAGGCTGCCAGTTGGTAATCTTTCGTGTCAGAGATAGACGCTGTTGTCCAAAGTTAGTGTCCTGAAGAATCTGCTGGAAAGACACAGCTGTCAGGGGATAAAATTGGTGCAATGGTGCTGGCGGTGTGCACTGTCCCATACTGAAATGGCAGAGGGCAAAGGGTCGTTCACAGCTATTTCTTAACTTTTGTCATAGAGGGGGAAAATACCACTGGCTTACCTATAAATGCACTTACTATACTATATGCTTCAGTATTTGTTTTTAGGAAAAGCTTTGATTTTTTTCCAGATATATCATTGACAGAGTACTGAACTTTGAACAGACCTGTTGCTTGTACTCCTCCATAGCTGTCATTAACAGGTGTCTACTCATTAGTTACACTGTAGGATTAAAAATATTTATGTTTAGTGCCTTGGTTAATGAAATTGTTTAACATTATTCTCACTGTCAGATATAGAAGATTATGTCGATCATGTCCGTTTTGCTCTTTAAGAAAACATCTTTTTCCTTTTATTACAATTATTTCTCATGCAATAGTGAATGTCCAGGAAAGACCTTCTTTCATTGTCAGTGTTATTATTGTAAGGCCTATGTGCGTAAACATGTTCTAGGATTACTTATGCTCTATTTAAAAAGACTACATCAGAACAGATGTGGTTAAAGAAGACTGACACAAGGAAGAAATTCAGTCCGTTCATCCATGAAAAATTCATATAAGGGCTCCTTTTTCTTTATGAAGTTTGTCAAACAGCAGAGGCAAAGATGTTCCCTTCCTCTGCCAAGAACATATTAGTTTAGAGGGTGTGCCGAACAATTGCCAGTGGAAGAAGTCTGGAAAATCCACCCAGGTGAATTATATTAGTCTAATTTTGGAGCAAAATATTACAAACAAAAACACAGCAACTTCCTGACTGAAGGTGTGCTGAAGATACCACAATCAACAGACTCTCTCATTAATCGTTTAAAGAGGTGATCATTTTGGCATCTCCCTGTGAAAATGTTTGACAAGTAACCTCTGCAATTACCTCAAGACTGAGAAAACTTTAATATTAAAAAATACCTCCAGGTTTTGACAACAGTTGGTTTACTAAACATGTATGGACAAGAATGTATTTTATGTAAATGTAAATCTCTTAGTAAGGGTGTTTTATATTTATATAATTCGATAGATGAAGATAAGGTTCTATTTTTTAGTAAGAGTAAAAATAGCTGTTAAAAATGACTCAAACATTTTGTTAGTAAGTTTCTACAAAATATTTAATAATAATTAATAATTGCCTCAACAATAAGGATCAAAACGTTAATCATGTTTGTCGTGTTTACTGTAAATCACAATAGTCAACAATAATTTTTAACTTATTTTTGTAAATAATAATCAGTTAAGGAACCAACATCAATGCTGACTAAAAAGCTAATTTAAAGGTCTTCTAATTAAAAAAACTGTTTTATGAAGTTAATTTGGTCTTTATTTTCTTTTGTAAAAATACAATTGGTGGCAATTTTACATTGTTAATTATATCTATATACTACCTTTACACTTGGCTTTGTTTCAGGTTAGAGAAGTGTCAGCAAACGGACCCAACATACCACCAGAACCAAGCCCTCAGGAGACACAGAAGACCTTTGTGAGGGAGATGAAGCACCCTATTCTTCGCCCAGGTTATGTTCCCATCCCAGTCTTCCATGAGGGCGCAGACCTGCGGCAGCAACAGCATCCATGTTATTCCTACATCCAGCCAAGCACCGCACAGAATATCCGCACGGACGGTCGGACACCTTCTCCAACACCAGGGCTCCACTGCAGGCCTAGATCACCTTTACATGGACCCTCAGACAGCTGCTCAACTGAGCCTGGAAAGGCCAGCTCGCCTGTTTCACAAACAGCAGAGGTGGGATTTTGCAATGAAGAAAAAAACAGCACTCTGCATGCTCCAGTATTGCACAATTTGCATGAGTATGTACGGTTACAGAGCAAGCACTGTAAATCATAAATTTATTTCAATATTAATTTTTTGCTGTTTCAATTTTATGCATTTTCAAGGTTTACACTGTCCCGCATCATCAACCTCCACGGCCTAGCAGCACTAGTCTTCAAGCAGGTTACATCCCCATCCCGGTGATCCATGAGGGCGGAGGAGGTCAAACACAAACACAGGCTCAATTAAATCCCTCTGTTTACTCTCAGCGCGTCCCCTACCCCGAGCATCAGCAGCCCTTCCATCGTATTCAGACAGATGAATGGCCTGGCTACCCTGCTGCGGTTCAGCCCCCACGGGAAAGGGCTTCTCCGATTCTGCTTCCCCAGCATCGCGATACTATTCACCTCGCACCTCATATTAAAAGCCAATCACCTATTATAACGCAGGTGTTGGGAGAAAGACCACAGGTAGTTTTGTGTGTTTACTTGGATTTTTCTTGATGTGAGAAATTTTTGATGTTAGTATGTGTTGACCTAGATATCACAAGATTCTAATTACTTCCCTTTAAATTTCAAGGTTCAACAGCAAGTCCCCATAAGAGAACCGCCCCAGAAAATTGAGCAGGAACAACAAAGCCCTCAGCAGAAACCTGAGAACACGCAATTCCCCTTTCCACTGCACACAGAAGCTGATGTCCCAAAGCCTCAACAACCTCAACAGTTCCAACAGCCTCCACCACAGCAACCTCAGCAGTTCCAGCAGCCACATCAGTTTCAGCAAGCACAACAGTTTCAGCATGCACCACCTCAGCCATCGCCACAGCCTCAGCATCCTGAACAGTCAATGCAGACGCAACAACAGTTTCAGCAGCCCCAGAAACCAGAGCAACCACAGCAACATACTGCAGACATCACAGTTCAAATACCTCAAAAACAAGAGGCCCAGGAAATGACAGCTGCACCACCAGAGGTCCCACCTGTAAAGGTAGAGGCTGAACAGGCTGCTCAGTGCCCGATGCACCCAGGCTTGACTAAAGTACAGCAGATAGTCGACCGGGTTGCTAAACTGGAGCAGGAGGTGAAATGTTTTGATGGGAAGAAGAATGATAAGAAATACTTGTTACTTGAGGAGCTGCTGACCAAAGAGCTCTTAGCACTGGACTCGGTTGACCCAGAAGGTCGTGCAGATGTACGGCAGGCCAGACGGGATGGAGTACGTCGTGTTCAGACCATACTGGAAGAACTGGAGCAACTGGAGGAGCAGCCAGCCAGGCCTGCCAGCGAGGCTTCAATGGAGGGAGACAACCTAATGCAGAAAGGAGAGCCCAGCATGATTACCAAGGAGAATGTTGAGCTGGCAAAGGAGATATCATAATGACTGCGCACCAAGAGGAGAGAGGGATAGGCTGCTGTATATTTGATAGTGAACAAGTGTGTTCCAGCTAACTCTCCTCCACCTCTATCTACAGCATTTGTGGAAGCTGCATGCATTGATTAACAGTGTTGGTATTTCCTGCCATTCAGCACATAATTGATGGTATCTCAGTGCAATCATGTTTTTCAAGCCAATGTTGTTGCCTTCTATGTGGTGCCAATGTCTTCATAATAAGACAGTTGTCATGATCAAAGTGTTCACAACTATTTCTAGTTACAGTAAAGTTTGAATAAGAGGCCTTTATTAATAAATGGAAGAAAAGCAGAAGTATTTTCTTAAGAAATGTTAAGTGTAGTTGCCTTTTGTCTTGATCCAATGTAATATGAAGCTTTTCTTAATCCACCTAGCACGTCAGTTACACTACACAAGTGCAAACATTGGGGCTTTATAGCAGAACTCGCTGCAAAACTCTGTTAACAGAAAAGCATTTTCCCCTTTATAGCCACTTGGCCATGTTGGAGCTGCTTTTGTCACAGACCACAGTGAATATGTTTATTAGATGCTGCTTTTTGGTGCATTACTGATTTTGCTGTCTTTGCACTTTGCCATCATTGACATGTATCCTGCTGAAAGATCAGCAGCACTTCATTTGAAATATATAAGTTACACAAGTTTTTGATTGATGTGTTTGAGTGTTTGTATGTGCATTGGTTTACTTGTTATTTCAAGGCATTGTATCAGTATTTATATCATTATATAATATTTTGGTACATTTATGAATGTGTAATGACAAATGGAGGTGAGATGTGTATCTTACTTGAGATGTGAGACAATCAGCACTTGGTGCGGAATCACAGTGAGGAATCACAGATTAAGATTGCAAGAATGTTCTTGTGCAACTACCACAGCCAGAATCTGAACAAAAATGGTTTAAAAGCCTAAAAGATGCAACTGTTAGACAATGTCCAATTCATAAACAGATGAAGTGTGAGAAAACTTCAGTCTGTCATTATAAAGATTCAAAATGATTTTTTAAATCACCCTAATTGTTTGTGTGGTAATTTGTCACTGTAATACAATCATAAGCCTTCTGTAAGGTAGGGTCACTGTCTCAAACCTTTATAAATTATGGCTTAGGTTTGACCACAGGTGACAAGCAACAGGCTAATGCATTGTTGAAAACAATATCACGTTGGTTGAAAATAAAATGTATTTGACACGAATCTTGACTTATACTTTGGTTCTCACACATTTTTCAGAGACAAAAACATTGTTTTATAGTAAGGAACATGCTAGTAATCTTGTGTTATGAGATTTTCTTTAGTTTTTTTCTGTTTTTTGGAATATTAGATACACTTGAGATATGGAGATACATTATAATTTTCTATTTACATAATATACCTTATGCTAAAATGAAGGTCCACCTTGCTTACGTCTTTCTAAAAGAAACCATATTTCTAAAATGTAAGAATAAGCGCGTGCTCCACCTTTGGATTTGAAGATGTCTACCTGACCAAGGCTTCACCTGTCTCTGTGAACAAGCTTAATTTTCCACTGCAGAGTTTTCAATAGAAAGATTAACAGTTGTGTCTCTGGCTGAGGTCAGCTGCTCCCTGCCTTCTCCCTCAGAGTCACACTTAGTCATAACCGAGAACATGCTTACCCCTATTCCCAGATGGGTGGAAACACTTCAAAATGTGTTTAAGTGGTGTTTTTTGGGATTTTACAGAGCCTACAAATGACTATTACTCTTTAAATCAGAATAGGAACTTTATTACTTTTGTTTGACGATTGTTTCAATTATCCCCTCATTTAAAAACATCACTCTCTAAGATTTAACTTGCACTGGCCTTGCTGAAACCGAGCAAGAGGTGCTGTAGCTTTGATATTTTATAGAAGAGGGAGCTATTGCATGCTTCAATTAGACATGGAAAGCGATATATATTCAGTCATAGAGTAAAACCAGACATTCTTAATTCTGGAAATTTTACAATTCATCAGAATGGATAGTCCCGGTGACAATATGTCGTTTCTCTGTAGAATAATATTATATAATGGGTAAAATATAGTTAATAATTACACTAATCATTAGTCAATAGTTTTTACGTAATGTACAGTACCTGTACACCGGTGATGACACATAGATCACGTGTTATTGTTTGGAGCAGGAAACTGTCGGTTACGTCTTGAACGGCGCACAGTGCAGCAGCTGCCGGGACATCCTCTCTGTCATTGATGTGTATTTGGTTTTCGTCAGTCCAGCAGGACTACGGGAAGGGATGCTTTTCCAACGGAGAGGGAATTTGATTATCATTGTACGTAAGAGCGGAATAAACAGATCCGACACGCATCCAGCTGCTGCGGCTGCTGCTAGCTCGCTAGGTAGCTAGCTACAGTAGCACACCATCCAGTGGGGAGCGAGCTAACCGTGGCTAGCCAGTCGCCGTCTGGCTAGCTACAGTTAACCTCTAAGACGTGGAAGTTGATAATTACCTGTACCTGGCTGCTTAGCCACATAGACACGTACTTTGTGTAACGTAAAGGGGCAACATGGAGCTGTTTCAAGCCAAAGACGATTACATTCTCCAGAGTGGGGACCGTGCTCTGTGGTGCAGCCGAAAAGATGGGACCATGACCGTCAGACCTGGTACGTACTGGATGACAGTTTTCTCCCTACGCAGCCGGCCATTGACCTGAAACTAGCATTCGGCTTTATTATCATATAGGTCAACGTAAAAGCTTTGTATTCCTCGGCATGTCTTGAGTTGACACTTTCTCTGACGGATGTTTTTGTGGCACCGTGTAGCTGCGTAAAATGCCTCAGCGGTTTGGTTTTACAGTTCACGTCTCTCTCGAAATTGTCACTCGGTTATCTGAAAGAAACGCTGTCGTAATCATTTAATCGCTCTTAGTTTAATCACTAAGCCCTCTTAACACGTTGTAAGGTTAGGGGGAAATACAAATAGGTGGATACGCCAAATGTTGAAATCATTTCCCAGCTTTCATTCTGGGAGTGCCAACACCCCGGACACACTCTGAAGTTAACGTTTTCCTCTTGTGTTACTCATCTAAGGTTAAATTTCACCCTTAAATAAATTAGACTAAACAGAGATGTTACAGCACTGTAAGAAGGCTAAATGAGTTTTTTTTTAGCTTTCAGAGAGTGTGCTTGGCAGATATACTCTACCAAAATAGAGAGTTATTAAAAGCTATGACCTTTCTATGAATGGGAACATGAAGGCACAATAAATACAAGTTCAAACCAGGATGTCAAGTGTTACTGAAGTCTTTATAGCAGCTCCTGGCAGTTACATTTTGGTCACACTGCAGATGTGACTGACTGTGTACTGCTGCTGCGGATCATAGCTGTGACAGAAACTGGTCATGCTTTCCTATGAGATGAAATACCATGAGCTAATCACACATTCCCAACTGGAGTGAAAGAACTGCTGAACAAAAAGAAAACTTTCATCAGAGTCTCCAGAAGGCTGTGTGTGATTATCTCTGCATCGGTTTAAGTTGTATGGCTGTGCAGCCATCCTGAACAGGGTTTTAGTTGCACTACTCTTTCATTATTTAATTGGAAAACGGGTTTCCGCTCCTCACTTGGTTTCCACTTCACTCTCAAGCACACAGTGAAGTATTTTAATGCTACTACACAGTCTGAGTGAAGTTAAGTTATGATTTTTTATTATTAGTGTTATTAGTGTTGTATTTTTTCACTGCAAGAACTTTTCCTGTGGGGCCGTCACAGCTCGTTCTTCTAAACATGAATTTCCCTGGCTGGTGGAACAGGAAGAGTCATTGTCTAAGGCTGCCTACAGTTGACGTTCTCCAACCTCAGCCACACCCTCCACATTTTTACGATTTTCCTCTCTATGATGTTTAATCCATCATCAATGCCAAGCATTCCAGTTTTCCTTTGGATCACTGGACTGACATAATGTAATTTTACTTTACCCTGGTGTCTGCAAGTAAATAATTAAGACAGGCTGTTGTTGGTGGGTTTTTTTTTTGGCTACAGTTAAATCACACTGAATAAAAACAGCAGTTGTCATGCAAATGTGGATAAGAAAAATAATAGACCTACAAAATTCATACAGATTTTCTGAGATCCCTCTGCTTATAGGTTGTTAGTGCATTTGGCCTGCTGCAATCTAAAGACCAAGCCTTCATACTCCAAGATAGTGAAGAAAAACAAAAGTGTTTTTCTGGTAATAAAAACTTTTTTAGTGTGGTTAGAGGAAATTTGAAAAATGACTTATTTAGTTTCTTTCTGCTTGGCTAACATGTAAATGAATCGCTAGTGTGAAAATGTAGATGTTTTTACAAAAATGGCGTACATGCTTGAAGCGTGTGAGTTGACCTGAGGCCTAAACAAGCAAAACAGCCTTCATTGTCTCATGCTTGCATGTGTAATGTATGATCCTGGCTGCTTCTCTGACTTAAAGTAAATCTTGCATAGCTGTCCTGCTACACAGCTTTTCTGATGTGTAACCTCCATGATTTTTATTTCAGCTACAGACCTGTTGTTAGCTTGGAATCCAGTGTGTTTGGGTTTGGTAGAGGGTGTTATTGGCAAGATACAACTTCATACAGGTAAGTACAACACACACACACACATTCTTGCCAGTGTTTTTTTGTGTACTTAACGCTTGAATTTCCAGATCATCCAGTGCTTTGTATGTTTCCTATTCACTTCCAAGGTGTGAAAAAATTGTGAAAATGTTCTTTGAAATGTGCGTAGTTATGAGGATGAGTGTGCTGATGGTGATGATTCAAATTGATGATAAATCTGATTTTACTGATGGCATGTCTCTGTGGGCTTCAGGGTAGGAAGCTTAAGATCGAATAATTCCCCCGCAAGAAAATATATCGACAGTTACAACAATTTCATTTTAAATTTTATTTACTAGATGTGTTATGTTACCTCATTAAAAATCTTCAGCCAGTTGCTAGCGTGCAGCTGCCTTCTTCACACCTTTCAGGAATGTGAGGAATTCTGCACCCATGACGCAGCTCCCCCTGCCTCTTTCTCCTCTTGGCAGATCTTCCTCTCGGCCTGGTATTAATCCGCCAGAAAGCTCTCGTGGGGCATTTACCAGGCGACCACAAAGTCTACAAGATCACCAAGATAGCTGTCATTCCTCTGTCAGATGAAGAGCCTCAGGAGCTTGAGCTAGAGGTGTGTATGCTAATACTGAAACGAGAAATGAGAAACAGTGTACATTGGGCTTGAGTTTTAATTATTGCATTAACCCCCTTGACAGTGAGTATTACTGAGCTTGTGAGAATCCTGATTAGTTTTTTTTAATGTATCTAAGAATACCCAGTATGTGTGAGTGTATGACTCATCTGTAACGAGCTGACAGCGGTGCAAAAGGAGTTGTGGATATATCTTTTTTATTATATCAAAAGATCAGTTTTATTTTCACCCACACATTTGGATTTAAAATAAAAAGCAGACGTAAAATCAGTGTGAATGATCACAAAGGAAATTGAATATTGCTAAGATTTCAGTCTTTCAGGGGAGCTTCATGGACGGTGAGACAGAATACTTTCAAGTGAGTAAATAAAAGAGGAGGTTTATTGCTGAATAGGCTTTTAGACCCCATCCTGCTCTACATTGTCCTTGTACTGCAGAGTGATCATTCCAACCCCTGTTGTGATTAGAAATCCTATAGATCAATGTCCCTGTTAGATTGTTTATTTCACTATGTAGAGCATTGTATTGTTTTTGGCTATTTGTAGTGGGTGGTCAGTTAAAGTTGTGTTTACTTGTTGTTTTGAAAAATACAAGGAGACACTCAAATACGGTTATAAATACCATTATCGTATTTATAGGATCTGTTACTGTTGCATAAATTTGATATCCTCTTTTTCAGCTTTGCAAGAAGCATCACTTTGGAATCGACAAACCGGAGAAACTGGCCCAGTCTCCTGATGAGTCAAAGTTCTTGATGAAAACTTTCAGCCAGATCAAATCCAATGTGGCTGTACCCATCAAGAAAAAGGTATATTTTTTCTGGCGTATACTTTATAAAAATGTTTTTGTCATCCTCCGACAGGCACTCTGTTCTTTCTATCTTTTGCACTCTTAGATGCTTTTAAGTTCTCACAGGATTTTGCTTTCTTTGCTCTGTCAGCTTATCGCTCTTTTCTATCCACCCACCCAATCCAGTATTCCCCTGCCTTCCAGGTCAAGGAAAACAAAGAGAAGGAACGCCTGGAGAGGCGGCTGCTGGATGAGCTGTACAAGATATTCATGGACTCAGACTCCTTCTACTACAGCATGACCTATGACCTGACAAACACTGTACAGCGTCAGGGAGACTCGGATAAGTCCAGCCTGCCTCTATGGAAACAGGTTTGGAAAGAAGCACATCTAACTGCTTTTCATATATTTTTATTGAAAATTTTGTTTGCATCTGATTGATAATATTTTTGATTCTTTGTGAAAGGTGGATGACCGTTTCTTCTGGAATAAACACATGATCCAAGACCTCATTGACCTTCAGGTAAATTATTTTAAAGTGGCACTGTTGTAGGTTTTTTTTCCACTGATTTTAGAGTTGAGCAAATTAACTTCGTCCCAAGATTTGATTCTTTGACCATTACTGACACCTGTGGGGGTGTTTTTCTACAGAATTGTCAGTTAAAAGCCCTGCTGGTTAAGTGTGGCAGTTTTATGTACTGATAAGTGCTACAGCTTTATCAGAAGAGTATGAAAATACTTGGTTAATGGAAGTGGTAACGGCCGTTAGTTATGAAAGATTATTTAACTTAGATACTTGGTGGATCTTAAGTGCTTTATACCAGCCTGGCTAACAGTATTGTTATGTTTTTGTTCTGGTGGATTTTTAAAAACTTTTTGAATGCTCCAGGTGCCAGATGTGGACTTCTGGGTGATACCAATCATCCAGGGCTTTGTACAAGTGGAAGAACTGGTCGTCAACTACAATGAGACATCCGATGAGGAGAGAAGCAGCCCTGAGACCCCACCACAGGAAGTCACATGTGTGGATGACATCCATCCCCGTTTTACTGTGGCCCTGATCTCCAGACGTAGCCGCCACAGAGCAGGTAGAGCTATGATTATTATGGCTTGGCCTACAGGAAGGTCTTGCCACAACTCTGATTTAGACTTAATATATAGATTATATTGAGTAATTAGGACTACTTTTTAGCCCACATCCACATAGTGTTTCTTTCTCAAAAAGCCTTATATAACATGGTGGACAATTTAGCTTTATTCTCCTGAAGTGAAACATGGTCTGTGATATAAATAATCTGAATAGAGTTGATGCAATCTCCTTGCCCAAAGGGATGCGGTACAAACGCAGGGGAGTGGACACTGACGGCCATGTGGCTAACTATGTGGAGACAGAGCAGCTGATCCACGTGCACAGCCACACACTATCCTTTGTGCAGACCCGTGGCTCTGTGCCTGTCTTCTGGAGCCAGGCTGGGTACCGCTACAATCCCCGACCACGCTTAGAGAAAGGTCAGAGGAACAACTTTATATTGGATACAGTATTAAAGTTATTACATTATAAAATAAAAAAAAGATTTTTCATTTAATAGTGCTGTTCTCTCTTGGTTTTGCATATCTATCAGATTTATGTCAAATTTGAGCTATAACTCATCTACTGACCATGCATAAGATTTGTGTGCATATTTTTTTCTAATGTTTCAGGGGAAAAGGAGACCATGTCGTACTTCGCTTCTCACTTTGAAGAGCAGCTTAAACTCTACAAGACACAGGTGTGTTTGTTGTGCCAGGGTGTGTTCTTGGGTATTGGGCATTGTTGTGTGCACCAGTCTGGTGTTAGGACTGTCATTTAAAATAAGTCAACACTGTGGTTATTCTGCCACCTGTAGCTACATGTAGTTTAAATATTCTGAATGTGGCTGGGGTTTGTGAACTAAATTAGATGCTAGTGGTTTGTGGCAGCTGTGTTGTTTTGAGGCCTTTCAAACCTTAAATATTGGCCTTTTAGAGTTTGCAAGCTCAAACTTTGTCAATCTTGTCCTTGAGACAACAAGGCGCCTTTAAAAGTCCAAATTTATATATCCCTCCTTTAACATTTAGCATCTCAGTTTGTTGCCACTGTGGAAAGCTAAGAGTGGAATAAATGTTCTACAAGAGCTTAATGAGGGGACTGTTTGTTGTCTTCTTCAGGTCATTATTAACTTAGTGGATCAAAGTGGACGGGAGAAGATAATTGGCGATGCCTATCTGAAGCAAGTCCTGCTTTACAACAATCCAAACCTCGTATATGTCTCATTTGACTTCCACGAGCACTGGTAAGATCCAGTTATGTCAGCAAAATTGTTAACGTATGTGACAATCTATTTTAGTCCACACCGCATTTACTTCCCCTTTGTGCTTCTTATATCCTGTTTCTCAGTCGAGGTATGAAATTTGAGAATGTGCAAATACTGACAGATGCGATCGCTGATATCATCACTGACATGAAGTGGGCTTGGTAAGTGTCCTGTCACTATTTTGTAATTTTTTTGCAAAATTGCTTGATAACAGTAACTGTTGTTTATCCTCATCAGGGCATGATTTGTTTTCTTTTAAATAATAATGAATCACTACTAGGCTATAGTGCGCATTAGTCATCCTGTTTATTACCGGCATTAAAGATTATAATCCAATGATGAATGAATATTTCTCTTTCAGGGTGGATCAGGCTGGAGTTATCTGCAAGCAGGAGGGAATCTTCAGAGTCAACTGTATGGACTGTCTTGACAGAACAAACTTGGTCCAGGCTGCTTTCGCCCGGCTGGTGATGGAGCAACAGGTGAGATCTGTTCCCTGCTGGATCCAGGCGAATAAATGAACATAAACGACTCACAACACACAACACTTGTCATTATGTGGTACTGCTTTCTAAATTTTATTTACTATTTCCTGCACCAGTGACCTTCTGGACTGAGAGCAACATTGTTCTTTATCAAACTGCTATAAACTTAGCTGCTCATAGTCCTTAGTGCCCATGGTGTTATTGTCTATTACTAAAATACATTACAGTTTAAAAATAATTCCAGTACTAAGAATATAGACTAACAAAATTGAATTACCAACATTATTATGAGCCATTTTTTATAGGACTTCTTTTTAAAAGTAGGATTACGAAGTGCCTTGCTGAAGATGTGAGTGTGACTCACCAGATGCATTGGACATTAATCCTTGTCTCAGTTACTTTGTAGGCAGTTAACTTAGAATTTGTGTACACACACTGATGTCAGCATCTATTTGCTTTTTGGATCACTCACAAGTGGTAGACTTGAATATTTGTGCAGCAAAGATAGTTCACACCAACCCAACTATAGTTTTTACATACTTGACCTTTTCAGCTTTCTCGAAATTTACATGGTTGGGGGGGTGAGGGCTGTCTCTCTGCTGCCATCATGGGACAAATTTCTGAGCAGGAACAGGGATTTTTGTGGTGAACCAGACAGAGATTAGAGTTATTTTCTTTCCCTCAGAGTTGGTGTAGGTCCTTAAATACTGCAGTGTGTGTTGGTCAGCTGGTCTTGTTTGTTACTGCTGATCACTGCTCCTCTCTGTTAAATGTTAGTGTCTGAGTGATGGCAGAGAAAGTTCAAGATATACTTCATGTGATGTTTGTTTTGCTAATGCAATTATTTATGGGTTAGATCAATATATGCTTGCAGCTGCTGCCTTTAGGGGTAAATGGATGCAGAATCTTTGCAAAGTATCGGAGAATTGATTAATAACCTTGAACTAAAAAGTCTCCTATCATCCTGCAGCTGAAGAAGCTGGGTGTGATGCCTCCAGAGCAGCCTCTGCCTCTCAAATGCTACAGGATTTATCAGATCATGTGGGCCAACAATGGAGACACCATCAGCAGACAATATGCTGGCACAGCAGCACTCAAGGTAACATCATGTCTTTGCACACACATTTACATCTCAGTCAGTGTTTGCTTAAGCAAACAGTAGTGAAGTGCACCATCTTCTTTGGCTCAGTTGTTTGGTGGATAGTTTAAGCTTATAAGACATAAGCTTTTCCAATCATAGGACTTGTGAATTATGGGCACAGAGAGTTTCACTAGATTAAACTCATCAAAGTGTCAAATATGGAGTTAAATTACAGAGGATCACAGTACAAAGATTAGTCAAAAGATTTATTTAACACACACTGATCCATTTTAGGGAGATTTCACCAGGACAGGGGAGAGAAAACTGGCTGGTGTGATGAAGGACGGCGTGAACTCAGCCAACCGCTACTATCTGAACCGCTTCAGGGATGCTTACAGACAAGCAGTAATCGGTATGGAAAAACAGATGTTAAAGCTGTATATTTAATTTGTTCCTGTTTATATATCTTAAAACGGGTCCGTGTTTGTCTCCTCTGAATCCTCTTCCTCTTCCTGCAGACCTAATGATGGGCCTGCCAGTGACAGAGGACCTCTACTCCATCTTCAGTAAGGAGAAGGAGCATGAAGAGAAAGAGAAAGAGAGCCTGAGAGGAGCTCAGGAGCAGGTCAGCCTCCTGCTGCAAACATACATGCAGCTTTTACTGCCTGATGACGAGAAGTTTCATGGAGGCTGGGCCCTAATCAACTGTGACATGAGGTTAGTGGCTCGCTGCTTAGTCTGATTGCTTATTAACCTTATGCCATCAGGTGTATATGAGAAGTTTTGGGTTATTTACACTTTATTTGAAGTGTTTTTAAGTACTCTTTTCATGATATCTTTCTCTTATTTCCCACCAGCCTCATTGATGCAACCAACAAAGATGAAGATGTGCTGCTGCTTCTGTCTGACAAAGCCTATTACATTGCTTAGTAAGTCTGGCTTAATATTCACCAGCATTTTCTTTCAGAAATTGTTCTTATAGTTCCTCTTATGTTTTCCCTTATTTCCTTGCAGCTATGATGAAGAAGCAGATAAAGTCAACCAATACCAGCGCCTCAATTTGGAGGGTTTAGAAAAAATTGAAATTGGTAAGAAGTTAAACTCAAGGCAGAAGTGAGGGTTTTGGTACTCACTGAGTCACCCAACACTTCCCAAAAGTGTGCTTAACAGTTTCTCTGTAACCTTTTAGCAATATCTCCGTTATTTGTGATTCATACAAAGCACATCACTGAAAGTGGAAGTTATCGGAAGTTGTGTTTTTTTTGCAGGTCCAGAGCCTACTCTGTTTGGGAAGCCAAAGTTCTGCTGCATGCGTTTGCATTACAGGAATGAAGAGACAAGTGGATACTTTCACACCCTGAGAGCAGCTACAAGAAATCCTGAGGATGACGGAAAAGGTGGTTAAAAAATTCTAAAACTGCATGAAAAGGAAACTTTTTAGACCCTAAACTCTACATATGTGAGTTGTGACTTACTTTGTCATATATTTCAGACACGTTACAATGCATAGCTGAGATGCTTCGCATTACTAAACAGGCCAGGGGTCCGGACCTGCTTGTGGTTGAAAAGAAGCTGGAGAGGTGAGTACTAATTTTGTATGCTTAGCATTCCTTCTTTTAAATGCACTGAAGTATTTTTTACACTATTTTAGCACAATTTTAACTTTGGATCAAAGACAAAAGCTGTGAGCTGATACTTAAATTGTTTGTATCTGTGTCCCAGGCGGCAGAGCAAACCTCATGAGGATATAATGGGCATCCAGAACAAACCTGCTGACCAGGTCCAGGGTAGCTCTGGTTTGGCACAGGGCAAGAGTTTCCTCCTTAACAAATTCTCCTCTCTCAATCAGAAGGTAAAACAGACTAAGACGAACGTAAACATTGGCCCCTTTAAGCCCCTCGGTAAGCTGGGCAACTTCTCTAAGCCTGATGTTAAAGTCAATTTCCTAAAGCCAACTATGCACGTCAACTTATGGAAGTCGGACAGCAGCTTGGAGACATCGGATAACAATCCTGGCTCGGGAACCCTAAAAGACATTGGTGACGAACACTCTGATATCTCCTCAGACTCTGACTCCTATAATTCTGACCCAGAGCACCCATGTTCTGGTTCTTTAGAAAACGTGGACTATGTGCTGCCCAGCTGTGGCATTGTAGCGTCAAACCCACGACTGGGCAGTCGCTCCCAGTCTATTGGTAGCGTGGAGCTGAATATTCCCTCTGTTATCCGGGTCACTGGCTGCGACGGTAAGCAGGAAAGCACCTCTCAAGTCAATGAGGACAAGTCCCCAGGGGCCGCCTCAGTGGCTGAAGAAGCAATTCTGATTGACTTTGGTACTCCCATTGATGCCTACTGCCACCAGTTTGTCCAAGATGCACAGACCAAACCTGTTGAGGTATTTGGAGAGCTACCACAAGCTGCTGTCGCTCCACTTAACCCTGTGGTGCCTGTGCAAAATAAGACCCCAGCAGACTCAACCAAGCAGCCAAGCTCTAAGCCACAGCATCAGCAAGAGGAGCCTCAGCTCCCCAGGCCATCCCAGCTAGATGTCGAATCCACTACCTCCAGTTCCAACCTCCTCAACGTCCAGAAACCAAGCTCTGCAGCCTCAGGAGGCTCTCAGAGGAGTCTGAGCTCTCAGATTGAGGGCAGCCTCGGCCCTTCACCTGCAGACAGCAATGGCAGCCGTGTAGTGTCCCCCTTTGCCAAGATCAAGAGCTCCATGGTTCAGGTGGCTAGCCTCACCCAGGCCGGACTCACCCAGGGAATCAACTTTGCTGTGGCAAAGGTACAGAAAAGTCCAGAGCCAGACACTATCAATGAAGCCCAAGAGAACGAGCTAAAGGCAATGTTTACACAGTGCCAGACCAGGATCATTCAGATCTAGTGCTTTAATTGTAGCAAGATTTTGTAGTCGCACGTCCCGTAGAAACATCCTGTATGGTAGCAGTAGCAAAAGCTTGCACATAGCGTCACTACCCGGCCAGGAGATGTGCTCTTAAATTCACCCCATAGTTGAAGTTGCCCATGTTAATGATGACTCTTGTACAGAACCTACAAATGCAAGCCTTACATGACAGTGACCATGTTTACATGCACATAATAATTATGAATTCCCTCATTCTTAAGACCGCACTGGACCAGTTGTTTTAAATAAGGGACGTTTAATATCTTTTGCCAAGCAAGCTTTGTACGCTGATTGATCAAAATGTCAGGTGTCTTTTATGGTTTAATAATCAGTTTTTATCAGTATATGTCCTCACTGTAAAAATTACAATAATTGTGATACTATAAGATTTCTGACATTAATGTCTCAGAACACTTGGCTTAGTAAAAAAAAAAAAGGATGCAGAAATAGTGCATCACAAAATATTTTCTTACATTTAAGTCCCCTAAAATGTCAGAACTTGAATATACTGACTTGTATGTGTGCAAAGTTAGACTCTAGAAACATGTTTTCATGGTTTGCACTTGCCTAAATTCTGAGATTCAAAGATACACCGAGTAAGCTTGATTTGATATGTCACAAATTCACAAGCTGATTCCTGGCATAGAAACTTGAAGCCCCTGACGCAGAGCGGACCTATCAGTACTGAGAGTGAGAGTTTGCGTTAGCACAGCCACTATTGCTGTGTCAGCCACTGCCAGTTACAAGCTAACAAACAACATAAACAAACAAAAGATGCTAACTACACTTAATATTCTGATACTTCTGCTAG
>JAPZDZ010000003.1:5580735-5596085 GCA_029783805.1 Acanthurus tennentii
GCCCCTGTAACACAGGGAAATCATGCTGTCACCCCTCCAGCTGTGGAAGAGGAGCCCAAAGAAGATGGAGAGGAGTTTGAGGATCTTGCCGCCATGCTGGAACATCTGGGCTTGTCTGAGTACAAGAGTACTTTTGATGAGGAGAGGATTGACATAGAGTCTTTTGTAAGATTTAAAGCCTCCATTGCTTATTACAGAGTTAGAATTGTTTCTTAAAATAAGTAAGTCCAGAGGCGTTGTGGTGTACAAAAATGCCAGTGATGTAAAATATAAATATGCTGTTTTGTTTGCAGAGTAAATGAAGTTAAGTTGGAACTGAAGGGACATTTTAAATTCTGATATGCTTAATTCCTAGAATCCAGGAAGTCATTTGATTACAGCTTTGGCTTTTGATGTTATTCTTCAAATATCTTTTTTATAAGATAGTGGTGGCTGCTTCACTCTTTGCCTTCCTCATTCTTCCAGCTAATGTGCACAATTGAGGACCTGAAAGAGATGGGAATCCCGCTTGGTCCCAGGAAAAAGATCGCTAAGTTTGTCAAGGAAAGAGTAAATAAGCAGGTATGTTTGTTTTTTGAGTTCCTGTGCGGCCTTTAAACAGAAGATGGCGACTAACACGCTCTCTCCCTTGTGTCTCCATCTTGGTTTCTTGCATGCAGGCTGCACGTCAGGCAGCCCAGGAGAAGAAAATGGAGGTCAAAGAGATCAGTCAGGTTACGGCGCCTCCACCAGCAGCTGAAGCTCTTCCTGATCCTTCTGCGAAGAAACCCGAAGTGGGCAACACTGTCTCCTCCGTCCACGTCAACTACAATTACTTTAAAGTTGGCACTGGACAGGTAAATGTGCCTGAGGGATAAAGTTAAAGCTGCTGTTGGTCCTCAGGTTGACCTGGCTTTAGATAATACCTTTATTATGCTTTGTTCTGCAGGTGTCAGTGGTCTACCACTCTCTGGACTTTGAGCCAGTGAACTTCTTTGCCTTGGGTTCTCCCATTGGCATGTTCCTGACAGTACGAGGACTGGAAAAGATTGAGGAGACGTACCAGCTGCCCACATGCAAGGGATTCTTTAATATTTACCATCCGGTATGCAGCTCTTCCAAACCTGTCAATCCTGAGGGAATGATGCCAAAGATTCTCAAAATATATTTGCCTGCTTAGTTTCTGCATGTTTTATTTTTTGTTTGTTTGTTTTTATTGAAAGTCTGCAAATCTTATTTAAGATTTTAATTCATAAAATGAGTCTTTTAAACAGTAGATCATCACATATTAAGTATTGTCACAGAAATAGTCATTTCCCTTCAACATATAACTTCATATGAAAATACATAATAAGCAGCGTTAAGTCTCATCAAAATAGGATGAAATAACAAAAGCAGAGTCACTTTATGAGTTACAGTTTAACAGCTCATCAGTGATCAATTTTCCCTCAGTTGGACCCAGTGGCATACAGGATTGAGCCCATGATATTACCAGACTTGGACTTGAAGCCTGTTTTGATTCCACATCACAAAGGAAGGAAGAGGCTCCATCTAGGTATGAAACTCTTTTTTTATTTTCTATTCAAATTCATCTTGATTCAGCCCAGACAACTAGAACACTGTTGTCATGTAACCCTTTGGTAACAAAGCTAAAACTGAAGTTTTTGAGTGTGTTATGAGTTATATTACAACCCTGCTTTCAAAAAGTCTGGGACACTTAAAAATGTAAGGAAAAACAGGATGCAATAATTAGCACAAAAATAAATGTTTACTAATGTGTTCCTGAACTCATGTAGTGATATAATTTATAAAAACATGTGCTTCTCAAAGTGGTGAACCTCACTTGCTTGTGAGCCTTTTTTAGGATGCCTCTTTTATACCCAGTCATGAGACGATCACCTGTTACCAATGAATGTGTTTACCTGTGAAATGTTCCGAACAGGTGTTTTTGGAGCTTTCCACAACTTTCACAGTCTTTTGAAGCTTCTTTCCCAACTTATTTGAAGCATATTGCTGGCATCAAATTCAGAATGCGCAGTGAAGCCTAGACTGGGTTGTTGTCTAGTGTCCCTGCATGTTGTGTCCTCGGTTCAGGCGTCTCTCCCCCTTCTGGGTGGGGTGCCCTAGTTTGTGTGGTGGCAAAATACAAAGACTCTTTTCTTACACTGAACTTGCTGTGGTGTAGTAAAACAGACTGAACAGTAATTTTCTCCTGCTTTTGCAGACAAATGTAAGCTAAAGGTCAAAATAAAGTGTCTTTTATGTTTTTAAATTTAAAATCGTAACATTAAGCAGATGACACTGCAGACACTTGATCTTCATTTTTGCCTTTTTGCTGTTTCATTTTGAAGACAAACAGATGGCTAATACTGGATCTCTTTGTGTTTTAGAGCTGAAGGAGAGTCTCACCAGGATGGGCTCTGACCTGAAGCAGGGTTTTATCAGCTCCCTGAGGAGCGCCTGGCAGACGCTCAACGAGTTCGCTCGCGCTCACACCACCTCTGCCCAGCTTCAGGCTGAGCTGGCCATCGTAGCCAATCAGATTGAAGAGCAAGAGAAGCAGGCGCAGGAGGGTGAGTTTGTCTGACTCTTTAGTCGAGTCGCTTCTGTATTGTGTGAGATTTATATTTCTATTCTTGGTTGCACAGAGCAAAAGATCCCAGAGATCCCTGAGGTTCAAAAAGAAGAGGAGCCTCAGGTGAAGATTGGGATGCTAAACAAAGGGAACCGCATCGACTACGTCCTGCAGGAGAAGCCCATCGAGAGCTTCAATGAGTACCTGTTTGCCCTCCAGAGTCACCTGTGCTACTGGTAAAGAAAATCTTACTTCAGTTACGGCTTATTTTTACCGCAAGTTCACATGTTAACTTTCAAATAAATCAATCAGTTCATCAATTTCTTTTTTCAAGCAGAAATGCAAGAATTAATGGTTTCAATTTCTCTAAAAAACGTGCTTGTCCTTGTCTTCTTGTAAACTTGTTATCTTTTGGACACTGAGGCCACTGTGAGTGACATGTTAGCAGATAAAAACCTTTATGTTAACTCTGTTGTTGTTTTGTAGGGAATCTGAAGACACAGCTCTGCTCCTCCTCAAAGAGATCTACAAGTCCATGGGGGTCCATCCAGAACACATAGCACATTAATAAATCACAATGAAGTACCTGAACTGATTATAAGCTTGTCTGAAAAGTTCCCTCTGGTTTTTAATTCATGCTAGCTCCCCTAGAATTTGATTATGCTTTTTTTCCTCTCTTTTATTTTCTATTCATGTAGTTTTATTGTATGCAGATTTGTAAAATGCCATTTGTCTTAAATTATACACAAGTATGCAAATGAGCGTGTAGATGCAGACACACATGATGAGAAGTTTGATATTAAATTTTTATAGTTTAAATTATAGAACTGGTCATGTTTACTGAAAATACGTATCATCAAATCCGAACGCAAACAGCAGAAATGACAAAGCAGCCGTTAATGCAGCCTTCTTTAAGTTTTATTTCATGGCCAAAAAATTTCAAAATAAATCATTTCCTTGCACAGGTTTCTTTCTGGTTGAAATGTTGTGTGCTGCTGAGAGGAAGACGTGTAGCATTTTCTCCTGCAGCGTCAGGAGACTTAAAGACTATCTACAAAAAAAAAAGCTGTTATATTTGCAGAAACATTTGATTAAAAATAATTACAGTACATGATGAGATGCAAGAACAACCTGCTTTCATTGTGAGAATAATAAAGCACTTCTTGCCTCCTCTCTTTTTTTAACAGCTGTACTCATTAACATGAAATCTCTGACCTCTGTGACTGAACCTTCCAACTGTAACATCCTTTCTCATTATGAGATGGAATAAAAGTTTCAGGCCTACAGCTGTTGACTCATCTTCAAAACAATCTCTTCAACACTTCACTTTAGGCATGTAGGCACGTACGACAAAAGTATTCAACTTACATGTATGAAACAAAGAAATATTAGAAAAGTATTTACAAGAGTGGCTCTAACATTCGATCCCAGTCCGGTACAAGGAATCATAGTGCTGTGAGTGATTCTCACCAGGCATAAATGACTAATCTTTGTTATTTAAAACTATAATACTGGTCCACGTTGACCTTGCGTCATAGTGCTGCATGCTATAAGAACATCTTTGCTTCTGGCACTTAAAATTATCAACATGCTTCTCTTCGAACTGATCACTTGGAGGATGTGAGCAGCAAAGGAAGATAGTTGATGGTAATAAAAACACAGAAAAAGGTCCCTTTTTTTTTTTACCACTTAACCAGTCTGAAACAACCTATAAATATAACACTGATGGAACAGTATGGCTCCTTTACAACTGCCTGTACACTGGAAGAGGTGAAAGATTGTAAATTGCTTTGATCCTCAACTTGCAGACAGCTGGGAAATCAGTAAAAACTTGCTGGTTCTTGTGGCATCAAATTGCAGTTTTTAACTTCCATTTTAAGAAAGTGCAACTTCTTACTTTCCTTTTGTCACCTGTATATAAATAGTTCATTGGCTGGACATTGTTCCTCTTCTGTAGCTGCTCTTTTTTTTTTATAATAAAGCCACTCTAAATGCTGACAGCTGGTTGTATTTGACCGTGGTTTGGTACTCTTTTTGGAATGCAGAAATGATCTGAAACAGCTGAAATCTACCGTCTAAAATCACATTCAGCAGTGAAATGTAGTAAAGCAGCAGAAAAGATGAAAACGCTAAAGAAATCAGTTGCAATACAGGTGGTGTGTTTGAAGCAAGAAGTATGGCTCAATGTGAAACAATGCGTCCCCAGATGATAACATGCTCACTGAACTGATTTTAAATACCTAAAATACAGCATTAACCCAAGAGATATTTACTGCTTTTTTTTCCTTCCTTCAACATTTTACCTTTTATCAATTTCATCTTTTCCTTGCGTTTGATCCTGCTGTAGCTCTTCAAATTAGACTTGCATTACACTGTCAAGTTTCACACTGATCAATGTCTGATATTGTACATTCATTTGTCTACAGCTGTGCAGTGAAATGCAGAAGGATCCATGTAAACATGTCTTTGCTGTAGCCTGTCAACAATGCCAGCACCTCACAGTCGTAAGGCTGCAGTGACGTCGGGTGGGTCGAGGCTTTCTCAGTCCTCTGTTTTGCCCTGAGTCTTAAAGGCCTGCTTGCGGAGGTGAGCCTCGATCTCCTCGCGGAAAACCAGCATGCCCAGGTGGGAGTGCGAGGCCTCGTTCATGGCTTTGGACTGGATGCACATGCGGTACTGCTCCGGCGTCAGCTCATCCGCACACTGCTTCTCGTGCCACAGGTGGAAGAGACTGGACACTGGCGTCCGAGTCACTATCAGCTCGCTCCGGAGATACTTCCTGTACAAGTGGACATCTTCTACACCCCAGCCTTTTACTTCAAGGTCAAACCCACCTGGAGGGAAAAAAAATTGCATAGCTTCAGCAGGGGTTTATGGATATATTAAATTTTTGTCACATTGAGTCATCAGTGCTTACCAATATTGAGGAAATCTGAGCGATACTGACACGTCATTCCAAAGCCAAAATCCCTCCAGAATCCAGCATCTTTTTTGTGAATCTGTTTGACAAGTGATTTTTAATTTCAATAAACAAAGGAATGACACATACTTGTTTGAATCAAAAGTAAATTGGTATATCATATATTTACTTATGTTAAGCCCCCCTCTCCTCATTAATGTGTTTTGCTCATTGCTACTGGCAGAATAATGTATGAGCACAGTTTGTGCTTTAATCTGCTGGAGGAGAAGAGTTTCTCTGTGTTAATCTTGAACCTGAGTTTAAGATGTGAACAAAACCAGCATACAACTTGAATGAGAGGGGCTTAAAGACTAACTTTTAAACTTAAACTTAAACAGCATGTAGACTGTAAAAGATCAACTCACTAAGCTGAGAGACTTCTTGTATCCAGTTATTAAAACTTATGAAACTGTTCATAAATCCAAATTTAGAGATTATGAATTCTCAGTGCAAAAATAAGTAGTAAATGTAGTTTGGGTACTTGAACTTTCTTATACAAACTTTTTATTAGACACTTTTTATTTTTCCAAGCAGACATGCTTGACTTAGTCCTTAAACATATCTGAATGGAATCTTTAAATAACAGATTTAAATCATCTTCAGATGGGGACACTCTGTCCTTACCAGCTGGAGTTCAATGGGTGGAGCCAGCTCCAAATTTCCATAAACTATGGCAGGATTGTACAGACTGAACACCACTGGATAGAAGACTTTTTTATCTACAAAACAAAAAAGTACAACTCAGTATATTTATGACACTCCACCTGTGAACAAAAAATGTAAAAAGACTGTTAATACAGTGAATCTGAGCAGAAATATTAAAAAATCCTACTTGGAGCTGCATGGAGACGACAGGTGTTGAGGAACTCCAGAGTAAAATGGATGTCAACATCACAAAAAAACATTAGGACGTCGCCTTTTTTCCAGGCGTGGGCTCCAATATCCAGACCCCGACCTCGTGAGAACTCCTCATCGACTGGGATCAGAGTGTAATTGGAGAAGTTCTCCTCCCTAAAAAAAAAAAAAAAACATCCAAAGCAGTAGATTAAAATTCACAGGACAAATTACCCACAAAACCAGCACAAGCATATCAAAAGTTCCTCCCAGTGAAAGGACAGACCTTGACATTTTTTCCAAAGATGAGGTCACGTCCTGTAGACCCTCCTTCCCAAAGTAAACCACTGTGAGATGTACTTGTCTGTCCTGCTGAATGCACACCTCTCTGAAAACATATGTCACGTCAGATCAAATTCATCCCAAAACACCAATGTTGTATCTCATTGTGCCATAATGATGGAAACCGGGCAGTCGTGTTTTCTGAAAGCACATTTAAAGTAAACATGCTGGGTCATGTCCAGCACACAGTGAAAGTTTCAGGTTCAGTCTCACCTGAAGTTGTGTAAGAACTGTGAGAAAGTTTCTATTCTGCCCGCCAGCGGCACAATGATGTTAATAATCATTCCTGATGTTTCTACAGAAGTGCTCCTGACTTTCATTAAGGGTCCAAAAGGCCTGAAGAGCGTGACGTGACGGAAGCTGCTGGAATCCTCTTTGGCAAAGAAGAGCTCATAAAGCGTCCCTTTGTCTCGCTCTGTTCTGTACAGTCCTGTGAAATAAAACAGTATGAAAAACATTTGCTACACTAAGAAAACATATTAAAAGCATTTTGCATCCATAGTCTGCTGTCAGGTAGTGTCTCACCTTCAAAAAAGTGACCCTCTGTGTAGGTCTGTCTCTGCATCGGCATGTCCTCCTCCACGCCGTCCTCCTCATCAGGGTTGTTGATGATGTCAAGCGCAGCTTCGATGACCTCCACCAGCTCATCCCTGCGGTCCTTGCGAACAGGTTTCTCCTCTGGATGCCGTGTCAGTCCCATCTCCAGCTGGTACACTTTTGATGAGGTGAAACTCTCAAAGGGCACCAGGGCATACTCACTGGGGAGGCGTGCCCCTGTGTTGACCTCAGCCTTGTCAATCTGAGAGTGCAGGTACTCCAGCAGATCTCCTGGCTCTTGGTCTTTAGTCTCCGTCAGGCCCTGCACCCCAGGAGGGTCCTTCTTGTCCTGGAGGAGTTTTAGCTTCTCACTCATTTCCTGCAGCTCCTGCTTGAGTTGGGCAATCTGACGCTTGAGACTTGCTGCACGGTTCTGATGGCGCTCCTCCTGTTCCTGCAGCATCGCCTGGTAGTACTCTTTCCCATAGTTCTCCCCAGCAAGGCCAGGCAGGACCAGACTGACGTCTGCTGGAGGGGTGCATTCCAGCAGGTATGCGAACAGCAGCAGCACCAGCAGCAGAAAGAGGCTCAGGAAGAGCCAGCGGACCCGGCCTTGGAGCTGCAAACCCCGCCTGGGCATCACGCTCACATTCAAGCTATAGCTGGCAAGTCTGCATTCCTTTTCCCCTTCTGATCACATTATTTACAATGTGCTTCCACAAATCATCACCAGGTCTGGAAAGGCACTCATGGCATTTTACTGTAACAGGCTGGTTTCTTCACTCCAATGTGTCTTCATACATTTGTCCTCTGTAAATCCATTCAATAAATCATTTAAAGATAATCTCTGAAATCCAAATTGAGACCACAGAGTCTTTAACTACACAGGCAGCCATTAGCGTGGACTTTTTTGATAAATAGTTCTGGATCAGATTAATGTTTTAAGGATTAGCAGATAATCACACAGTAACACCTGATAATACAACAGTCTGTTACCATTCAAGCAACCTTAGAGATTAACAAACCTGCCAATAACAATTACATTCAGTCAATGAAAAAACATTACTCTGTAACAATACTTTCAGTATGTGACCAACTTCTACGAAGACTTTGCATTTGAAAGATAATATTTAAATCTGATTACACAGAGCATTAGCTACACCTGAAGAGCTAGCACACGGCAGCTAGCTCTCAGCTAAACAACAGCACAGAGGAAACCTGGTGGGCGATTTTCCCCGCAGACTACATATCAACTTCCGGTGAAACGCTTATTTTTCAAAGGAAAAGCACGACTCTCTCCAGAGCAGCTACACAATAAACCGCAGATGCAAAGAGGAGCCTCACCAAATGACAGGATGCAACACGAGGATAAAATATTTTAAACAAACAGCATTCAAAGTATTTTTTCCTGATTATCCTCTCCCCTATCCACTAAATACCAACCAAATACAACATTAGTTTTGGCCTGTCAAAAATACACTGGAGCCAATCAGAATGAGGGTAAATGTCGATCTATGTGTGCCAATATAAAAACCAGGAGGCACCAGCCCTAGTGTTTCAAAATCTTTGTTTATTGTCCAAATGTTTATTGTTGCTTGTTGGGAAAGAGCAGATTTTTTCTTAAACACATCATCACTGATGTCTAAAGTGATCAGCCTTTCTGTGTTATGGGGAGCTACTTCGATTTCCTTCTTGAAAACCAGAATTTAGTGCTTCACATTACAGTAATCCAGGAGTCTTGTGTTTACAAGCCAAAAAGAAAATGTAAATACTTAATAAAACATGACCACATATATTTTTAAGATCATAACTAATGACAACCCCCCCCCCCCCAAAAAAAACATGAAAGGAATCATTCTACCAATACAGTCTGAAAAACTTGCCAGACTAAAAAACAGGAAGAGAAAACCGTACAATGAGAAATACTTGTTAAACAAATTTTATGCTGAATTGAACATACTTTTAGTTGTGGAGAGGCCACAACTCCAAAAAGAAATTGTATTTCGCAAGATCTGGATGTTTGTCTCAGGTCAAGTAAACAGAGACAGACATAAAGCTTCAGGCGTGTAAAGTTTCTGCACAGATGTATCAGGTCTGTAACCTGTGGACTTGTATGTTCATGCTACACTAAAATAAACTTTGATTTGTAATATGAGTGACATTAGTTATTCAGCTTTGAGCTCAACATTAAGCTTTATGTGTACCACCCTCTGAGCTCCCAAAGATAAAAAATCACATGAAAGTCCTGTAAGTCATTACTTTGACATTACACAACAGACGATACCTTACAGACTATGTCAAATTATCTTTGCTTTGTCTTCCAGTTTCCAAGGGCCAGGATAACAATAAAAACAAGAGACTAACCCTAGTAAAACTATATATACTACTATATACTACTAGTATATATATATATATACATCCTCCAGCTGAACTAACAGTTCAGACAGCACTTAATTATAAAGATTACATATTCATATATCAACAGGGACTATGACATACCAGTGAATTGTCATTAGACAATTGCAGGCAAAAGTGGGTTGTGGTGCAATGTGCATTATACCTCTCAATTTGTCATTAAGATTTCGTTATTATTGTGTTTAGCTAAAAAAAAAAAAGCTTTGACTGATGCCTCGTTGATCTTGTAAGGTTACTTTAGAGTGAGAGTCAATCCTGACTGTATTCACCCCTGAGGAGTGACATCTGACAAAAGATCAGCGCCGCTTGTCTGGAGACGTCGATTACATTTGCTTTGAAAAATCAAACCCGGATATGGACGCGGTACCGCAGCCAGCTTAACAACGTTCAGAGCTTTACAACGCTTTTACGTTATTTTGTATCTGTTAGAGACCCTGCTAAGCAATTACTACAACGTTAAGCCAGTTACTCACCTAATGCCGTCTCCGTCCATTTCTGCCAGGTCTCATTTTCGTTAGTGTAGTAGAAAGCCACTCGCAGGGGCAGTCTCTGTTGCAAAATGCCACGGAGCACAGAGAAAAGAGTGGGTCGTAATCTATTTCCGGCGGACAAGTAACCAATGGGAGCTTTGCTAACGAGTGTCGTCATCACACACGCTGAAGCTTCTACTTAATTGTAACTTTATCATTATTATCATTATTATCATTATTATTATTATTATTATTATTATTATTATTATTATTATTATTATTATTATTATTATTATTATTATTCGAAGTAGTAGTAGTAGTAGTAGTAGTAGTAGTAGTAGTAGTAGTAGTAGTAGTAGTTTGCAGAATACATATTTTAATGACATGTTTTCAAAAGAAAAGATTCTCTATATTTTCATAGTTAAAGTAGATTAAGTCAATCTACTAAAGAACATTTTATTATGAAATACTGAGCCCCTTAGATTTTTTTCATTACCTTGTCATTTGTATTTCTGTGTCCTCTCTGCTAAAACAAACCTCTTCTTCATGATAATACAGTAGCTGACAACTAAATTTAATTACCATGCTAAATGGAGACAGATCACTTGTTTAATGCTCGAGCATTGGATCTGTTATCACTGAAGTTAATGAGGAGTTGTTTTCATGAGGTTCTATTTATAATCTTATATTTATTTCCTTCATTTATAGCTATTAAGGGTGCCAGGAGTCTGGAGCTCATCTCAGTAGTAATTATGCGGAAAGCACTGAGACACCACGGACAGGTCATCAGTCTGTCACAGAGCCATTTTAATTAGTACTTTAAAAAAAATTTCTAAAAGGAGTCAACTAACTCAGAATCTCAATCAAAAGTACAATTTCAGGTTTTTATGTAATAACAATCAATCTCAACGGCTGCCAAATCTTCTGCTACAGTTAGACTCAAACTGCTCCGCTATGCGATTCTCTTCCTTTAAAAGCTGAAAAAACTTAAACCTTTATTAATATCTTGATATTAGATATTTACTCAAAGCCATAATAAAAGGGAAGTAGGTTTGGGACTCAGTGGAAATGAAAAAGATACACAAAATATGCATTATTCCACAACACTGAATATTTACACACAAAAGAGCTTCTGTGGGAAAATGATTCACCGGCTGCTAATGCAAATATTTGATAATAATTTAGGGGTAAACACTGTGAAAACTAAAGTGTGTATAATGAATTAACAATGTCTGGAGGTGAATTGTAGTGTTATAAAATTAATTATATGTTGATCAACAAGCATAAGTTGTATTTTGTACACTGTAAATAAATTTTAAAAAAACATGATCCTAGTCATCACTTACAGGAGCTTACTATCTATTTTTAGAGATGAACTGACATACTGAGCATTTTTAATGTTTATTATTAAGTAGAACATAATCAAATAATAACAACATAATGATAACACTCACCCGTTTACATAATCATACTTTTTCCACAAAGATTTCATTTACAGTGAATCAAAAAGTGAACTGTAGTCTGACACAGGACATGGTCACCATCTACGTTAAGTCTCATGTCCTTTACACTGGAGTAGCACTCACTAGTTGATATTTATCATGTAAAAAAAAAAACAAACAAACACAAACAAAACAAGAACAAAAGCAAGAGAACTGTTCACTGAACATGTCTGCGTCACTTTTCTTTGGCAAGAACAGCTTTGAAACATCTTGTGGGGGGAAACACAAAATGGGTCTTTGACAGTTTGAGGAGTTCAGTCCTCTAAAGTAGAAACTTTACATTTTTAGAACAAGTTCAGCTTTTGTCCTCTCAATCCCAGCTGTCTACAACAGGTGATGTTAAAGACGTCCCCTTTAATTCCTGGGCTGGAACAAGATCTTCACAGTCACACATTAATAACTGGAGGCTATTGTAGAAGCGGCACAGGCACTTAAAAGACATTGACACTGGCATACAATCTGGTACAATAGTCATGCAGTGGTACAACTTGGCCAACATGACCCGTGAGGTAATAATTAACATACTGAAGAGCTGAATGAAGCGGGATCTGCAGTGATCCAGCTGCTTTTGCAGCAGAAAGACCCCAGTTTTAAACGCTGAATACCCGTGCAACAGAAATAAAAGGGAACCAACTTTAGCATCAGATTGCATATGTACAGTCTTATAGAAATATACACATCTACCCATTAGTCATCTGTTCTACAGTGTTGGTCTGTCTTTAGCTATCAAGCTTGTCCACAGCTTTAGCGGGTGAAGGCAAAGCCATCCAGTTTGCATAAACACTATCATTGGCATATCTTGTAAAGACTGGATTAGTGGCATCATGTCTGTTGAGTGGTACCGGGCTCTTCTCGGGCCAGTTCGGGTATGACATGCCTAAAAATGAGAACATATCATTTTTCTGCACTCAGTAAAGGATAAACAGCGTGCAGACAGTAAGGCTCTTAAATCAAACTCTGTAGTGTTGTTCTCTGAAACAAGTGCTGATTGGACTCTCAGAGATGTTAAGTTATGGATTTTTTGCAAACTACGTAAAGCAACATGTCATAATATATTTGTTTACCTTTTTTTGTTATTTGATGCTGTAATTTTGCTCATGCACCTACATTTGGTGTATAGTTGCTTTTCTATAACTGTTCTGAAATGCAGATAGACAACAAGTAGCAGGTCCAATATGTTACTTTTAATCAGGGTCACCTGAGAGTTGCGTTTAAAAGCCTTACTGTTTCTCTGTTCAGTACTGTGAAATCAACATTGATTAATAGCTAATATACATTAGAAAGTCAGGAGATTTAAGACAGTCTGGACTTAAAAAACAACAGTGAGTGTTTGATTGAGCGAGGACCTGTTTCAAATGTTGCACACTGTTTTCTTCAAATGCAAACAAATCAATGAAATGATCACAATGGGGATGTCGTGGGATGAAACACGAGTGTCTACGAAGAAGATGCAAATGAAGCATGAGTATGAGCAGTGCCAAATAAATCCGAATAAATGGTATATTCAGTATTTACAAATGTGGCATTTTTGTTCAGCATTCATGTACATTAGAAGCAGGTCCAAACAAAACAAAACAGTCAAGACACAAGATCTTTTTTCACTGAGCCTCTCATTTACGATGAAATGGGAGATATGTCAGCATTAAATCAGCAAAAGGCATGCCTAGATCACAGTCACACACACTTGACTACAGAAAAAGCCAATCACGACTTGCCAAAAAAGAGAGCTTGTGTTGTGTGTCCTGTTTCTAAAATCTAGTAAATGCATGGGAGATTCTACCATAGAGCTTGTTTTCAATCCATGTGGAGGGGAGGGTTCGAGGGAGAGGGGCGTTATTACAGTCCACTAGAGGTGTGTCTTCTTCAGAGAGGGCGTCGTCGTACAGCAGAGCATCAGCTGGCGTGGACGCAGCCAGGTCCAGGTAATCCTGCCAAGAGCAGATGAAGGTGTGATTAGGCTGATTACTGAGGAGAGGAGTCACAGCAGGGCTAAAGCAGGGCGAGCCTCAGCTTCAGGTCAGACACACACAGTGCAGAGACTTCCTCAAACAAACAAAGAAAGATCCAGGAAAAATTTGGGCAATACTTACTACTCATTTTATTAAGTTACATGCCTATTACTTTTCTTTCATAACACTGAAGAAGAAGCCTGCAGTATTCTGGGATGTCTGCATTCCCTTGTCTTTATGTACTCTATATTTAGCCTCACTTTAGCAGCAGGAGCCTGACTGGTATGCTCTGTGATTACACTGTCCAAGGCCACATTTTAGGATTGTGCTGCAAATACTAATTGTGGTATTTAAAGCATTTGGGACGAGCGACAGATCATACAGTGAAGCAGGGTGTAAGCCGTCCAGCAGCAATGACACACTGCTTACTTTGGGCCAGCTGCAAATCCAAAAGGAGAAGAAAACATCTGACTCTCAGAGCTCAATGATGCATCACCAGAGTTTTGTCAGAGTTGCAACAGAAGTGCACGGAAGGAGGCTGATTAACAGCCTCAGCTAACATCTTTCCTGTGTTAGAACATGTATATCTAATGATAATAAATTGTGTAGCTTCACCATACCCGACTTTTCACCATCATTTTTTCCAGTTCTTTGCTGATGTCTGAGAATGTCGGTCTCTTGTCTGATTCTTGTTTCCAGCATCGTAGCATGAGGTTATACCTGCAGAGGAAAGAACGGTTTCCAGTGGTTGAAATGATAATCATTCAATCCCCCCAGTGGTCATTTTTCACCACTCACTGTTTTTTATTGTGGTGGGGGGGGAGTTATTGCACTCAGTAGAAATGAGGAAATGCTGTGGAGTAACAGAGTGAAGCTCACATTTCCTCTGAGCAGTTTTCGGGTCTCTCCATCCTGTAGCCCGTCTTGAGCAGGTTAAAGAGGCGTTCAGGAGCGATACCTGGGTATGGATTTCCTCCAAGTGTCACAATCTCCCACAACAGCACACCAAAGGACCAGCTGGAAGGAAAACACAGGAGCTCATAAGAGTATTCCATTAAATGGAGAGGGGTAAAAACCTGTGTGGCTGCTTGAAGGAACAGTTAAACATTTTGAAAAATATTCTCATTTGCTCTCTTGCCAAGAGTTGAATGAGCTCACTAATCTCTAAAGCTCATTAATCTCATTATTTTAATCCCTACAAAACCTAGGAGTAAAAAGGATACATTGTGGTTCAAAGAGGGTTCATGTGGTGAACTATTTCCTGCCTGTGAGCACAAACTTAACACCACAAATTATTGTTTTTACACCTAAGACAAGATATAAGACAATATGTTAATTAGTGAGCACTAAAGACACAAGCTTTTTTTTTACCTCTAGGAAGAGCCAGTCTATCATTGTTTCTCCTTGTCTCCATTCTTTATGCTAAACTAAACTAACTGCTAATTGTAGCCTCTTATTAGTCATAAAGATCTAAGAGTTGTATTAATTTTTATATCAAAATCTTTGCAAGAAAGCAAATGAGTATTTTTCCCAACATGACAAACTATTTCATTTGAACCATTCTACTCACACGTCACTTTGTGTTGTGTAAATGTGATCAAACAAGGACTCTATTGCCATCCATTTAACAGGTATACGACCCTTGAAAACAGAGAGGGACCTTGTTAATTTCTTTTTTTTTTAAAGATTGTCGTAAATACACTCAGGTGTAATTTCCTGTCTCTTCACCTTGCTCCTCTTCACATATGAGTCCTCTTCATACACATCTCTGGAAAGGCCAAAGTCTGA
>JAPZDZ010000003.1:5662758-5679880 GCA_029783805.1 Acanthurus tennentii
TTTGAGCTAAAATATTTATTAGGTAATGATATTCTAAAGTGTTTCTGAGATTTTTTTTTGTACTGTATAAAAGTAGGTCTATTTATTTAATAAAACAGTAAAAAACATGTCTGTTGGGGACAAATAGTGGCTTTCCATTTTTTCCTTGATTAAAAAATAAGAACATATACATTTGCAAAGACAAATATTACATATAAACAATGGCTGTCGTTCAAATTGAAAACAATTGATTTTAGGAGAGAAAAATAAATGCCATTATCTCATATATTCATGAATTTTTTCATAGATGCCAAAGTTCATGTGCAAATCAACACTTTAAAGATGTGGGTCTTTACTGTCCTGCCTACCAGTGACTGTAATGAAGAATAATGTGAGAGAAGACCATTTTATAGTCATAGGAGAAGCATGAGCTAAATGTTGCCAAGTCTTGGGTTATGTCATGGTGTCCTGTTGTGGCGTGCAGTCCAAGGCCAAGCCCAATGAGCGCTCTACTTTGGGAAGACGGTGACCACGTCGTAGCCCTCAGGCGGAGTCACTCGCTCACGTGCGTGCTTCTCACAGTAAATCTGGTCCTCAACAAAGAAATGTCCCTTCTGTTTGAGGTTGATGTCGCAGTCTGCACAGGTGTAGCACTCGGGGTGACGGAACTTGTCCCTCAGTTTTACCACCATCCCCCTGAGACAGACACAAAAAACATCACATTTAACTTGATCCACACAAAACTCAAGTTCATCATGAGCTGGAACACACTGATTTGGATCAGTTTTATGTTAGTGGAAAAGGTCAGAGTGAAACTATATGGCCAAAAGTGTTAGGACACCTAAACTTTACACTAAGGTACTGCTGAAATCTCTTTAGTGAGGATCAACACTGATGTGGCGTGAAAGTTCCTGGTGTAGGACGGGGCTGTTTCGTCAGGTTCTTCCACGTCAAACAAAGAAAACTATTTCTTTATAGACTTGGCAATGTGCACAGGAGCACAGTTAAAAGCATGCTATCATCTAAAACATAACTGCATGCTGAAGTGTTATGAATTCTTATTCTATTTGGAACTATGAGGCACAATCCATTAAAACTATTAAAAAAGAGCAAAGATACATATACATGAACAAGTTTCCACATACATTTGCCCGTATATCCTCAAAGTTGGGGCTTTTACAGGCCTTTAGTGCACACAGACAGCACTCAGAAATGACAAGTAGCAAGAGAAAGACATGCAACAAACATCTTGGTCTGGCTTGAACCACAGACATTGTAGTTCATGGTCTGTAGCTTAACTCATAAACTGCACCAATACACATTTTGACCTTTAATATGCCATTTATGTTTTACTAGACAAGATAAGAGTATGAAGTCTGCAAAGAATGGGAGACAGAACCTGAACCAAGGTGGATAAATAAAATTTGTCATGCTACTGTAAACATGTCATGTGAAATACCCTCAAAGTTTCTAAGTGTATCTTAAGTGATCTGACTTGAGCAAAAGCCCTAATGATAGTCAGTAAAAAAAAAAAAGAAACAAAAAAACATCTGTCACATATTTCCACAAATATTTAAGAGGGAATACTGGATCCAAAACAATTCAGTCCACTTAAATGAAACCAAAAAAAGTACAGAATTTCTTTTGAGGGGAATCTACTTGTATGAGCAAACTTTGCGGATGGAACTGGACTCAGGACAGAGAGAATGTTTGTCCTGTGGTCATGACTCAATTCAGCCACAAGGTGGAGACAAACTCATACAAGAAACAACACTGTAGCCTTTTGTGTTGCATAACATTTTGCTCTCATGAGGAAGTCTCTCAGTGTAATAACACTGAGTCTCCAGAGGTGAGAAATTAACACAGATCTGAATTCAGACGAAGTCATAAATGTTTCTAATTGACCTCATCTGTGCTGTAAAAAGAACATCTTATCTGTTCTGTAGGATCATAAAACACTCACACAATCCCAGATCCACATTTGTCACAGATGGGTAACTTCTCTGTGTTCCCAACGGATGATGCGATCTTTGTTGAGGGCGCTTTCACACTTCTGAACCCTGTCGGTTTATCAGAGTCACCTGCAAAGATTACATCACACACACAGACAGACAGACAGACACACACACACACACACACACACACACAGACACAGACACAGACACAGACACACACAGATAGACAATCTTTAAACCAATTTCTGAGGTTTTCTTTTTCTTTTTTTATTATGAATTTAAAAAATTAAAAAATACCTGATATCTTATTTAAAATTAAATATAAAAGTGGTTCTCAAAGCCACACACTGTAGAAGATAAATCCTTCAAGTCTCTTCAAGGAGACTGTGGGCGATAAACATGGCCCATACCTGTCTCAAGAATCTCCTGAAGCACTTTGAATGAAGCTGACTGCCGAGGAGGCTCATCAGACTCTTGGTTCTCCTGCAGCATCTTGTAAACCTCTGAATCTGCTGCTACAGGCCGCTTGCCTGCCAGCGATGGATCTGATGGAGCTCTAGAAAGCAAGAGCGCACATTTCAATATGTCTGCAGAAGTCAGAGAACATTAAAATGCACAAAATCAAACATTCTGTCTTTCGTTGTACCTGATGTTGATACATAAAGAGTGGTATAAAAGTCCAGGAGATCACAAAATATTGGCTTTTTTTTGTCTCTTGCTCAGTTTTACTTGGACTTCTCTTAATTTAATATTGTGGTTCTTTCATTTATGATTAAATCTTAGATACATTGATCAAAGATTTTCATTAAGCTTTTTTTTTTTTTAATTGAATGTTTTCTTTCCTGAAGAGTGCATACAGTATTAAAGTAGCTTTAATGTTAAAGCTAAAAATTGCTAATAGTAAATGGTAACAGTACATAAGTCCTCTGGGGTTTGTTTTGAATACTGTTTAACATAATTAATGCACAATAATAGCAAGTGAGCTATATGGAGCACTAAACCAAGCTAGGTAAACAACCAGGAGGGCAGTAGAACATGTCTTTAAGATGATGTAAAAGGTGATGGATGCCAGCTACACTCTGGATTTAACGCAGAGGAGGAGCCACAGAGAGTGAACACAAATGGAGAACATATATGCACTTTAAAAGAGACATGAATCACTGGATCTTTACCAGAAAAGGATATTTGTCAGTAATGTTTCACTGAAAAGCTATGGGAGGATAATTTAATAAATCTATGATTTTGAATTGCATTTTGTTAAATGAAACATTATCTGGAAATTAAGTTCATCAGCTGTTGACCCTGTTCTTAAAGAGATAGTGAAGCTTTAATACTGACATGCTTAGAAAAGCACCATCGTTAATTTTCTTTGAGATTATTAATTATTAAAATGGTCAAACAATGAAATAATTAACTGAACATATCCATTAAAATGATCAGGTCAAGATTTGGTCTATGCTTAGTGATGGCACCTCTAACCCAAGAAAATACCCTTTGCTGTCAGACCATGGTAATCTGCTGACACTGGGTGGCCTTTGTGGGGCAACGTATCACTCATCTATAGTTTAAATATTATTTAGCAGCAATTAAGCCAAATTTTCTGATTATTTCAGTCAGATTATTCATATTTATGTTGCAGATGTTGTTGTTTTTGTCACTGATCACTCAGCTCCAATTTCTCTGTAATCCTGTATCAGCACATCAAAGCTCCACACTGACTGACTAAAAAAGCTTTGAGCAATGGTTTTACATTTTTCAATCAAATTCATCAGTAGTTCTTCATTTGCTTTGGGGTCTGTCTAGACTTCATTTTGCCCCACCTTAATCTTGATGAGTCATTTCTGGCTTCTCTTACTTGCTGGGCTCATTAGCGGTAGCCATGGTTTTAACTTCGTCCACAGCCGAGTTGAAATCCTCGATGTTCTGTGACGAGTAGAGACCAGATGGGTTGTTGTACTTGTTGGTCACCACTGTGGAGCCAAAGCCTTTGAATGGCAGAGCGCTCCTGTTGTGGGTCGAGCCGATGTGTTTCACCTCCTGTAAAAATTAGAGGAAAGTTGTGCTATTTTAGCTTTTTGCAAGTAATCCAGAAAAAGGTGGTGAGTGCAGGTGATAGGTGTTTGTGAAATAGCTAAAACAGGAAACATGCAACACACGTAGAGCAAACTTGATGCAATGGTGATCACAACTTTGACGCCTTCAGATGAACTCTTTTTTTGAATTTTGCACATGAGAAAGATCAGCAAGCAGCTTTTATTTTGTCGGTTCATGTAATTTACATAATATCTGAAAACATCAAACCTCTAGTGTTTTCAACAATGAATCAAATGATGTTGCAACTGCAGACTCTAAAATATAAGACTTAGAAACAGTTTTTGACCAAAAACGTCAAAAACATCTAATTAGACTCAAAGTCACACATAATTTACCAGGATAATGTATGACTGTGGACGGTGTCCTGATTTCCGCTAACTGTATTTAACGACAAACACGTCATGACACTGGCATGCCGTCAAAATGGGCACATAAATACCACTGAATGGAGCTCATGCTTCACAGTGGAAACACGGAAAAGCCTCCAAATTTAGCTCATGCTTCAAGCATCTGACATTTAAAATTGCAGATTACCCCAGAGTCTCTGTAAGCAAATAAACCGACACAAACAAAATGACAACACAAACATTGACCAATGTTAAAATACCCTGAGAAGTACATAAAATGGTTTAAAGTAATTAAAAGTACAAAGCAAGACATCAAAGTAATAAAACAATAAAAAAAGGCATCAAAGTGACAGACTCCAGACAAGTGCTTGAAATATGCTATTGTGTGTGTGTTTGAGAAAAATGCAAAACATCTGTGAAACACACATAACTTGAGACACATCACACCACTTCCTACATGAATTCACACTTTGGCCTCAACTTTCCACCCAGCAGGCAGGAACTGAGGGTTGCGTCAGGGCTTGGCTGATAAACTACCGTCTCCTAGGCAACCTCCTGTTGGGAAGTAAACAATGACTTCATCGTTGGCAGTATCAAGAATAAAAAAAAAAAGCCCACAAGCCTTTGTGGGAAAGGAACGTGCTGCCTTTCAGAGACTGTATGGCTAGTTGTCAATGGGATTTCCTGATTTTAATCTAAATAAGAGAGTTGGGGGATTCATCTCTCAAACTTCTACATCCAGCTTTGATGCACAGTCAGCCGCGACATACCTTAGGCTCTGATGCAAGATTCATCTTATATGGATGCGTCTTCCCCCCGTCAGATGAGAGCGGTGACCACATTTTAGATTCTGACCTGCAGAACAGAGGAAGGACAAAGAAACCTTTGTTAGATTGTTGAGGAATACTGATTCAAAGTTATCATACACAAACTGGGGCTAAAAATTAAAACACATGGTTATTTTTTCTGGTTCTTGGTCTGTTTTCCTGTGTAGCTACACATGAACATGATATGTCTATGTACTTGAAGGTAACACACTTCTTGCATGTATGCTCCTTTGCTTGGCTCCGACAGTTAACCCCACCCTGTGTTCATTACACCGTCTCTTAATATGAAGACACATATTTGCTTCAACATGCCTGTTGACTCAATTTCAACATCCTGCTGCATGAAATTATCTGCTACCACAGAACTATGATGTAATGTGCTGATGTGACACAATTTACAACACAGTCTAACACATATACATCTCTATACTGAGGATTTCAGTGAGACAAAATACAGGCTCATTCTTTTCAAAACATGAGTAAACAGAGCATCACTCCCCGCACACCTGGATTGCAGCTGAGTTGTCTAATATGACTCAGTGATCTTTAAGCCTGCGGCAATGTAGATCAGAGTGACACATGTAGCTACAACCTACCGGTCTATGGAGAGCACCATCTCCTCTAAGCACCCCTTGATCTTGTTCTGTGCTTCCAAGTGAGTCATACTCTCTGTCGGCTCTCCGTCGATAGCCAAGATCATGTCTCCGATACACAGGTTGGCCTGGGCAGCTTTACTTCCAGGAGTGACCTAAAACACGGGAGACACAGGTGATAAAAACAGAATTTTTTTGGGCCCGTATGTGAGTGCGGATTGTTAAGTTTTAAGGTATTTTGCACCCGCAGATTCAAAGCTTAACCTTTTCATCTTTTAAGTTATTAATACCCAAAATAAATTTCAAAAGAATTTAAAACGCCACTTTTGAAAAATTATATATTTTTATTAAGAATCTGGAAGACACTTCTTTGATTCACAGTCAGATTTAATCTTACAGTCTGACAGCTGTATTGTTAATGTGTGACCTTCAAGGACCTTTAAACACGCTCTATTATTTACAGTACACACAAGCAAAGCCACAGAGAGTTGATTTCAGTCAGCAGCTTGGGCTGAGTGCTGCCTCCAGGGCAGACGCTCTATCGAAGACAAAAGCTTAAAGCTGAGAGAGTCTCTGGCACAGTCCAGGAATTCCTAATCACTTTTCCATGGGTGGAGTGGACTGACCACTGTAGCAACATTTACGGCAGGAACGGCAGCCTCCACTCAGGCAAAGTACACAATGGAGAGTCATATACTGATCCATCACTGATAGAGGAGTGTCACATTGTTCACCATGTCAGCTTTGTATATATGAACACAATGCTGAGTAAAGTGAAAAGCCCTCGGGTTAGTTTAAAAAGAGGATTTGAAGTTCATGGACACTCAAGAATTTCAAAATAAAGAATCGTCTGGGGCTTTTAATTTGAAGTTAAGAGATGAACATGACAGCACAAGTATGTAAGAGAGGCTGAAATACTGGTATAGAAGGACTTTTGTTTTACCTGAACTTAACTACACTTTTAAAAACCTAATTTTCCACCAAGCACATTTCCTATAACAACAGTGTTTATTTTTTGCCACATTTGTAAGACGCTATACAAAAAGCTCGAGGTAAAACAGTGGACAACGAGGTATTATTACAGAGAACATGAAAGCCCCACAGGTACAAACACCGACACCGTAACAAAGCTAACGTTAGCTAAAACAGACTGAGATCAGATTAGCATCCGTGCAGTAACATTAGCCTTCTGTTAAAACTGTTAGCTAACCCCACAGTTAGTCTGGAGCAAATAACAAGAAGTGAAAGTTTCGTCGGGACGGGTCCAGGTGTGGTTACAGTGAGTTACAACAGCAGCTAACAGTAAAACTTACCCGAGAAATAGTCAGCGGCTGCTCGAAGTCCTTTCCCCCAACCAGCCTGAATCCCCAGGGTCCGGGACCCTGCACTACCACCCGGAGAAGCATTACGGTACTGTTGGTTTAAGTCTGTTGAAGATGTGTTTTAAGATCTGTCTCAGGCCACTAGCTCACTTCCTCCTGCCTAATGACATGTGCTGTGATCGGTAGTCGGAGGTTTGAGCCTGGCTAAAGCTCGGCAGCATAGGAGCAGGGGGTGGACCCTCAGGTTACAGTCGGACGAATAGATTTTGAAGTTTCCACGCTGATAAGAATGAGTACATAGATCGTATATTGAGCAAAACGATCACTCCCTAATGTGCGCGGGACCGCAAAGGAAGCATGCAGAGATATGAGAGGAATTTGTCACATGCAGAATGACCAAAACTTTAATATAGTCGGCATAATTTTCCTTACAGATCAAAAACAGCCATTTTTGTTTGATCTTACTAATGTACACCCAAAGCCTTATACATCCTATTTCTCTGTGCTAATAACTATTAACACATGTTCAGGATGACAATTCTCATGTGCACTGTCATTTTTAATTTTTTTAATATTACTAGCACACCAATAATAATTAATCCCCAGCACCACAAACCAAAAAAGACCCCTATAATCTACTGTTTACCCCATGCACAAGTAACACTTAACATAATGTTAAATTCCTTGAATGGTGACACAAACTCATGCATTGTTTGGTTGAAGCTTTTATTTACAATAGGAAAAAGGTAAAATTTTGCTAGACTTAACTGAAAATGAATTTTCCTGAGCATCAAATTAATTTTACCAGGCATCATAGACACAAAAATTACTAACAGCTTTGTTTTTGTTGTATACTGACTGAGATAATAGAAAGGACACTGAGGTGTTATCACTGACACAAAAATCCATGTGCATCTAAAGCTACAGTCTGACATGTTATACATGGGCACATTTTTTGGCACCGTCTTGTTCTAAAATCTAATTTCGAAAAAAGATTTCGGTTGTTTGAAAACTGGAGTTGATACCTCATTTTTTTAAACCCGAATAACACCAGAAAACCACACATAGATATGACTTTGATTAAATTTAAAGCCCAAAACACCAAACATTCAAAGCACTCAAAAGAATAGTTTTATATAACTTATGACTATCAAATGATAGCTCTTAAATTGATGGCCTCTTTCTGGCAATATTAAGTTAATTTATAGTTTTGTTGAAAATACTTTGAATACAGTACAGAGTGATTCCTCTTTATCTTCCTGCTCCTCTCAGATGAGCTCCAGTGTTTGTTTTAGAGATGTCTGCCTGCCGGTACGTCACCGTGTTATATTCAAGCTTACCATTTATGGTAGAGCTAAATCCCAGGATGTGGAATGTGCCGCTCCCAAACCGTGAATTCCTGCCAAAGGATCTCTGCTGAAACTGGAGAGAGAAAAAAAGGTCCTGACAGACTGACTGAATGAAACACGTCCTTTCTTGTGGACTTCACATGCATCCATAACAGGCCATCAGTCATGCCTGGGAAGTCTTTGAAACTGTTTGTTGTTTGTAAAGTAAAGACTCCAGCAAAGTAGATGATCATGTGAAAAGTATTTTCTGCCCCCAAAAGCTGTAAAACCACATCTGTCTACATCATCCTCCCAACGGGATTTTGTTGCTTTGTGGGCTTCACACCACAGCCAATTAAGTGCACCATAATTATTAGGCCTCATGAATTTGCATCCACTCAGGATTACACAGCCACAGGGTATGTGCCTATAAAACACACACACTTGCTCATAAACCTTTATGCTACTGCAAAACCTTAGTCCATAAATAAATATGTC
The DNA here is from genome assembly GCA_029783805.1 of Acanthurus tennentii. NCBI lineage: Eukaryota > Metazoa > Chordata > Actinopteri > Acanthuriformes > Acanthuridae > Acanthurus > Acanthurus tennentii. The sequence continues at coordinate 5,671,702 of JAPZDZ010000003.1, forward strand.
AAACGAGCTTGAATGTTGTAGAAATACACGAATCAAAACAGTCAACAGACCAAATGTTTTAAATGGTTTATTAAATATTGCATAATACCGAAGTCACAGCAGTATATAGTATCTTTATTTTAATATTGTCAATGTAACAGCACTGCAAATTGAAGCAAACAAACCAAACCTGCTGCAGGTTGTGCGTCTTGTCAAACTAGTCCATTCTCATGATTATTAATCATTAAGTTAAAGCATTTGGGTCACACTTTTAGATACTTGCACAGTAACCGACAAGTTCTTAGTAAATGTTCTCCCATCACAGAGACTAGGACTAATGGGAAAACCATGGTTACATTAAATATGTCATGGGTACATTTCAGTAATACTCCCCCCCCTCAGAAAAACAAAACAGAACAGAACAAAAAACATGAAATGAAAATGAGGCACGATTTTGCATCTAACATAAGGCATTATGATGCTCACAAATGGCAGCGTAATGTTCATATGCGTCAAACTTCCTGTGCTCAGTAACGCTCCACTCTGTGCTTCGCCAAACATCCTTCAGGTAAATAAACCGCTGCAAGCGACAGAGAGCTCAATCTGACACTCCCATCGCTTGCACGCTAATTTTTATTTTACATATTTACAATCCTTCTTGTGCCATGCTGCTCGGCGGTCTGCATGTTCATTCATGATGAAAATTCAGACATTATTTTTACATATTATGTGTGCATTGACCACATTCATATATTCTTACATTCATACATCCTGTGATGTTTTATGAAGCACAATATCACACAGACAATCTCGAGTGAGTTGTGTTGTAACTAAAAGGGTGATTGTTTGTGTCAAGGTCCATCATTTAGTGTGTTGGAGATGGTGTGAACCTCCCTATTTTTGTTCTGTCAGGGAAAAGCCTACAGGACAAGACTCCCAACCGATTACCACATTCATGTGGAGCCAAGTTACACAGGAATAGAAATGTTTAGCCAGCAGCGGAGAGAAAAACATGTGGTGAAAGTTTGTGATATCACAAAATACCTGAATATTAGATCAGTGCTATGCAGGCAAACCAAGAACACAGTGAATTATATTAAGTGTTTTGCATCAGGAGAGCATTCCCCTTGCTGATGTTGGCAAAGTATTCAGTGGTGATCTGCACAGGAAGAAACACCTGATTTTGTCCCAGCAGCAACGGTCAGAGAGGATGAAACACTGATTGCTACAGAGTTTTCTCAAACTATTGTACTTCAATTATTAAACCTCATTTACCACTTATGTGATAGCAAATACAGATTCAAAACATATTCAAATAAGGCCGATGCTCATCAATACACAACTGGAGCTAAAACATTCAGATGCAAAAAAACACAGAAATAGTGAAGATACACTTTTAGATCTGTGAGAGTGAGAGTTACTGTCTTATCTTTCAATACTTCACATTATGTCTCTGATTTTATAGGTGATCATGAAGAGTTTAGCTAAAAGGTAGGCCCACTGATAGTCTGGCACTAGTAGATTACCAACGTGTGGATTGAGAAAAGGATCTGTCTTCATCTTAAAGCATCAGATCGCCATGTAAATCCTCCTAGTATGAACTTAACTGACTTCAAAATACGTCTTCAGCATTACCCTACAAACCGCATCCATCTGCTAGTCTGAGCAGGTCACAACAAGCACTGAGTACTATTTGCAAGTACTATTTGACAGCTGCGCTCAGGATTGATGAGCACAGTGCAGTGGCTGATGACAATGCGGAATTTGATGCAAACACGAGCAAAGAAAAACAACAGCTATCATCTTTTAATCTGTGTTTGTAGGGGATCTATTCTGACATGTGGTGTCTGTTACAGAATCGGATGGATCAGTAGATGTGGGAGCTCTGTTCGCACAGGAAGATGCCTGTGATGCTATGATAGCTGACTTCAAAGTCCATCTTCCATCAGGAAGCTGAAGCTCAGAGAGCAGACTGTTAACGGTTAACCTTTTCACCATCACTTCTGTTTTTTTTAAGCTAAAGATGGCAGATATAGCGATCATGTTTCATGCTCTGGTTTGATTTGTCAATCTGTTATTGATTTTACATGCTGTCCTGATGCTGACCTTATCGTTTAAATACTTCCACTAACTGTATTGCCCAAGTTGAGTCATTACATATGAAAATATGCAGCCACATTTGGAAGGCCTCTTAAAATTCTCTGTACACATTTACATGGCTAAAACATACAATATTGTCAGTAAGGGCATGGTTAAAATCTCAACGCGCTCGTGAAATGATTATTTTCTAAGACACCTTGTGGGCTTTACTCAACACAACATATAGCTTTTTGTGTCATCACTGATTAATATACTATTATCTTGTTAGGTGGGATCTCCCTAAACGTTGAAACAGGAAGTTAAGTGCTACCACGCCTGTCCTGTGGTCGTGCTGGAACCAGGCGTCCATCACCAGCTACCTTACAGGCATCAGCCATCAGCAAACACAGTTTACTTCCATTTTACAGAAGAGGTATAAAAGGACAAATAGACACTTTCTGAAAATATACGATGTGCATATGCACAGTTTCTCTTTTATCAGACATTCAACACAATCCATGTATCTTGTACTTGTGTTTGCTGTGGTAAATAAAAAATAGGGAAGCTTATTTCACACTTCAGTGTTTCTCGATATGCACATGACTGTGTAACGACTGTTATATAACAACCTTTGGACAGAGAGTAAAGGCAATACTGAAACGGTATCGAAAGCTTTTAGGTTACACAAAGTTGTGAATGCTATGGTGCTCTTCAAAAGTAGCCATTCAGAATTAGTTAAACAGGTATGTTGGATCAATTTCTAAAAGGGCTCTAAACGAAAGGCCTTAAGTTTTTAAACTCTGGAAATAATTTTCTAAAATCTACACTGAGAAAAACTGACCACCACATTAAATTTCATACATGTGGTACGTTGATCAGAACACTGAAGGTTTCATTTTGAAGGCAGCGTCTCAAGGCTGAAAAAAGGTCTCTAAATCCTGATATACATGGTTTACATCATATTTACCTAATTATAATCAACATCTCTGGTCCTGAAAGGTAGCTTGTGACAAACAGCTCCAACCCCTACATCACATATGAATACATTCTGAATCCTCCCAAGTCCAGTTTATGTAATAAGATCCACTCGTTGATCCATACACTGCTCTGCTGCCGGCCTCCAGACTGAGGTGCTAAGTAAACACTCGTGTACTTTAAATTACATGGACAAAATGGAAGCTATTATCTGTACAATAAGAGCTAGTTTTCACAGAGAAAATTCCACATGTGGAGACGGACGATTTCTGTTAACCATTGTGTTCAATATGTGCTCAAGGTGTACACCGTGCTGAGGTTTGGGCAGTGAGCTGTCTCTGTCTCCGCCTCGTGCAGTTTGACATACCTCAGTCCGACCGATCACTTTCCCAGACAAAATAGATTCGCCTGGCTAAATGACTATGCTAACCAACAGCCATGCGAGATAGTTATGACTTCCCAAGCTTGGTTGACAGGCAACCGTGTGTTACAGCCAGATTAAATATCTTTACAGTTTCACCTCCTTCACGTAATTCCCAGGGAAAGTCCCAAACTGTTTTGTCCTCTTTGAGGTACCTGCAGAGAAAATGAAAGAGAAACATGGATAAGGCAAAAGGAAGTGAAAATAATTCTTCCTCTGATTGAGGGTTAACATTTGATTTGAGTACAAAAAATAACACATTAACCTTTAAAAAAATAAAGTGCAAGGCCCGTGCGTGCATCATTTGCTGTCAATCTTTAGAAACTCTATATGGAAGTTTGAGACACATTTCAAATGACTCTTCTGCTGCAGAAACCCTGAGCATGCACATTGCACATGTGAAGTCCTTTCCTGTCATTCTGCAGAAACCCTGTACAGATTAATGTGACACAGCAAGTGTGACTGCACCTCTGAGGAATCTGCCCTGAGGCCTGCGACACATACCGACAAACCAGCCGTCATCGCACTTCTCCATGACGCTGACGAGATCTCCCTCCTGCAGCTCCAGCTCATCCTCGTTCTGCGGCACATAGCTGTACAGAGCCTGGAAACTGAAGTAAGATACAGGAACAAATCAGTTAACTCGGCTGAGAAGACAAAAAAATGTGACATCAGTGAAAATCAAAGGGCGAGTCTCCTAAGTTACAAGGAAAACATGTTAAGTGAAAGGGAAACATAGATGTTACTCACATTCCACAGTTGAGACGCCTTGGCTCCGGGCTGCTGCTGTGGGACTGGGGTTGCTGGGAAATGATGAGAGATTGTTTACTGGGGTGGGGGTGCAGTCTATGGACAGAGTCATGAGGGTGGTGGGACAGGGTGCTGCAGTACCTCACCGAGGTCTCAGCTATATTCAAGATCTCATTACATACTGCCTCCTAGTAGAAGTAGTAGGTGAAGCCGTCAGAGAAAGACAGACAGTGGCCCCACCGAAAGTCCCGGAGGAGGCCGAGGTGAAGTTGAAGGGGATGCAAGGAGTTAAAAAAGGGAGGAGGGGGCGAAGGGCGAGACAGGAAGGTAGGTCCAGTAAGTAGCAAGGAAGAAAAGGAAGTGATCCGTTAAAAGCCAGAAGAAAAAGCAGAGGAGACGTTGATGGAGCCCAGGAGGAAAGGCATGAAAAGGCAAGACCCCAGGGTGAGAGCATGTAGACAGGAAACATGATTATTAGTTCACTTTTCTATAGGATACTCTTCAGGTTAAGCATGCAGTATTAAAGGGAAGTTGACAGGTACAACTTACAGGAACAGTCCCATATTTTGGGTAAATGTACTCTCGACTACTTTCATGTGCTTTCTTGCTTGGGGTTAGATGAGAGGATTGAATCAACTCTGATGTCTGTCTGTGTCTGTTCAATATGAAGTTAAAGCCAGCAGTCAGTTAGCCAAGCTTAACATCAAAACTGAAAACAGGGCAAATGGTAAACAGCTGGGAACACTGGTGATGGCAGGGCTCAACAAAATCACTGCGACAAGCCAAGAGAGTGTGAGTTACAAAACTAAGGGTACAGATGAAATATTAAAGCAACAGATAATATGGATTAAATTATCCTTTAACAAAACCCAGCTAGCTGTTTCACTCTGTTTTCAGTCTTTATGCTAGCTAAGCCATTTTACTAGCCACCACTTCTGGCTTCATGCAAAGTGGAAAAACATGATCATGAAACTGATCTTCTCATTAAACTTTAGGGGTGAGAATACATTCTTTTCCAAAATGTTGGACTACTCCTTTAAAGAAAGGATAGTTTTTTAATATCTCACATATTTAACACGCAGCACAACTACAGAAGATATAATGGGGATTAAAGATGATGTAAGTCAGATGGATCTTTGAAGGTGATTGGTTAGAAAGTTAAACATATGATGTAGTTCCTAAACAACCTGCACATTATTTTTTCGTAAATCCTCAGTGGAGGTCCAACAGAACTGTGGACCAACTTACCGCAAATGAATTAACATTGTTGTTGTCTTGGATGTCGAACAGCATCACTGGGCTTCTGGAGCTTCGTCCATGATGGTCAGCCTCATTCCTCACAAACTGCAACACAAAAAGGTTGAATCAGAGGGGACATTTCAGAATAAAAGCTTTTATCCCTAGAGATCGCTCCTTGCATCCACCTGCTGTTATACTTAAGCCACAGTCAGGTTACATTTCCCTATAAACTTACTTGGAAATTTCAACCTTGCAGCAGCTTTTGAAACACAAGCCAAAACATAAAACCTTTAAATACTCACTAATAAATATGTCACTGTTCTAAAAAAACTTTCAACCTCCCAAGGCATCCATGTCATGACACCTCTGCAACGGAAAACAACAACAACAACATGCAACCAAATGCGTAATTTTATGAGGAGAAAATCTCACTCACAAACTCTGAAATCAACCCTGAAAATGTCTGCACAAGCTCTTCTTACAGTCCTTTACAGCTAACAGATCTGAAACTTACTACATAAGTTCTGTGATTTAAACTATAAAACCTTTGCGTGTTAGTAGCACACAACACAAACCATGCATATTTGCAGCCTTGAGCAGTGTGACTGGCTACTTATTTGGTTTCACCAGATCAGCAGATTCCTTCCTTCTGGAGCTATAATCAACCTCGGGGTCAAATCTACGAGTTAGTCACATCTGTCACACATCAACGTCGCGTGAAGACTTCATCAAACATCTGTTTTAGGAAATCAAACTGTGGCCAAAAGCCTACGTTTCAAAGTGAGCCTGAGATACAACACTGCACACCATGCAGAAGATACCTCTGCAGGGCTATTGCTGCCCGGGGCTGCGTGGCCCCTGTCCCCCTCTGTGCCTTCCCCCTCTGTCAACTCCTTCTCCCCCCTCAGCCAGCCCTCCAGCACCGGCCCGCCACAGGGGCTCATGCTGCGTGACAGATGTGAGGAGGGAGGGGAGAGCAGGAAGTCCTCCCCCTGAGGTGGGGTGAACGTGAGGCAGGGAGTGGCCGAACTGGGTCTTGGTGGGTAAGGTGGAGGAAGAGGGGAGGCAGCTGGAGAAGCCATGGGGGAGATGGGAGGGACGGGGCTGGCGGAGTACGGAGGGGGCAGGTACTCGCCGCAGCGGTAGGACACAGTGGGCAGCGGCGGCAGGGGAGGGGTTGGAGCAGCAGGTGGGCTCCCGCCTCCAACTGTCAGGGAGATCCACTCGGAGGAGATGGCATGGACCTCGGGGGACATGGAGCGGCGGGGGGAGGGAGGGAGGGGCAGGGGGGAGGTTGCCAGGCGATTACGATACAGCTTTCAAGTGCAACAAGAAGGTGGGAGGAGGAGGAGAAAAAAAACAAAGAGAGGACGGAATGAGAGAAAGAAAAAGATGAAACAAAGTCAAGAGATCAAATCAAAAGACGGATGTGGAGGTGAACACAGACGAGCACATCCGGCTTCAGAGATGGAGAAGTGATAATAAATGTGGGTCAACTCATTAACACATCCATGAATGTATCCTGTGACTAGTTTTCGGGTTCGGCTCGGAGTCCTTACCTGAGGAGAAGCGTTGGTGCTGCGCTGTGGAGACTGGCTGACAGGAGGGTCGGGGTACTCCACCCCATTTTTGACGCGGGGTCGTCTCTGCACTTCCACATAGGTGACGGGGAAGATACCTTGGCGGTTGGTACCTGAGATTTTGCCCTCATACCAGTTTTCATCCACTCTACGAATCAGCGTGATCCTCTCTCCCTGCAGAGACAGATTTTCATAGTTTGTTTTAAAAATAATTTTAAATATTTCCCTGAATAAATGAATGACTGAAGGAATGAAGGATAATAGCTGCTTAACAGTACAGATACAAAAATCTAAATGTTGTACAGTTCGTAAAGACCAAATCCCTCTCCGTACCTTTCTGAAGGACATTTCCACCACCGTGTCACCAGCGAAGTTGAAGCGGGCCACAGCTTCTCCGTACTCCAGTACCTGCACCGGGACACTTTTCTTTGGCTGTGCTTTCTCTGTGGGGGGAAGGAGCTGAGGAAGGAATCAAATACAAAAATATATATGATTCACACTGTGAAATGCAAAACATCTCTATCACTGCATCTGAGAAATACATTAGCTAAATAGTAATGAAAATTTAAAATGCAAAGCACATTTTTAATAGTGGTTTTGTGAGTAAAGAAAGACCGAAAGAACTCACAAACCTCAACGTAACTTTGAGGGAAAATGCCGACTCTTCCATGATGTTCTCCTTCATACCAGTTTTGATCCACCTGTCGAATGATGTAGACGATGTCTCCTTTCTGAAACGGTAATTCCCTGCAAATGTTCCACAGATTAGTCGCATTCAATTAAAATTAATTATTCATTATAAAATATATGAATGTGATCTCATGCAGACACATTTTAGCGCGTCTGCTTTTAGTACTTGATGGATCAAATTGTTCATATTTAAGTAAAAGCTAGGTCAAAGTGAAGAGCCAGGAAGAAAGTCACATCTGATGGAGGTAAGATGCTGATTTTCTTTGAGCCCTTAAAATCTAATATGCCTTACTGTGTTGCCAAATACAGCAAGCAACACTGACCAGGACTGTGAGAAATCATGTAGATACATCAGAGTTGCCAAGAAAACTCATGAGGTTTTTGTTTGATAGGGTTAGGGTTAGACATCACAAAGTTTGCCATGTCAGAGACTTTGAAAAAGGAAGAAAGTCAGTCATTGCTCTGC
>JAPZDZ010000003.1:5679980-5705099 GCA_029783805.1 Acanthurus tennentii
GATTATTTCCACTTACTTTAAAGTTTCTGCTCTGAAGTTGAAGCGTGCCATGGCTGGAGTTCTCTGTGTAGAGTTACAAAAGAAAGCTGGGTGACTGACTCTTATTTTATAATAACAACCACATGAATACTATTCTTGGCATTGTACTGACTCAGTAAAGTTGTTCAAACGACTGAACACTCTTATGTACCTTCAACCTGAGTTTTTCTTTAGTGTCTCTCCTGAACATAAACACTGTAGCAATGACAGGACTTAGGTGCTTGTGACTGACTGGGTTACTTGTTCTCTGGAGCAATCCCAGTAACAAACTACCTTTGGCTGTTTACTGTGAGACAGGTCTGAGAGCAGGCACACCTTGGTAAACAATACCTGTGACTTCACATCTAGATAAATATATGTAGGTAAACAGTGTGCACTGTGGAAGTGACATCTGGAAACACTCTGTGATAAACTCAGCAACACATCTCCGCCTTCTGTCACAGCTCTCACCCTCTGAATATTTGACCCAGAGGAGAAAGCCATCTGTGTGTGCAGAAATCCTGCTGACAAACCTGTCACCCCCTCACAGCCTGACCCACACATACACACACACAAAGCATCTGCTGTCTTTTTTTCCTGCTTTCAGAAAGATAAGATACAGTGCTGCATTCTACCTCAATGCCTGATTTCCTCTTCTCTGTGTTATCTGTGATATTGAGCAGGTCCCCGAAGCGTTCGTTGGTGATGAACTGGTGGTGTGTGGGGACAATGCCTGTGTGTCGCCTCGACGCTGTGTCAGCCTCTTCCTGTTCCCGCTTCAGCCGTCGCTGCTCCTCCAAGATTTTCTGCCAGGAAACCAGAAGGAATCGTTTGTCCCTCCAGATATGGGTCTCTGCTACTCTTTTATTCATGTGACATATTCTTTGCCATGTATAATGCATGCTTTTCACGACACAGCTCTCTCTCACTTCTCTTTACTGAAGCATTGTGCAGCATATATTCTAAATTTTGAATTTCACCTCTTTATCCCCATGACGCCTCCGCAACACTTCATCCTGGCTCTCCCCATGTGCTGGGGACGAGTCTGAAACAGAGACAGAAAGAGGATAACGCTGTGAAGCATTTCAACTTCGAGGCTAATAAGATCAAGAAAAAGAGTTTTCAAATATAAGATGTTGATATTGCAGTACACTCCTTAATTCCAATGAACAGAATCATAAAATATACAAAAATACAACCATGCATGCTATAAATGAACACCATAATATCTGCAACACTAAAACAAAAAAAGCACACACATGTCCAAATGTATTTCTGCATGCACGTAGGATTGAACACAGAATGATACAATGTGTGTTCATGAAAAAAAAACAAAAGCAGGAAAGAAAACATGATACCTACTGTATCTTGACCAAAAAATAAACATGAAATTATGGTTTTACTAATCAACCGACCAGCATCCATTTGACTATTTTCACCTTAATCATATTAGCTCAATATCTTCAAGACTTAATTTACTCCTCACACCAACGAAGATGTTTCATTCTGTGTCCCAGAAAGGGCCACAAGAAAGAACTATCAGTGTGACAGGTTTATGTTTGATGCCCCGAGCACCAGCTGTTGTGTAAAAGAAATGAAAGCAGGGAACATCCTGTCTAAAACAAACCTTTCATAGTGAGAGAATGAAAGATGGCAGATGTAAATTGTTCCCAAACAGAAATTAAAACAGAAACAGACATGGTGAGACATCAATTTAAAAGAGTGTATGCAATACTGTATTGAAATCGCCTGCTTAAACATTACAGAGAAATGCTGAGATTGTACTTTAGGATGAGACTTTCAAAGTCATTGACTGTGTAAGGACCAGATTTGATGTCTTAACATCCAGCATAAAATATCTTATCTCACATTTTAATGATATAATAAAACACAGGACTGAGTCTGTATCGATGTAACGCTTATGCAGACTGCGGCACGCTTGCATACACTCAAATCTGATGTCACCAGGAGATATGTATATACATTACCAAAAGCTGCCTGAACCTCCTACAGTCACTGAAGTGTTTTGATGCATTTGTGGAACCATATTCATTCACAGTGAAATGGAAGAGCACCAAACAGCACACTCAGAATGAGATGCAGGCTTCCCTGTCACTTTGTAAACACACCACACAGACTAGAGATGTAGGGCGGCGAAGTCGCTTTGTGGAGAAAGGGGACACAAGGTGAAGAGAGAGGCGAGATAAATGAGTGACCACAGAGGGAAGAGAGAGGAGGGTGACAGTGGTGAAGGGATGGAGATAGCCACCTCTGCGGTGAGCTGCCAGCGGCTGCAGTAGGTTCCCGTTGGCGTCCAAGCCCTGCCCGTTAGTCAGGTGGTCGCCGTTGCTTCCCTCCCCATTGCTCAGCCTCTCCAGGACCTCCAGAGAGGACAGACGCTGAGGGATCAGAGGTCTGAGCTCAGGAGAAAGAGTGCATGGCCTCTGTGTGCCCGTTGTCACTTTGGTGGCTAACAGTGTCCTTCGAGTTTGGTGGGACTGCAGATTCTTCCGTAGCCTGAAAGGAGCAGGGCCCATGAGGAAGAGGTTCCCAGGCAGTGTGGTCTTCTTCTCCTGAGGTGGCAGCTTCTCCTGTTGGGTGGTGGCCTGCTGCCTCTCATGCCTGAGGATGGTGGTGAAGCGGGTGTATGAGGCTGGGCAGGAGCCTTTGCATTTGCTGGGTTTATGGAGGAGTTGATGATTCAGGTGGTGCAGGAGGTGGTGGTGGTGGTGGATATGGTTGTGCTGTGGAGGGGATGCTGTAAGCGGTGCGGCAGGGCTTTTTGATTCACTGACATTTCGGTGGTCCACCTCTGGGGAACCTTTACTGAAGATCTGCTCAACCTCGGCCTCAGATGTGGAGGGGGACTCAGTCCTGACATTGTGTCCATCCTCTGAGGAGGAAGCAGCTTCCTCCAGAGTTACACTGCCCTGTGAGAGGGCCTCGTCCCCACAGCTCTTGCCCTCTGCCTCCACTGGGGAGCAGACATCCGTCTGGGTGACGTCAGTTACCAAAAGTGACTCCGCTGACACTGCAGACGCCATGTAGAGGTGGGCGGGGCTGTGGTTGGGGCTGTGGCTGTGGCTGGAGTGCAGGGTGGGCAGGGAGGAGGAGCGACTGGGTGCAGAGCTGGTTCGCTGGATGATCATTTCAAACTCGCTGACCCGTGACGACACCGCATCCCGTGGAATGTCACCCCCGCCCTCTGCCCCCGACCTTTCACCCTCCTCTGCCTTTGCCTTCTCAAAAAGAGAGGCCAAGCTGCGGACGCTGCCGTTGGGGCTGCAGCCGGCCGAGCTGGGCCGCTGGATGTGGTGCATGGTCCTGTACAGGCTGGAAAACTCGGATGCACTCCTCCTAATTGCAGGGGAAACATTCCTGAGGCCATCGGTGCACTCAGCGCCACAGCCAGACTTTGAGTCCAAATGTTGCCCACTCTCTCTTTCCTCTGCTCCGGCAAAGTCACATGGCCCTGTGCACAGATCCTCACAACTGTGGGCCTTTGGGTGACTGACAGCTCTAGTCCTGCTTTCCTGACTGTCACCACTGGGCGGCAGCAGCTTGGGCTTGAACTTAGAGGGCAGGATTTGGGGTATGCAGGCTTTGGCAGCAGAAAGAGGCTTCATACTCTTACACTGGTTACCTATTGCATTACTGGCAAGAACCGATCGACTATTTACAGAGGAGCAGGGTGAAATTATATAGCCATTCCCACCTTTATAATCCACTGGCAAGCATGCAGGACAACAGAATAAACAACATATTAGATTACAATGGTCACAGGTTCACACACACTAAAACAGAGTCAGGCACATTTTTAAAGTAAAGACTACGTTTCATCAAAAGTTGATGAGAGGAGGAAGCAGACTTGATGCTTTGAGCATCAAGTAAAAGATGACTGTTTTACTAATAGCATGGTACTGCAGTGAGGAATTATGCTTTGTTAAAATGGAACAAGGGGGAAATTTATTGTCTAACAGATTCTTGCAATATAAGTATCACCGTAAACAGCAACTTAACAAGTGGAACGTAAAGTGCAGCAATATGTCATGAAATGTTATGTGATGTTGAAGATCATATAGAAATTCTCAACACTGACTGCAGTATCAGTATAGATCAAAAAGAAAAAAAAAACAAAACGTCCCACTCAAAAATACTTATTTTGTATTCATGTTATGGCTAAAATTCTCTCTCAAATGACTGATTCTCCTCCAACGTTTACAATTTTCTTCTCCTCTACTTTGAGCAATCGGATGGCTGCAGTGATAAACGGCCTGTGACCCTGCTGTTAATGCACAGCTCCCCCACAAAGTAAATAAAAACTGTAACCAGAGGCAACAAGCCCCATAAAATACGGTCAAAAACTCTGGGAAATACTTGCGTGTGAGTGTGTGTGTGTGTGTGTGTTCCTGGCTATAATATGCCTGTGATAGCACTACAGATGGAACCAGGAAATGACACAACACTTTTACATGCTGTGAGACTCTTCTGTAGCATGCATGACCCATCTGTCATGTTCGTATCTACTAGAAAAACACACGCTGAGGAAGCAAAGCTAGATTTTCTCCACACTGTGTGGAAAGAAGAGTTCTGGAGACTGAAAAGCCTTAAGGCTCAGTTCAGTTAAGCTCAGTACAAAGATTAATACAGTTTTTTTTTTTCTCATTTCTTGGGCACAAGACAGAAACACATGATGAGGTGCTGGTTTCTAGCACTTGTTTGTTTGGGCAGGAGGCTTTTGAAGGAGCGTGCTTGTCAGTTGACTGCAGAACTATATTGGTATATCTTTGTTGCAAACTGCTATTATGAATGATTCCTCCATTTAAAGTTTAATATTTTATCAACATTATATTGTGGAAATGTACCAAACTTAACCTCTAAGGGGACAGTTTGAAAGAGACATCTGTTGCATGTCTTCCCAGATGTAATGTAATGACATGTACGGGGGTCACACTGTCCCTTCCTCTCTTTTCCTTACATCTCCTCTCCTCCCCCTGCACTCCTGTCCTCGGCCATGTGCGCAGGCATTCCAGCCCCTGACCTCACACTGACAGCTGACTTCCTCATGCCTACCCACCCTCTGTGTCCCTCCTGTTTATCTCACCCCTGTCTGGCTGGGTTGTGAGGAGCAGAGATCTGTTTATCTCACTCGTCCCCTCTTCATCCATGCCCTCTCTGGCGCTGGAACGCTCTGGAGTCTTGCCCTAAGCCTGCCTAGCGACTGGCAGCTCACAACTGGAGCAAGAGGGGAGACAAAATCCCCAAGGTTAGCTTCTATCAACTTAGCAAGACAACCTAACTCCCTGCATGAGTTTTCCAAAGCAGATGGCCAATACGCGTTTGATGAAAACATCCATGACATCAATAATAAATCAAAAGCTGCTGGGCGAATGAATGCTGCTAGGTGATTGGCCAATGCTGTGAGGTCTGGGAGCAAAGAAAACGTGTGGATTCCAACAGAAAGGTAAAAAGAAACACATGTATCCCTGTCGGACACTTTGAACAGTCTAGCATCAGTGTCTGTAAGTCATTGGTTCTGTCTCAGCAGGGAAGGCCTTTAGAGGCCGAAACATACACACACCTGCCTTTTTTTTATTAGCCACATATGTAAAGTGGCTATTATCCTACCTTTAGAGGAGGAGGAGCTGCCGTGGCGCTTGTTTAGGGCCCGGAGACCTTGCAAGGGAATATCACCACCTTCCAGGACACTCTTGTAAACATGGCGGTCACTTTCGGGAGCCACAGGCTCACTTGTGGATGATCCACCGTCCTTCTCCACCTCGCTGTGTCCAGACTTGCTCGAGGAGCTAGACAGTGGTGAGGAACGCAGACAGCTAATTAAACACAGACAAATTCATTTAAAGGAGTTGTGTTACATGTTTATATGATAAACAGAGGCACACAAAATGGGTAAAGAGCTGTCATATGGTTCTTGTTTAGTATATCTTGAGGTAATTCCTGTCTTTGCATATTTGTGGGAGACAAAATAATCAGAGACAGAGAAAGCCAAACTGTAGACAGCTTGTAGGCTGAGACAAAGTGCAGAACTTGGAGGCTGATGTGAGAGAAGGTATTGGCTACCACACATATCTTGGCATTCCTGAGAGGCCAACAGGACAAATTTCTATAAATATTCTCTGAACATTTTTACATAGTGCATCAGCCTCTGGCATGCACCTGTACATCTCTCAGGTTTACTCTCTTTCACATGCCGCTCATGTGCTGCTCACGCTGCTCCTCTATTTGTACAGACAAACATGGTCGTTAAACTGACAGAGACTCAAGTATCAGACACACTAGGTGAAATAAAAATACATGCAAACCGTTTTACTGCTGTTGGGTGAAAGAGGAATGTATTTTCCAAAATGTGTTTTACATCTACAGTTTTGCTGCGACCACGTTTTACAAGCTGGCACAAATATATGGATCCATTACTCTCCTTTTTTTCACTACCTAAACAAGAAGCTCTTTCATAGAAGTAAAAAAAAAAAAGTGCACTGCTGACTGTGGAGAGCCTTTAAAATCATGTTAGTTGCAGGTTATTTACAAGAGCTCACATAAATGCAGCAGAGAAAATCTGCATTAGAGGAGCAGTGTAAATTCAAGACAATCTCCCTGGAAAGTTTTGATAAAATCAACAGTGACAGTTCAAACTGCAGATGAACTGTTAAGCTATTCACCTGGGATGTTGAGGACTCATACTACATATGTACTACTGGATCCCAATGACAGCTGTTATTGTGAGGCCATACAAGCAATTTGTGATTAAGTTAAATCCATCTAAATATGTATGTCAGAGGTTTTTTAATCATTTAATGACACTTTCACCAGCACATGTGGTTTCTTATTTTAGAACCGAATGATCTTTACAAGAACTTTCCTCACAATGTCTATGACTTCATACAGACCCCCAAAGAAAAGAAAACTTCCTGCCCCTAACATGTGCGCCTTTGAAGGAAGTCAGTTTATGACCTGAGATTTCCTTTGAAAGTTTGATGAGCGAACGTCTCCCACCGCTCATCAAGAACCTCTACTTTCCAAAATGAACAAAGAATCAATGGTTTTAAAAAGTTGGATTGGGGATCTTCTTTTCAAATTCTTGGCCATGATGATTTAATGATTGTAGCAGATGGAGAGTTGTTGTAGCAGAAATGGAGGGAGAAGTTTCTCTCCTCTGAGCTGACGCGCGAGACAGTCACCCTAACTAAGTCCTAAATTCCTTGCATTTTATTACACAAACAAAAATAGAAGAAGTCAATCTCAGTCAGACAAAAAACAAAATAGATCAAGGGCTCGGTGGGCTTTGTTTTACAGCTAGCATCCCCTTTCATAATCCTGTTGCTGGTCATAGTTGCACACACACACCCATTGAGAAGGAGATAACGGTTTTTAAGTTATGCAGCAGCTGGGTGACTTCCCTCTATCCCAGTGACATCCAGGTTGCTGTCCTTAAATAAATCACCACATAGCAGCCATGGCTCCACATTATATCCACCCAACCCCCTGAAAAACACCATGAAATACAGACAGAGGACACACTGTTCTGGTAGCTTTTTGCCTTATTAACAGGATCTGTTCAGGAAGCAGGAGTCCCCTCGCAGTAGGCGGGCGAGCTCTACAGGGTGGAGAAATCTCTCACTGACATTTATCCCCATAACATGCCTTAAATATTCATCAACCTACTGGAAGGAGGAAGTAACATTTGAAGCGCAAGTATTCGAATATGAAGGAGGCATGGACTTACTACTGCTGCAGGTCGGAGGCTGTTTCCAGGGGACTGAAAGAGGGGGCACTCTGCAACAAACCAAACAAAGAAGTCATTGATAGATCCACAGGAAGGTCTCCTCCAGCTAGAACAGAAGCAGGAGCATTAGCTATGGCCAGATTCTTCTCCTCTGTGTCGTTCACTCGCCGGTCTGGGCTTTTGTCTCGAGCAGCCGGGGTTCTTAGCTCCTCTGGACTGGGCTTGGCATGTAGGAGTAAGCGTATGTTTTGGCCTGCATGCAAGTTGGAGAAAACAAGCGGCAGTGAGGATAGTGGAGGGAGGAGGGGAGTGGGCGGGTGGGTGTGCATCGGTCAGGGGGCGCCCATGCGGGGAGGGGGCTGTCACAGGCTCAGCCAATGGGCTGCTGTCTCCCGGTGAAGCCGTTTCTTTTGTCTGGTATTGAGTCACTCTCATTACCACTGGACCAGACCGGGGGACAATTAAC
Source organism: Acanthurus tennentii (assembly GCA_029783805.1). Classification (NCBI taxonomy): domain Eukaryota; kingdom Metazoa; phylum Chordata; class Actinopteri; order Acanthuriformes; family Acanthuridae; genus Acanthurus; species Acanthurus tennentii. Next base: position 5,688,209 of record JAPZDZ010000003.1, read on the forward strand.
CAGCTGGTGGTGCAGGCAGGCCGAATTACACACACACACACAAAGACACACACACACATACACACTCACACACATACTCAGCACTCTGTTTCATACACTTAAAGACTCAAAAAGAGACACAATAGCTTACTGACCAAGTAAAGAGCACATTAAAACACTTTACAAACAGATAATTATAACAATGTTATAAAGAAAAAGAGTAAAAACATAAAGAAAAGAGAAAAATAAAGTGTGAGCACAAAGTAAGTGAATAAAGGATTAAAGGACCAGTAGAGTAAATGTACTTTGCATTTCGGAGCAGACATTATCTCCAAAGCACAGAGGAGATCATTCAGTGTTGTAGTGCCCACTAGCATTTTGAATGGTTTTTAAACCAACTAATTTTAGCCCACTGTTTCTGTTGCTTTCCTCTTTTCGGACGTCACAGCAGGTAAAAATAACAGTCGTGACACGGGCACTATGAATAAGAGCGCAAGTGTTGTTTGCAAATACGATTGCACAATCCCCTTCCCAGCCAGGCTGGCCCTGCTGTTAATTCCACATCCACTTCCCCACGTCCTGGCCAAGCCTCCGCTCGCCACACCGATGACCAGACAAGGAACACTCTCGACAGCTCATTTGCCACAACATGCCTTTCAACTGAGTTGCCAGGGCAGAAGGATCATTAATAACCTATCAGAATAAATGCCTATCTTTGTTAGAACAGAACATCAGGCTGGCAGGTCCATAGTCTCATCTATTTATAAATCCAAATGTTCCATGTCGACTCAGGGAACACGCCAGTGTCATTGAAGAATCTGCAGCTCTTCCTTTCTCTGCTATGTCTTGAATCCTCCTTCAAATCTGATATCGGAGGGGGGGATGTCCTCTGACACCCCTGAGTAATTGGGCTTAAACACATACAGCATCAGTGGAAAGTAAACAGGAAACAAGCATGAAAGGCTTATCTGGAGTGAAGGAATGGAATCTTAATCTGGTTATTTACAAGATGCCTAATTAGTGTCAGTTTATATGAACTTTTCTTTATATAAAATGGTAAAACTGTTCAGTTAAGATATTCCTTTATAAGTCTCTCATTGGGGAAATTTGCCAGTTTGAAAAGTTTTAAACAATACTACACTGATATATCAAAAATTTATACTTTCCATCATATTACTTTGAGATGGTTTCATCTCGTGAAATAAAGGGGACAAAGAGATAAAAAAGAGATGTTAAAACTGCTTTGATGACTCAGAGAAAGATGCACACAGAGAACGACCCTCCTTGCTTATGGCAGCAACAGCATTAAATGCCCGAAGCTGTATATGGACATGAATGAAGGCCTCGGTGAGTCAGTGGAACACCCATGACAGCGTTTCTGCAGAATTTCCTGTGCATGTTTCCTAACAGGTGTCCCCCTCAACTACTCAGAGCTCAGGCTCCTGTGTGCCGCTTTCATATTCAAAATAGCAATCATGAGTAGGTCATGGTAACATGAATCTCATTCTTTCCAGCACCTTATTTGTGATGATATGTACTCATGAAAACAAACAGCTCCCCCAGTGTGAGGAGCCTGTTATAGCCGTGTGCGCCCCTCATCTTGTCACACTAAATGCTTAAAGGTAAAGGTTAAGTGTATAACAGAGGTTAAATATGACAGCACAATGAGCTGGCGGGCTTACGGAGTTGCCTCCTTTAGAATATGTCAGGTGGTAGGGGGAGGCTCTGTGCAACTCCGAGCTGAGACAGTGTGGCAGTAGCCCCCTCGTCAGCATATGCTCGACAGATGGAGTCATTCTGTCGGTTGCAGGGGGCCAAAATGCTCTTTCTGACCAAAGTTATGTGTGGAATTACAGCTCCAGTCAGCCATGTATATCAGTGAGGTTATGTTTGACTGTAACTGTCACTGGATGTGTTTTCAGACTCCTCCTGAACCGAAAACTTGTTAATATTAATCAAGAGGACCATTACTGTGATTATACATAGGTGTCACTCTTACTCAGTGACTATGGGGTGACTAGAATTAGCTGACGGTGAGTTATGATGATTTGAAAAGACAGGATAAAGAAGATGGGGGATTGCAGGGTTATCTATCGTATTACTCAGAGTAAGCCTGTGCCTTAGAGGTATTTGGTTTTCAGCTGGATAATTAGCAGTGAGTAAACCATGAGAAGACTGTTATGAAAGATGTGAATCAGAAGAATTAGATGACCTTTAAACGATGTGAAAAAGTTTCCTTTTAATACAACACTACTTCGTAAGTGGAAGTGGTTCTCCACAGCCCTTTGAAGATTATTAACAAGAACAAGAGTGAAGTGGACCAGAGTCATGAAGGCCCAGCTCTTCATTTAATCCCTGAGCTCAGTTGTTTTTACAGACTTTCTCCATATTGCTCCTCTGGTAATACAGAGTGAGTCCTGATACGTCAATCAAACTCCAATGAGCCAGTGTGTCTGGCTGGGCCTTAAGTTCAAATGCTGCACATACCAGCAGCTTTAGAAGTGACTTTGACATTAAACAGGAGCCAGTCATCAAGCCGAGCTCATCTGGCAAACATCCAGGGTGCCATGAGACAGAGTCGGGCCACCTCCGACACTAAACCTCCTCCACATATACACTTAACTGGAACTGGAGATTCAGACCCTGAGTCTGGCTGATGCTGGGATGTGACCTCATGTCATAGTTACACCTCATGTGAACTAGGGTGCAGCTCTGACTGGCAGAGAGCGAGGAGACCCAACATCTGTTTGTGGGCAGGTGGTGCCATGCTCGTCTGGTGCCAACCAATGCCTGAGGTATGGATCTGCCATGACACTGTATACTACTGTAACATGCCTGCACCCATTTGGATATTTTGGTAAATACACAGGATAGCAGACGGGCAGCAATCATTATTCCAAGGGTCTGGGATTATCATGGAGCCCAATGCCTTCATGGACTGCAGCCTCTTCAAGTGAAGAGTGACTTCTGGGTGAAACATCCAGTCCAGGCCTCCGACCTATGATGGGTATTCTAATTTGCAGGGGAGCATGTCAGGATGAACTAAACAAAGTGTTCCTCTTGGGTGGAAAAACAGAGGTGGTGCCAAATTGGCAAGAGACAGCAAGATCCTCTTGTAAAGAAACTATATTAGTGATAAACTTACAACAGCCCTGTGATAATTTAATTGGTCCTTTATTATTGGCACCTGTTGTGCCACTGGTTGTATAATAAATCCTAATCAATAATCAGCCTCATCAAATATTTATTACCTAAATGGCACAGGGTGAAAAGCACAGTAAAACGTAGTAAGTGGTCTGACAGTTTTCTGTTGCTGGGGAGGATTGTGCTCACTCAGCCTCACAATAAAAAAATGCAGAGAGGCACTTTTAAAGAGAGAGCAAAAATAAATCTCAGTTGACTGTTTTAGACACTAGTGGGGACAATGTCCTTTTATATATTGTATGAGGTGACGATGAGGGATGACCCTTGCTATGACAGCAGATTGAAAAACCTTTGTTGCAGTTAGGATTTCTGCTTTGTGCCCTGGAAAACAGTGAGAATTTAAAGGAAAAAAAGAGATTATGAAGAAAAAATAGGGATGAATAAAAGTAGATCAGTAGTTGGTCTCATTAAACCACATTGTCGGGACACATGGTAGTCAATTTAGTCCAAGAGGAAACACATTGCTGTCACATAATTTTTTATGTGCAGGATAAATTTTTTCAGTACGATATTTCAAAGGAAAGAGGGGAGTAGAAACTGGAGTAGTCCTTGTAGACAGACACAGTTTGTTTAGGGCATTATTTGAACATGGATGTTATCACATGCAATATATACAATATACTGTCACTTGAAAGACAGCGACAACTTACCGCTTTGTCAAACTCCATCTCTGAAAAGAATTTATACCAAGGCTCATTCTCTAAATCTACATCTTCTGGACTTACATCCTGAGTCTAGGGGCATGGCAACAAGAAGAGGAGGAGAAAGACAAAGAGAAGACAGTTCAGACAGCACAGAATATACACACCAACTTAATGAGCCAATCAGACATTGCTGACAAAGCCAGTGTTGTACCTAACACCATGAATAATCAGCAATACTCTCGGCTCTTACTAAAGAAGATACCTTCTGATTAATATTCGTCAAGTCATTTCAAGTGCAGGTTCATATTTTTTCAAGTCTATCTTAAAAATAGTTTGACATTTCTCAAATCTCTTGTTTGTTTTCTTGAGAAAATAAGATTACAAGATTTATACTACTGTCGTGTCTTTGTGATAAAGGGGAAGCCAGTCTGCTAAGCTTAGCATAAAGACTGGAGAAAGCTAGCCTAGCTCTGTGCTACAGTAACTAAATCTGCAAACCAGCACCTTTTTGAAGGGTAATTCCAGTCTTACTCGCAGACCATGAGAGTTTCTGCCTTAGTTACTTTAGTGTGCTTCATTTGTTTTGTGTTGGTTTGAACTAATCCTTAAACAAACAAATAAAAAAATAACACCATCAAGAACTAGCACTTTAAGTGAACATACTTTGACGGGTACATTCGCCCTCAAAGGAATGTGCTGATGCAATTTAGTAAACCATTTCCAAAACCAATTCACAGTCACTTGGGCCCAAAATATGTGAAAATAAGGATCTCGTTCGAAAACACTCAAGTAATTCTTTATGCTAGCCAAGAAACACTTGGTATTGCGTTGGCTAATCTTTGCCAGTGTCTTGTTGTCACTGGGAGGTTGCCAGGCAACCATTTGAGACTACAGGAAGTCACTGTGTCAAGCTAAGTGACAGATTGTAACACTTTGTTGTTTTTTTCCCACTTAAATATTATTACAGATTCCAAAAAAGGAAAAAATGAAAGTGTCATTTCTCCAGCTTCAGAGGTGCTAAACTTAGCGGCTGCTGGCTCAAGGAAAATATCCAAAAAACAGATATGAAAAAGGTATCAATCCTCTAATCTTATTCTTCACAACCAGGTGAATAAGTATTTGTTCCCAAAAACTATTTCATTGAAGACTTTAACTTGAGAAATTCACACTTAATTTTACTGCTGAAGCCAAATTTACTTTATATTGTTTAAAACAAAATTAAAGAATGTCTTTTGTGGCCAGTATGAACAGTATTTCAATAAAATAGACATGAAAAAAACATGACACGATGACATGATGATTGGAGCAAGTCTTTTACCCAAATGTGCTGTTTTTGCATATAAATCACCTATTTTTTCCAACCTATGTACATTTTTACCTTAGTTTTCAGTATATTTTGTCTAATTGACAGACACATACCGATGACAACCAGTTTTGAGATGTTATATAATTATCTTTAAGATAGATATATATTGGAATTCAAGCCATGCAATGAAAGGACTAAAAGTATACAAGTGCCGTTACTATTTTCAGTACCGGAGAGTGAAAAAAAGAAGGACTCAATGTAGAAAAATGACCTGCTAAAGTAACAAGAACACTGATCCATAATAACTGAGCTCGTAAGTGGAAAACAACAAATCCATTATTTTACAATGGTCCCAGGATGAACTCCCTCTAATGAGTGCATTTGTTGCCAATGGGACTGGGCCAGATCTCAGCTAACAACATCAACTAGCTTGATGTAACTGAGCATCAGACAAACAATAATTACATGATCAACTAACTACTTAATCATAACACTGTCCACCTTTATGTCCTCTATTATGTAAGAGGGGAACATAAAAGGACCTCATAAATTTCATTCGGTAAATACTACTATGTAGATCAAGGTAGCAGCTGCCATTTATCAATTATATAGAGCAAACTCATCCTCAAAAGACAGCCCTCAAGGACACTGAGTAATACCGCACCATTTGATTCAGCACAAACTGTAAAGGTTAGAGACTGTAGAAGGGTAGAGGGCATTTCCTTTCAAGAAAAATACACAGGATCTATGTTTTGTGTCTGCACTGGGATCCTCTCAAAGCGAGCTGATCCACTCCAGTAATTTTAAATTGAAGACAGGAAAACAATGGCTATCCTTGTAAATGATACTCCCCTGCTGCTAAGCAGGATCATCTGTCACCGCAACAGGACACCCTTCGGGAATGTGGTCCACATGGCGATTCATGCTACACATACGTCGCCTTCAGAGCTATTAGTGAAGCTGCCACCCAGGAGCTTGGAAACAGAGGTGGTGGGTGGGTGGGTGGAGTGGAGAACAGCTTAAACGACATGCACATAGACAGGAGAGAGAGAGAGAGAAAGAGGGAGAGGAAGAGGCAGGCGGCTTGCATACCGTTCTCTCCAGCTTCAGCACCGACGATTTCCCAGGCTCGTACTCAAAGATGCTCTTGGGCTCGGCACGGTACTTCCTGGTGTCTACCTTTTTATCCGGGGGCTCCCACTCGTTCCTGTGAAGGGGCGGGTGTCAGGGAGGGGTGGGGTGTGGGATGGAAGAGAGCCAATCCTCATCAAGTAGTCTCCATGGCAACCAGCCATTTTCAGTTTAAACATGACGTTTGCCGTCATTAGCCCTGCTCCCTGTGCTCCTGTCCCCCTCCTCCTCTAATGATGATATGACGGAAAATCCAATTCACGTTTCAGCCAAATCGGTAATTCAATCAGGTAAACAAGATTGGACCCAGTGACAAAAACCAGAGTGCAGCCTTTCCTGGGAGAATTTTCTACTAGACTGCTCATGCTAAATTACTACACAGAGAAGGACTAAAATAATCCTTCAAAATAAGAAAAACCAAGTCTTAGACTTATTCTTACCTGGCAAAATCACATTTAATTTACAATTCCTTTTTCAGGTGATAATAATATAAAGCAGCTGTTTTTCAGGAGAGGTTAAAGACATGAATGTTCCCCTTTCATACGTAACCACTAAGGCAAAAGAAAGGTCATTCCTTCACATGCCATATGCACATCTCATGGGCAACAGTTTATCCTCTATCACCTGTCTTCCTTCATCACTCTATCACTCATTTCTCTAAAAGCAGATCTTCCTGAGTCAGTGCTGACATGTCTGTGGAGGGGTGGGACAAAGTAACCTCTGATTTGCAAATTTAAAACAGGAGGCCTTGTTCTTTTGCTCTGCTGTTCACAGACATGTTTAGTGACATTACCAGCATTGCATGTAATCTAAGAGCAATAAAAGCTTTCACTGAAAGAAGTTTTTTTTTATATAAAGGACTTTAACGTCATACTGTGAGATCACACACATACTACTACATACTTTATACTACCATTAAAAGTATAGTTTTAATATCAGGGGACCACTTTTGTGCTTTTGTGTGAAATATCAGAGGGAGTATCATGAGGAGGGTTGCAGCAGATGGAGAACACTGACCTTTTGGCAGAGGGTTTGAGGGAGGAGGATCGTGTTGGCACAGGCATCGACCGGCCCCTTGAATCGACTTCCACGTCGCTTTTTGAGCGAGGAACTGTTTTCACTGAAAATAGGCACATAAAAAAAACATTAATGATCGGCATCAACAGTCAGATGCTCAGTGTCTCTGTGTAAAACATGAATGAAGTCTGTTGAGTGTAGTGGAGGAGTCTCAGTAATTTCTTGTATAAAAATGGATGATATGCATTATTTCCCCTTAAAATATTTAGTTGTGTATTTAAAATCAAAACACTAATTCCAAAACTCACCATCTTTTAAGTAACCAAAGGGACTGGGGCCATCATCTGAAAGAGGGGCAGACAATCATCAACAATCATTTTCACTAGAAGTTTTGTTGGCCTGTGATCTGTTACTTAGAAAGTATTAAATATAGCAAAAAGCTTAATAATTCATGGGGCATTGGAAACACTCTTTTCCTCTGTTTTCCTCCCTGCCTCACACCTTCCATTAGGCCGAGCATTACAGATTCACCAAACAAAATCAAAGTGTGTCAAATCAAAGCACTTTGCAGGAAGCATTACTGAACTAAAAAGGGAACCGAGCATCAATGATGAGCTTCTAGGCCCTGAATAAGTAATGTGCTGTGACGTAGAAAAAAACTAAGCACCACATTCAGAAAGATCTTTGTATGAGCTCTATATTTGCTATCAGATGACATTTACGAAATCATAACAATCTACACATGGAGGTGATGAGCTGCAAGTGAGAAACTGATCGGTCAGGCTGCAATGAAAAAAAAAATACTCTGGCAGGTTTTTCTTTCAGGCTGTTTTCTTTGCTTTGACCAAAAACTAAAACCATGAGCTAAAACCTAACCATCCTAACCATCTGTACAACACCGATTAGAGAATCTCATTCGAATATGTTCACAGTCTGAAGGTTGTGTACTGTCTTAAAGACTGAACTTAGGGCAACACAGTTCATAGCCTTAGTGCAGGACTGCAGCAGCATCTAGTGGCTGCAATAGTATACTGCATCAAATGACTGCTCAAGCTCTTCTGTATGATGACAATTCCTTTAGAAAAGCAATTAAAAATATGATGAAACTGTTTGAAGCTTTAACATCAGATGGTTAACAGAAAAAAGAAAAAGGCAATGAGTAAATTTAAAATCTTGTTAAAGGAAAGTAGAATATTACTACAACGTTTCGTGCATCATCCTTGTCAACATGTCAGTATTTAAATGTTTTGAAAAACTGAAAATGTTTTTACAGGTTGTCCTTCAAAAACACGTGGCAAAAGTTAACATTTTAAAGACGTATTCTGTGTTTTTGACACTTTTTAGAGGGTATATTATATTTACAAACAACTACAACTACTACTAATGTTATACTTTTAACAACATAGTGTCAAATTAAAGGGGTATTCAAGCAATTTGGTATTGCACCTCCATAAAGGTGGGGGATAAGCAAAAGGCAGATGTGAGGTTTAACAGTCCTTCCTAAAACCTACTCAGCCCTAAAATCATCACAGTTAGTAGTGTGAACAAGAAACTAACAATGTGTAAAAACTGTCAGACTTCCCCCTTAAAAAACAATATTTTCTTAAGCGTCAAACATAGTTTATTATTTAAAGCCTCTCAATCATTCAATCAGAAAGTGTACAAATAAATTTTTAGAGGTGGAGCTTGTCTTTTGTTTAAATCACAGACCGTGCCTTTTACCTGTACTTGAATCACTCTTGTTCACAGCAGACATTGGAGGAAAAGGACAGATGTTCCTAATAACATTAACAATGGCTCTGTTCTATTCAAGTGTCTGGCTGAGTCATAACAGAGAGCCATCATGCACAATACAAGACCCTGAAACTGAAACAGCTACATGAGATTCAGCCTCTATTTTTTATCATTCAGTGTGTGCTTTTCCTAATGTGACACATCAAAAAGTCTTCTGTGGACTATCAAATCTAATAAAAAACTGATCTTGAAAATGTCCCATTAAATAACATGTTAGACAAGAAAATCTGCAAGAAACCTGCAGTCTATTAAGACTCATGGAAATAGCAGCTCTATAGAGTGAAGAGACCACGGAAAAGATGAGGGGAAAGCCTTTTAAAAACTTTGAAAATCCTCATGGTATGTGGTTATGTACTTGCCACAGGGCCAGAGATGACAGATTACTCTCAGCCAAAGTATTTGAAAGAGCCTCGGACGGCTGCAGATTAGTAAAGTCAACCAGAGTGGAGTCACTGCCATCAGATACCTTTTGATTTCATCTGAATGTCATAGTTCTCAGGGAAAATGTAGGTGGGGCGGTATGGGTTTTCCTCAACAGGCTCTGAGCACAGTGATGGAGAGACAGAGCACAGCATGACATAACATATAAACACATATAAAAACACACACACACAGTGCTTGGACAACAACATAGAAACGTGAAAGACAAACCTGATCAGACATACAAACAAGAGAAATAGTGATTATCTCTTACCAGGTATTTTGTGTATCTGTTTGAACATTGTCTTGTACCAGTCTTTGGACTTTTCAGTGTTCTGAAATTAAGATGCAGAGATTTTTAATTGACAACCAGTAAGGGAGAAAGAGACAAAAAAATCACCCCTGTGCTTTCCAAGCTTGTGACGTTCAAGTGCCATGTTTTAACTCAACAGGAACAATGGCTGTATTCTATAAAGATGTGTATAATGGCACCTAAATTAAACAAAGCAGCAATTTTATAAATCAAATTTTTCCATCAAAACAAGGAAAGTGGCAACTATTTTTAAGAGACACGTTCAATTTATTCATAGACAAACCATTTCTGACAAAAATGGTGGACACTGAATCGTTATTAGGGATATAAATGGTAGCTGTTATCCTATTTTTTTTTTACCCTAAATGGAACAGAGCTTTGGTTTTTGTTGTTGGTTACACATGTGCTCCATCTGGTATGATGAGTTAAAAATAGTTCATTGCTGTTTGAACAACAAAATCATTCTCACATCTCTCAATCTTTTACATGCTATGGTAAAATAAAGTTATATCTTTAAATTAATGAACCTCTTTCCTGTTACGTCAAAGACACGTGTATCACATGAACAGAGCACCCATTAATCATCTGCAGAGAGTCGATTAGTCTTCATTTGACAGGAGGTTTTGTTTCTTACCCGTACAGGCACAATGGGCTGGTTGTGAGGACTGAGGACAGGAGAGTGCAGTGACAGCCGCAGCCTCTTCCAGTCCATATCAGGGACTGGACTGACTGAGTCCGGCTGAAAATCAGGGCTTTTGTCTCTCTCTGGGGTCGGGTCTGTCACAAAATAAAAACAAAGTTGTTACTTGGCCAGAATAAACTCAAAGTTGTCAGATTTAAGATCACTCTCAAATAAGTTTTTTGTTGGGAATCTGGTGTGGAGGCCAGGCTTTATTGCGCTGAAGTGCTCGACAAGATGTACAGATTATGTGGGCTCTATAAAGTTAAATATAAAGTTAAGGTCTATAAAGCACATTAATTAGTAGTTAACAAAGGCTGCATCTTACAATGAGCAAGAAAAACGAAAGGCATTATTGTGTTTCTGGCACCTAAACCATTAATGATAAATTCAAAGCATATATCTCAACCAATGCAGAGAATTTATGGGTGTCACCAAAGTGCTTGTTCTCCATAATGTTACATCATGGGCAGAATAATGTATTAATATTTTTTTTTAATTTTCCATTTTTCATTTCCCAGTTTCATGGCAGTAAAGGCAATCAGCAATACAAACTACTGACCCCAAGCAAAACTTTGTAACACATTCAACACTTGACCCCTTAAAATTAGATTCTCCAGGGGTCAAGTAATTAGAGCAAAGAAGGTAATGAAAAATCTTAATCAGACAGACATGGTTTTTATGTTGCACTGTTGCCATTTAAACAACAGACATAAAATTAAATCTTGTTTTGATGCAGTTCTGAAATAAACCAAAAAAAAAAAAAGGAATTAGAGAGGTTAAATAGCGGGAAAATATACAGAAAAAAACATATGTGGGATGTCTGTGTATCGTCTGGTACACTCTTGTTCAACAAATGAACATTTTGTATAATATTTTGAACACACTGACGTGTAAAACATGAGTCATTCCCTTCGTGAGGCTCGAGGCGAACACATTTATCTGGCAGTGTCAACAATCGTGGCAGCAGGAGGGTGACAGATGAGTCAGTCGAGAAATGGAAAAATATTGCTCAGTAATAAAACTGGGACTGCTGCCGGCTTAGTCCAGAACATGAAAAATAAATTACAAATAAGTGTGAGACATCACCAGGTCCCCAGTGCATACCTTCAATATGAGAAAGATGCTTTTGCTGCTCTGTTTTGAGAGAAAGACAGACAAGGACAGGACAGTGAGAGGCGACTAAGCAATGAATTTAAAGTGAGAAAGCACTACATATGTGTAACACAGAGCAAGACAAGCTTAATGGATCGTAGATGAGACACAGCCAAGAGGCTAAGAGTACCGTAAAGTTCGGCTTGTAATGTGCTACCCAGACATGTAAAAGCATGTTCATGACAAACTGGAGGGCTTTAGAAAACTCACAGACACGTGTGCTCACCTCTGTTGTGTTGCAGCAGGACTATGGTGGGGTTAACTGTGCTTGTGCAGGGATAAACAGAGCTGGACACTGATGTGATACAGTTCTGGATGTCAGCAGAGGATGGAGCCTGGCTTTCGTTCACGCTCTCTGGCGATAACACCTACAATTAACAGAAAATATTCTGTTCATTTTGCAAAAACAATTGTTTTTTTCTACCCCTCAAAATAAGAGACCACACAAAGTTCACAAAGCTGTAAAAACACAAAGAGCCAAACAAAGAGCCTGTGTTAAATGGGGTGGAAGAAAACGTACCTGGCACTGAGTGTTGTTTACAGGAGGTAAATCAGCTGTGATGTTGCTGCCTCCCTCAGCCAATCCTGCTTTAGAGCTGTCTCCATTAATCTGGCTTGTCCAGCCACCTAAAAAGAGTCCAGAACTTTTTCAGTTTGACAGCTAGTGCAGCAGGACTAACAAACACCGAGGATGAAACAACAAAAAACCCCACAGTTAATTCTGTGATCTTGTAACAGCAAACAAGGCAAAAAAATTAATTGCTGATGAAATAATTCTCCATTTCATTCCGTGGGGCGTGAGTGCTTTCCTTGGTGGTTTTCATGCACAGAGATGGTAATATGCCCAGGAAAGGGAAAAAAAAAAAAGTTCTCCCACAATCTCTGAACTTTGTCATCAGAACAAAGCGCCTATTCAGTAAGCTGCAAAGGCCGTTTGTTCCAATGGCCTTTATATTCAGACTCTACAACAATTAAAGCATCTCCCCAAAAGCCTTGGCTGCTCTCCAGTTCCAATGTGCTCTACGTAACAAACAAGCCCACAGTCAAGGCGCCCCGGCTCCAAAGTGCAGCGTGGGCAGGCCACAACAAAAAGAATCTTTGACACTCACATGAAAATATGAGCAATCCCCCTTTAAAACGTCTCTGAGTGTGCCCGGCGACCATGCATGCACTTCAAAACATGTAGGATTATATAATCCAGACATCAAAACAGGACTCTGAAAGGCGTGTGAGGAATTTTTACAACTAAAGAAATGATGAAATGCTTTTTAAATAACAGCAACACTAACATTCTCTGCCCACATTCTACAGCTGCTGCTCTTTTTTCACACGGTCATGCAACTATTACTGTCTGCTAAATATTTTTTCATCATGCGTTGAGTTGTTATGAAACAGCTGTGGCAATCGCTCTGACTTACTTGGCGTTGTGATGACATTTGGCTCTTCACTTATGCAGCCTTCATCATCATCTATGTGGACCAGGGTGGCTCTTAGAGTCACAACTCCTTTCCCTTTGCATACTCTGCTGGGGTCCAGATCTGAAAACATTCAAAAATAAGACTCTCACTTCCACGGCTCCTCATTAAGGCATTGCAGTCTTATATTCGGTATACTTGGAGATCACTGCTGCTTCAGAGCTGCAGGCAGCCGAAGTTACCGCTTCCTCATGCCCCAAATAGCCAAAATAGAACTGTAAAGTCAAAACCAGGCCATTAAATTAAAATCCTGCAGTTCCGTAAAACTAATTGCCCTGATCACCCTTTCAGAGCTGGAAGCAGAGCAGCTTGAGCTCGTTCCGTCTCAGCACAGGTTATTCAAGTGAGGCCACATTGTTAACAGGCAAGTTTTAAAGTGTGTTTGTAGGTTTTCTGTGTGAGCGTGAGGTTACTCGTATTTGTAGGCTCTGAAATATTGATGAGCTGAAGGGAAACATCACCTGCAGAGGGAATCAGGTCAGGAGAGCCTTTCATGGTTGTCAGAGGTGTGATCCTGACAGCACTGACTGTTCGAGGACCTGATGGGACTTCAATTCACACACACACACACAAGAAGACAAGAAGACATTATTTTGCGTTGCTGAAATTCTGCCAGAAATTTCTCATCAGTTTATCACTAATTAAACAACAGCACTCAATTATTAAATCAAAAACCTTATGACTTCTTAATGGTAGTTTCATGTATTAGAGCCACTTAATTATTAGTATGAGTCAGAGTGAGATGACTTACTGGGAGTTGTTTTCAGTCTTATGCTGCCCTCTTCTGGAGAGGCCTGGTAAAGAAACACAGGCATGATACAAATAATCAACACAGTGTCAAGGACAGGCGCCAATACTTGGGATAACAGCAGACATAAATCAGTAAAACACAACGTTGAATGTCAGAATGCGGATTGTAAGAGATACAACACAGATGATCACTGCTCAGATACTACACCACTGATGTAACATAATACAATTAAAAAAAGGCAGATTAAATTATTTGCCTTCTGGTTTGTTTGATTTTTTTTTAGCTTCTCTGATCAAAACCACAAAGTACACATGTGACTTTCATTTGCTGCATTCAGTTGGACAAACCATGAAGCGTAATGATATAATTGCTGATTTAAGATCTCTGTAACTTCCTTTTTTGCATCTGCATCAAACTCAAGACACTTTGCATCACAGGGCGTCTCATATTAGATGTGGATCAGGGTAAGTTTGTTTACCAGGCCAGAGCTTTGCTGCAGCATCTTTTTAAAAATATAGAAGATTGTATATAAATAAACTAACATTACACATGGAAAATAGTTCTTGAAAGTGCTGACTTGGCTGTAGTTTCTACTGTAGAAACCGTAGAGTCACTGCAACCAATAGCTGTAATTGGGGACAGCAACCTCTAATGAAACTGTGCTAGTGCTGCTATGGTTGGGTTGCATGCTGAAACGAGATACAATGAAGCCAGACAGGAGGGCGGTGAACTTCTGGTCATCCCTTTAGATCTGGTCTACAAAGACTCCATATTCAATAAACAATCACTGATAAAAGACAGCTGCATTATTAACGGAAAAGCAATAACCTCCGGTGTTTCATGTGGCAAAATCTAAGATATAAAAGTATGTTTTTCTACCCAAAAATAAGTGCTATAAAAACTCATCTCTTGTTATTAAAATTCACAGCCAAGGCAGAAAACTGCAGCACAGATCGAACGCCAAAACAATCATTTGACTGTGTTCTGCAGTTTCATATCACTGTAACTCATGTGGAATTAAACCATGACACCTTTATAAATAGACCCCCACCCCCACCACCACCCATCCAAAAAAATTAAAATAAAATAAAGGAATCTGAAAGGAGAAAGTTCAGCCTGTTCTGGGCCTGTGACATACGATGAGTTCAAAATTGTTTCAGTGTTTCCCTTTAAGGACAAGAAGGGAGGGTGTGAGAGAGAACAAACATATGTTAATCTGAGCTGCATCAGTGGAGCGTGTAGAAAAAAAACACCAGACCACCAGAAAAGTAGCTTTGAACACTTCCCATTTCTCCACTGGGCCTCTCATTGTGCCAGCACGGGCTGATTTAAGGGACATCCCCATTTAAAAGGCCAAGAAAAGGGCTGATTCAGTCAAGACACAAGCACACACACACACACACACACACACACACACACACACACACAAAGACACTCAAACAGTCACTTAAGCACACATGTACATACACAGACCCACACACACACACAGCAGTGTTTTGTTTGCAGGCTATGATGGAAAAAGCATGACAATAAATCCATCTAGAATTGATTACATGATATGAATTTTTAAGCTGCTCTCAAAGTTATACCTGTTCTTGTTCCACTCTTGAGAGACTCTGTGTGTGTGTGCAGTATGTTTACACATGGCGGTAAATAAGCCAACCTGCAGAACAGGCAGGGGACTCGTGTTCCAGCTGGAAACCTCTGCAAATAGGCCTAAATGGACGAAGGAAAATGGGAGTCTTTCCAAACAAGTCCCATGGGGACATGATGAAAAAGCCTTTTAAAACATCCTCCAGTCTTGGAGCTGAGCCGTTTCTGCGCATCAGAAACTCTTGTGTATGTATTTCCACTTACTCTTTTATAAAATCAACATGCTTATTGACCCCCTGCATCCCAGAGAGGCAACAAGTCCATGATCTCATCTCCAAAACCATTAACAGACATTCCTTTGAGGAGTGCTTATACTGATCTCAACTGTACTTCCGCCGTATCCTAAAATGAACCCCAAAATGGTGAATATACAGGACAAAGAGAGACATGGGAGTATTTGAACCTCTAACATATGATAGATAATGGGAAGATGACAGCTTGCAGCGTTCAGTTGCTGTATAAACACAAGAGAGCAGAGATCACCCCTGGCCTTTTTAGGAAGAGATGCCTCAGAGCAGAGCAGAGCAGGGGCAAAGAACGGCATCCATCCAGCCTGTGAAAAAGAGGAGAGCAGCTCTGGGACAGCCAGCAGTGACCGGGCCAAGACAAACAGGAAAATAAGAGGAGGCGTTCTCAGCCAAACTCCTGTAATACCCCAATTTATCTAAAGGCAACATTACTACTTATGATCTATAAATCTTTTAGAGGTCTCTGCTTCACAAAAGGGATCAGTTTGGCAGATGTGTTTGGCAAAAGTGAAAAGATGTGAAATTAATGCAGAGAGCTCAAAGTTCAGCACATAGTGAGTAAGCTAAAAGCTCAATGGTTAAAAGTTGTGTTCTGTGTTGGCTTAATGTTTCCTTAATATACTGTATATAGACCTACTTTCTTTTCAAATGCTGTTACAGCACATTCTTTATCCTCTACTTTATACTGATGTGATTTTTCAGTTTACATTGTCTTCGTTTCTAGCTATATGTCTGTTTCTTTGTAGGTTAATTCAGAGCAATGTAAAACAGGTGATAAATTCCTTGAATGTCTGTACACATATAGCCAGTTTAATTCTTTTTTTTCCAGCTATAAATTCACATTATCCACCAAGGCTTGTATGTGAATGGTGACACAGCGACCATACTTTCTTAGACCAGCAGTCTCATACTGCAAACAGACCAGGACTGGATTTGAACCATATTATGGTAGTTTCCCTAAAAATAAGGAGGAATGCAAAAACTGCCAAAAAGCAGAGCTTAAACTGGCAGACCCGCTGCGTGCAGACGTTCTCTGATCATCTATTTATCCTCTCTTGAGCGACAGATCTGAGAAACCTGGTAGAGCAGGTATTTTTTTTACAAACTAAAATTATCAGTTAA
>JAPZDZ010000003.1:5720129-5735241 GCA_029783805.1 Acanthurus tennentii
AAATAGGAGAAAAGCCACACAGAGCTGGAATCCCACACAATTTAAACTACTCAGCTGAAAAATAACACCAAGAAGTAAAGGCATTTTGACTCACTGGATGTGCTGGATGTGCTACCAGTCTTCCAGTTCCCTCTCTGGATAGCTGAAGCCACTGGAGGGGGAGGAGGAGCTATCATTCTGGGTGTCGGCTCGTACACAGAGCACTCTAATGTCACAGTGGAGCCCCAGTACAAGTTCCTCTGCAGCGGAGCAGTTATTTCATATTCTAACAGGGGAGAGACCACATCAAACATTATCACTGCATAGAACAGGAAGTGATTTTTGTCACCCGTGCCGCCTAAAAAAGTTTTGCTTGATAAATATGAGATCTGCTTAGAATCAGTCCATTAAAAACTGCATTAGAGACATTTGATTCCAAATAAAATTCATATTCAAATAATAAACTGTCAAAATTGTATTACCAAGATCCTTTCCTGTCTTCTCTCTCTCTTTGTGGCGCCTGGTGATGCTGTCTCGTAATTTCTTTAGATTTTCCTGAAAAGGAAAGAAACAGCACACACAACACACATTAGATCAATTCCTTGACTACTAACCAGCACCTGACAGACCATAAAGTCTATATGGCAGATCTACCTGCTGATAGCGAATGGAGTTGGCCCTCCGATCGTGGTCAAACTGCCAGGCTTTGAACTCTTGGACGGCCTCATCCACAGTAATTTCTCCGACTTTCACCCTCTCCTGCAGGGATATGAGCTGTCTCTGTCCGGGTGTTTTCATCCCAGCATAGGGGTCATAGAGAGGAGAGGGGGGGTTCACCACAGGTCCAGCTAGATGGATAGAAAAGGTTGTCATTTAAAATTAAAGAGATGCTTTAAAATCACTGAAACTTTTCAATTTTAAATATTCAAACCAAGGCAAAATATAACCCACTTTTTTCGAAATCAGTGACTAGAAAAAGTTATGTATGTTAAAAAAATCTTAATTTGAGTTGAACAAACATGTAAGTGACCATAAGAATTACACACTGATGAAGTTTAACTTCATCCTGTAGAGGCAAAGAAGCATTTATGGAGGAAGCATTTAAAAAAATGTTATTTTATCTGATCAAGTTTTTAGTGTTTCAAAAATGTTAACAGAATGAATTAAATTAAAATATATTAAATGGCAAAGACCTTTTTTTTAAATTGAAAGATAAGATGTTTTTCATGTGTGCAAGACTGTGGCCTTTATAAAACTTAGCAGGCTGGACACAATAGCTGGCCCACCAAAATATCCAACCTATCACCTATCATTTATATAACTGTATGTGTGTATGCGTTTTTTGTATGTGAACGAGTTTGTGTGTATATGTGGTCCTCCTCCTCCTCCTCCTCCTCCTCCTCCTCCTCCTCCTCTCTAACAGTGGTTGCACAGCAAATGCAAAAGATGAAAGCTATTTTCAGTCACTGTTGATGCGACATGATGCGGTGATGCATATGAGGCCCACACTGATTAAAAATGTTGAAAAACTTTAATATACTACGAAGATTAACAGATGGGTCTCAGTGAACGAATCTGAAAACTTTTAGTCGGATGTTTGCACATAGTTTTCTTCATGACAGCATACTACTGGTTAAAAGACTGAATGTATCATTCTTTTCAGAGAAATCTAAAAATCTCTGAATCATTAGCCAGAAATAGTGGCTCCTTGTCACAGAGAGCATCTAACAGTATAAATACCACAAGCATGGCAGACTCTATGTATAAGTTGTATTGGATAAGTTATATTGACACAAACAAAATTAAGTACAGCAGTGACACACTGTTACATTTGTGTCGCTGAGATAATGTGACTAAATTGAGAATCAGTTCAAGCTTTTACTTTAAATGGAAGTTGCAAGCCTGCTGCATTAACCTTGTATTTTAAAAATTAAAGGAACGATGTTTTGCTCCTTTCATACTGAAGTTGAATGTAACCAATGAAATCATTGTATCAACTACAAACTTAAATAATGACAAAAAAACTTAAAAATGTATTAATTGTTATTTGCAACCATTTGAAGAGTTAATTACCTGCAGGATATTCTGTGTCTGTCGTGCTACATCCACTGGGTGTAACTTTATCTGAAAATACTATAAAAAATTATTTATTAACTTTTTTGCTTAGAGAACAGTTTTATAACATCTGATAGAGGAGAACATTTTGGTAATGGAAAAAAAAAACTGCTCAATACCTCTAGAGATGTACGTCATTGACCTTTCTTGCTCAGACCCGGGCTCGGGCCTGGGGATGGGGGCTGGTGGACGGTTCATGATAACTGGGTTATAAGTACTTTTTGCATCCACAACGTCATAGATATCCTCTGGGCAGAGGTTGTATGGATCTTCCTCTTCAGTTGGATCTAAGTCGTTCTGACCATCCCTTTCTGCCTCTTCACTTTTTAGGGAATCGTTGCTGTCCTGATTCACACTGGAATTTGGTTTTGCTAAAGGACACGATGTAAGTGCATTACACAGTCAGCTTTATACATGTCAAGTACAAAGGTCAAAGGTCAAAGGTCAAAGTACTTCCGAGTTGAAAGAAACTGTTTACCTTGGAAGAACTTTCTAAGCATAGCCTCCTCTGGGTTCTCGTCTACTGCACTCATGACCTCATCTAGAAAATAAAACAAGTCAAGATCATCAGCAACTGTTTAATCACTGGTTGTGTTATCTTCATCACCAAGGGAGCCAATAAATAAATTCCGATTAATCTTACACAGGTCCTCTGCACATTCTGGGTTAATCCCCAGCATTGACTCATATATGTCTTCTGAGCAACCTGAGTGCATCATCATGATATCTTGAGAGGTAGCTGACATCATCTCATACACTTCTGCACTCTCCTCTGTGTTGATGGAGTCCTCAATGTGAGACTTGAGCATGTCTGCTGTCTCCTGGATTTGTTTGAACATAAGAGACAAGTAGACAGAGATTAAGAAGATGCAAGATCCAGGCTTTTGGGAGAAAATGTCCAACAGATTGCCGGATGCTTAATACAAAAAAAAAAAAAAAAAAGCTAAGTGCTGGACTTACAACAAACTCATCTATAAACTGTCTCAGATCAGAGAAGCCATTCTTCTCTGCCAGCGTGTTTGGGTAGTCTCCATGCTTGTTCATCACGCTGTAAGCTTGCAGAGCCCCAGGACAGTGAAGAAGAATTGTGGTCAGCTTCTTTAAGCCGTACTTAGCAGCAAAGTGGAGCAGTGTGGGAAGCTCCTCATCACGCTGATCTGAGGGATGAAAAGAAATCAGATGCCACTATCAACATGACTATATGTTACATGCTTTTATTCCCTAAGGTTACATTCTCATAAGCATCAAGTTGTGAAATTGTAGATAGATCAAGCAGGCATCGCAGAGGTGAAGAACATGCTCCTACATATGATTTTGTAAAACAACAACAGAAGATCGAGTTCCAGCTTTGGAAGATTATTTGAGGAACTTTCCCAAATAAATCAACTTAAGATACCACGAAAAACAAGAAATCTGTACTTTACTTACATGCTGCCATGTTGTCTTCTTCAATCTGTCTGACTCCAAACAGCTGAAGACCATTTGCAGGCATCCTGGATTTTAATGAGTCAGTTAGCATGGTGTCCAGTGTTTCTGTTGCATTGGACGTCAAGTTAAAGGCCTGAAAATACAAAATGGCTTATGTTACCTGGAGAGCTATTGAAATGATCAGTATGCCCCACAATAATGTTTGTTATATGGCTGATGTGTCACCTGGCAGATGAAGTTAACGGGATCAGTAGCATTTTCAAGATAGCGACTGATTTCTCCGATACTTGTATAATATGTAACAGGCTTCAAGCTGATACAGGATTGGTCAGTGTACATGGTGAGTGATACCACTCCAGCAGGCATATCTGAACAGCAAAAAAGAGAAAGAAAATACAATTATTTCAGATTAAAGCTTTTGAAATCTTTTCCCCAACACTGTAAAAAATAGATTTCAGTCCTGGAAATACTTGCCAGGTGCAGCAACACTTATAGTGTATTCATTCTCCACAATCCCTTGGACTCTTTTTGCAGCTCCATTTTCAGATGCAAACTCCACCTCTGGTACGGACTTATCATCTACTTTGTGTGTTAAAATAATAAAAAGTCTTTCCATTTCCTTAAAAAAAAGGAGAAAACAGAAAAAAATGGCTTTGAAGTATTTTCAATAGGGTCATTGATTCAAAAATATTTTACTGACACAACCACAAACTATTTGCTTCTATCAAAAGCCATAACAGGTGCTAAATAATTTTCCCTTAATTTTCTCTCCATTACCCTTGGACCCTTGCATTAATGTTAAATAATACACTCTCTAGTAGCAGCTCTGATCCATATTAATGTTGTCTTTGGTTTTTTATAGTGCAATAATATCAGTCTTACCCCGCACAGGACTCTGTTTGGTTGTACAGTGAGACAGGGGAGGTGCACAGGTGCCTCAGAGTCCTTGCTTGTTGCATTCACCGTTCCCACTGGTTCGTCATCCCTCAGGACAGTTTCTCTTTGCTCTACTGATACCACTTCCTGTTTTTCATCAGCGGTGGGATATTCAGATGGAGAAGCTGCTGTGTTCTGTAACTCTGCTGCATTTTTGTTCTCATGTTCTGCCTCAACTTGTCTGCCTTTGAATCAAAAAATATTATTATGAAAAATCAACTACTTCTATGGCCATCTGAATATTCTACATAATTTACGTCCATAACTTAACAATTCAGCAAGAGCTAAAGGTTTAATTTATGCAGACAAGAAAACACTTTTTCATTTACATCAGCAGATAGTTTTAATTTTATGTTTTAAGTTTGAGGTATCCACCCCTCAAGTATCTGGCAGTGCACAGAGAAGAGATGTTATTCAAAACATTTGGTAATGCACTTGAACAGTTTTCACAGGAACTATTCTTTTGGCGAAAGCAGTTCAAGTGAAAACTCCTAGATCTGTGGATTAATCAG
The DNA here is from genome assembly GCA_029783805.1 of Acanthurus tennentii. Taxonomy (NCBI): domain Eukaryota; kingdom Metazoa; phylum Chordata; class Actinopteri; order Acanthuriformes; family Acanthuridae; genus Acanthurus; species Acanthurus tennentii. The sequence continues at coordinate 5,725,100 of JAPZDZ010000003.1, forward strand.
GGTTTCTTTTCTGGAAAAGAATCATGCTTTCATGCTTACATATTCAGTCTGTATATGGTTTGAAATTTAATTCACTTTCATTGCAATGAAATAGAGTTTGATATCTCAAAACTTTATCATATGAACCCAAAACTCCTTAATCTATCACTAGTTCACCTACATGTAAAGATGTCAGGTAAGTGAAATAGTATGTCTTTTTGTAATTGCAGTGAACTGGCCCTTTAATTGATGATGTTTGCACTTAGGGCCTCTATGCAGCTTATCAAAATTTTAAATATTTGAATTCTTTCAGGAAAAAGCTTCAGACAATAATGCACAACAAAGGGAGAAGTTGTTTAGAGGCACAAACACACACACACACACACACACATGCAAAACACTCAAATGTGATAAGTTTTGCATACTGTCAGTGATGGACTCCAAAATGGTTGAAATGTAGACATCAGGGTCGTCATCATCAAAAAGTTTCCTCCAGCTCTGCCAGTCAATGAAGCTCTCCATTGGTATGTCATCCTCTGACACACCACACAGCAGCACCACCACTCTGTGTGGAGGATAAAGGAGTCTCTCAAGGGCTCCCTGCAGGCCAGAGTCACAGATCATGTCCAGCAACACTCTCGTGAGAAGCAGCACGATGCACTCACAGCTTTGGAAGGATTCAAAATTATATCCATGGAGCTGATCAGCTGGGCTGACTGCATACAGCAAAATTGACTTTTTGCGGAAATTTAAGGAGGATTTCAATATCTGCTGCAAATACGTCGCCCATTCCTGTGCATCCGCTGTGTGCAGAATTACCAGCTCATGTGCTGAGAGTGATTCAGAATTTGCTGAAAAAACACAACAGTTTACAGTGTGATTAACATGTACAGTACATGCATTCAAAAACTGTCGAAACAGCTTTACCAAAGCTGGAAAATGTAAATCAGTAGTTTACTCTTAAATATCACTGATCCAGCCCAACCACATGAAGTGAATCACAATCCAGTAATCGACCCAAACCTTACACTAATGATATGACACTGGTCACATTATGTGTTGGTTTCCATGTTCAAGCAGGTAGTGTTCGCCAGGGAAATGCTCCACAACATACCAGCTGTCCGCCTATGAAATGTCAAGGTGACTGTGGTCGGAGAATGAATGTCCGATTTGTTTGATATGTCGGTACGGAGCCAACAAGAAGTTGTGCAAACATTGTACTGTGTCAACACTGGTCAGAGTAATTTTGTTTGACTCATTACAGTGTTTAATCAGGTCAAGTTCACCTCTGTAAACGCTAACTGGGAGAGAAATCCAACTCCACTATTTCACCTTCATCACAGCTCCTGCTGATGACAGGGCGGACAGACTTGTCATCTGTTTCTTAATGGACAGTTTAGACTAGAGGCAAATTATTTTTAAAACAGCCGACATGTGAGTTTAACCATACAGGAAGGCTAAATGTTTGCTTCCTCTTTTTAATAGGCTCAGAAAAGAATTTTAAAAAGAAGTTTGATTATGTCCAATGAAATAAATAAACATTATATTTTAAAAGAAAAAATAAATAATTTTAGAAGACTTATTTTAGAAGACTTGTGAAATTAATTAAATCTTTAAAATGCTATTTTTATGTAAACATGTATCTAACATGTATATTTTCACCACATGAAATTGCCTTAAAAGACAGTTACAGAACAATAAGTGGTATTTACCTGATTCAATACTTGAGACAGATTCTTCCATGATTGAGAAGCCGCAAACGTGCACAAAATCACCCCACAAAGAGCATCCCAAATATGTCCTCTGGGTTTCTCTAGTTTACTTAAGCTCTTTTCCTCTTCAACTAAGATGGTTTTAGCTTTCACCAGCTACAGCTCTTCGTTCAGTTGTATTAATAGCACCCTTGGTTTCCTGATTTCAGTGACTCTGCCTCACTTCCTGAAACAGTTGAAGAAGTGAGAAAATGCACCACAGTGGTGTCATGTCATGCAACATGTCTGCTATTACACTTGGCTGTGTCTGTTTTTTTCATTACTCATTTGCAGAAAATGGACAAATTTAAAAAAGGAGGAAACTACAAGTTAGTGTGTTGACTTTTATGACATGCAGGTGCAGACCCCCTTATATATATAGTAGATTGACACAAAGCCTCTTCTCTTTTATGCAGGAAAACACATTATGACACTTGAAATGCTTTTACTTTTTGTTCTCAAAATACTGCACATACACCCACACACACAAACACACGCACACACTTGAAAAAACTTCAATTCACCTGTGAGTCACACGGTTCTTCCGCTTTCTCACTTCCTTAACAAGGTGCATTGTGTTTCACAGTTAGAGTGATACTGAAAAACGACAAAACAGCAACACCATTATTATGTGCCTGACACTATAGACTCTACCACAGAGCTGCTGACGTTAAAGTTAATGTTAAACTTACATATCCATACCTCTACACACAATAAAACTGCCCATAACTATGCTCATAAACTGTTTCAGGTCATTGGAAGCTCAGCATGTGTTAGGCCATTTAAACATGTGACAATATGACACATAAAAGTGTGACGTGTTGCTCACAGCCATGGTCACTGCTGAAAGCTACAGTTAAGGGTGTATTATCTGGCTTAATGCTGTATGATACTTGGAAATAAATTTGTGAAAACATACTTTTTATCATCATGATTTTATCTGTAGCACAAAGTTATATAAGTTCTCTAATGTTGGCTGAACTCTGTCTCACACACACATACAATATGTACACATATGTACACATACAAGGAAGCACAGTGTATTTCTTAAGTTAAGCAAACAACTGAATGAAATTGAATGAACTGAATGAGTCAGCTATATAGAGTCACTATTACTCGGTTTGTAAAGTTCCAGGTTCCCCAAGAAATTTCCCCTCCAAAATGACATAACTGATTGCAACACATGGCACCACACCAATGCAACCACAAGAGGGCAGCAAACAATCAGTTACATTAGCCCACAGACCATCACCAGTCACTGTGCAGACTACTGAACAACAGAGGAAATCAGTCACTACATGGTAAACAGATGAGGGATCCAGGTGCCTCTATGCAGGTGAGGCAATTTATTTATGCAATGACATCTCCTACTACTTACTGTGGTACCATTCATTATTTAAATGCACGACTTTGATTCGAGAGAGTTAACAGCATATCTCTTACTTGGAAAGGTGGTTTGAGCAACAGTGTCAAATATTTACTTTTTCTAAGAATGCTAAAATTGGTGTGAAAGACTGAACTAATGGCAAGACCAGTGTGCCACGTGAACGGAAGAAAACTGGACTTCTGTAGGCCAGGGGGATCTAACTGTTCTGGAAAAGTGTGAACATATCCTCTGTGGAAATGTGGATGAGGCTTGTCTTGCTTTGCAAGGAAGCACGTGCATTGTTATGGGAATAAATTAGACTTGTGTATATTCATGGAGTACCTTCATAGAAGTTTTGTCTGGTATATAGCGTACTACAGTTGTGTCTGAAATTGTTCTGTTATAGTCCTACTATTTTTATTGTCTGCAATTTCATGTGAGTTTATGTCCATGACATGTGCTCTACTGCTTTCTGACAATCTCATGCTGCAGTGCGTCACAGTTGCAAAAAATACTGCTCTGTGGCTCTGCCTGTCTCTGATGATGCAATGTGACGATTAAATAGAAGCATTTGTCTGAAATTCAAATCTGAATTCAAAGACTAACTCAACTGATGGAAAGCGAAGTCTAACATGTAAGCAGGTGGTTTGGGCTGCGACAACAATCCACAGAGGGGTTGCAGGCTTAAACCCCTTTTTCACATATACTCAAGCTGCATATGAGCTGTTGAAGGCTGCACTTGAGGAGCGTTTTCCTGGTATTGCTTAAATCCACTGAACCATTTGAAAGGCAAGGCAAATGCCAATAAACACAAAGCAATCACAAGTGATCACAGTCTTTTCATTAGATTTGATGAATCTGATGGCAACTCAACAAAGCGCTCGCAGTGGATTCTGTGGAAGCACCTGAAAAAGCTCAACAAAGCACCAACCATCACATTTGTTGTGGAATTACTTCAACAAACTTCCAGACACGTGTCGAATCAAAGCCAAGAAGCTGCTCTTGGTGGATAACAGTAAAGCCTTTTTCTTGGTGTTTAGTTTATTTTGGCCTGTACACGTAGGTTTGCCACGTCTCACTCTTCAGTTTCTTTAATTACAGTTACAAAATCACAATGCAAGAGTTTATTCACTTGTCCAACCGTGAGTTTTAGCCATGAAATCAACTTACACAGCTTTCCCTTCCTTCAATCATACAATTAGTTTTGTTTCTGCTTTTACTTCTTTCTACGATGTAGACCTTTTAATGGCCGCAGCAAAAGTTCACCCTGAGTACTGAAACTGCCTGTGAAGAGCAGGGTGATCCATGACCCGTCTTTAAGTACAATTTCCTGTAGAAAAAGAATCCCCTAATTTCTTCTAACTCTGCCATTAGCTACCATAAGCATGACCGGCCCGTTACCTTTTGTTTAGGCTCCCTTGAAACCACTATCTATTAGGTGGCTCAAATCAAATCCCTGCAGCCTGAGTTTAATAAGAGAATATTTTTGCTCCTAAATTTTAACCTTGTTATCCAATATCCTGTCCTTTTAGTCTGCTGTGTGTTTTCTGCCCACAGAGCACCTCTGCCAGGGAGCGTGCGTCAGTTCACAACAGAGGTCTGACATCCTGCCTTTTGCTGCACAACAGTTCAGCTTTCACAGCTCTGTGATTGCCTGCTATTCTGGTCCTGTCTTAGTCAATGTAACATGCAGAGTTTTTAATAGTTTTTTACTTATCGGTATGTTTTATTATGGTCAACCTGAATCATGCCTGGATGTTTGTTAGACCACCGAATATGAGGTTTAATATGAGGCTGCTTAAACATGTTTGACTGACTTTACTGGAAATTACACATTTAATTTTTTCACAGAAATAATTTTGAAACTTTTCTGAGTTAACTCATCGTTACTCTGAGTCATGAAATCCGTCTGTGGTAATGGGAATGAAGAAATTGATTTGTGCCAACTTTCTGAGCTGCATTTGATTTTTGTAACATCCAAATCATGTGTCTCTTGGGCGAAAAACTTTGTATTTCCACAAAGATAATTTTGAGGAATGGAAGAAATTTTTTGCATTTTCATAAGCTCATGGAATTCACTCCATCGATGGAGAAGCGTGTAATTTCGCAATGACAGAAAAACACGAAAAATATCCAAACTGAGGCTACGAAGCAGCAAGCACTCTAAGGCAGGAGGCTGTAACAGAGGGGAAGCAGAGTACTGTACTTCTAATATTGCTGCCATAATGGTCATGTTACCGTCTCATTTACTGTACTTCCCCATCCCGGGAAAGCTCTACCTCATATCTGCACTGCCGCTGAGGCCGTTTGGGCGACTTTAAAGTGGAGGAAACTAGAAACAAAGCACAGGCTGAGGACATGGAGTGCAATCTTGAAATGGAAAACTGAAATGGGGAAAGGGTCTCTAGCTGAAATGTTATTTGGATGATAGCCTGCATAAGAAAAGAAACTGTGTTTGGTTTCTCATTGAGAGTCACCAGCAGGGCTCATTGTGATAAGAAAATAAGTCTAATGTTACCTGATCTGGTATAATGTGGACCAATTACCACTCCATTGCACTTCATTACAGGACTGTAATAGGGCCGGGGGTCAGTGCTTGAGATGGAGTGGCAGAGGAAAATGGAGTCGTCATTGATAATATGATAAAAACTGACAGTGAGAGGCCCCTCCAACAAATTATTGAAATTTACAGTTGATAGGGAAACACTATAACCTCATTTGGTAAGCAGCTGGCAAGCACTTGTACAAAGCAGGTCCTCAAACACAATGAGAGGCTTATGGAGAGAGAGAAATCCAAAACTATCACCGAATAGTTTTGGGCTGCTGCTCATTGGTGTCTGGCACTGAGTGTGCATTTACTCAGTGTTAAGAAATATCCAAAGTCACACAAACCACCCTGCTGGACGATATTTTTCTCTCAAGCAGGTGAATTGTGCAACTGATCATTATATGTTGCAACAATAATGTGCTGACCAAAAAAAAAAAAACAAAACTCTGGCTGAACAAACAAATCTAAGTCTTAGCTGACATTATTTTCATTCTGCGTATCTCCCCACAGTGGAATAGAGAAGTGCGGAGGCTGACAAAATATAAAATCTCAGTTTCTGTAAACACTGTGCTTCTGGAAGAGGTACCGCAACCATTTGTTTGCCTCAGTTAAAGTGCCTCCATTTGAGGCCCCTTGAATAAATAAATCAAATAAACTACCGTCAGACATACATTTTCAATCCATCAAGGTAATCAGATTCTGTTTACCTGAATGGGAACTATTCTATAATGTTATTAAAAACTTAAATGGAGTTTAGGTGTGGAATAACTAGGCACAGGAAATGATGAGCAAACAGCCGGATAAGATTCCAATTACTATTAAACAAGCATTGCATTGACTGGTAAAGAGGAAAATAGCTTTGACATTTTCTACAGCCGGAGCTCCCACCTGACAGGCTTTGTCGTATGGGAGCACGGCAAATTCAATTCACAGACCCGACATAGTCAAAGCTTTATGCTGAAATAGTGCTTAAAGGCCCAGTTTATTACTTATCTGATGTGTGGTCAACATCCACAACTGAGTTTGAAGAACAGATATTCATCATTTCATGATTGTTCATATATTTAACAATTATTTTTTTGCCATTTTGAGGAAACTACTTGATTTAATATATTTAATAGATGGCTAAATAAGAATTGAACTAACTGTCGTCTATTAAAAAACTGTATCAATACAGGAGGCATAAGAAAATATACTTGTTCAGAATGTGTCTTATCCAGCTGACCACAACTTCCCTGAAGCATATACAATATGTTCCAACATTAAAGATTCAACAAGGCCATCAAGTCATTACCTTGTACTGAGGGAAATATAATTTATGAATCATTTAGAAGCCCAGCTAAGTTTATCTCACATATCTAAATAGGCAATATATTGAGTGCATGCTTCATTGATCAAAACTGTTGTGGAACAACTTATCAAGCAACCATCTTTAACTACTATTTAAAGATCATTTTGCTTTCATCTACAGCCTCCACTCAGCTGAAATCACTTTGAAATGATAAGACAGTCAATTTGGATGTCAGCTTTGGCTACAGTAATCACACTGGCCACTAGATAAGTGTGACTTTATTTATTTATATTGGGCGCTGTGCGTGTCTAGTTGAAGATAATAGTTTCTTTTTCCAGAGAAAGTTTGCCAGCTACCCTCATTGTGGAGTAAATGTGACAGATTGCTGCTTCATTGGGATTCATCTGGCTGACAGAGATGGATTCATAAGATGAATCAACAATATGCAGGATTTCATGAACTGCTTTACTTTACTTGTACTGGCCTAAATATGCACTTTACAGCTTGAGATTAACAGATCACAGTTAAGTGCAGGAGAATACAACAATCATGTTTGCCAGGCAATTTTTCTTTTAAGTTTCCAGGGGAAAAAAATCATTAGCTGTGTAAATATTTTGGGTGGTTTAATGATAACTGAAGACTCTTGTTGTTGCAGGTACTTAAGTTATGTTTTTGGGATTCTCAGGGGCCCCAAACAATCAAGCACATCCTGGAAAAAATACCTGGAGGCTACAAACACCTTACAAGAAAAGAACATGAATTTAAAAAAAAAAAAAAAAAGTGTTGGACAACATAATGGGATGAAATCCTGAGTTTTTTTGTGGATACAATTGTTTTGAGATGTTGATACTCATAACTCACTTTTTGTTTTTTTAAAAACAAAATTTGAGGTGCTATTGGAGAACATACAGCAGGTTAAACATAGCTGGTGGACAAGAAAAATACTCAACAGTGACAAAAATAAATACTTGTAAAGCTGAATAAAATGGGGATGTGTTTGCATGTATTTTTCCCTTGAACTGTATAACATGGAATCAACTGCATGTACTATCTCATACTGTACCGCTCTACCTCTCTAATCGTTTTCAGACAGTAAACTATGAATTAAAAAGCCTCCATCACAGGGTTGACTGCAGACTTGGGTCATTTGTTGATGGTCAATGTGATAACTGCTGTAACCAACATTTTATTATTTTCCACATTAGCTAATGCTGATCTTGGAACTTCCATTAAACATTTTTTTGCATTGTTTGCTATCAACAGATGGTAAAATGGCAGATTCATTTTGCTCTCAGATTAACACCATTATGCATTAGTACCTGACTGTGTCTGCTGATATACCAAAAAATCCTTTTTGGTGGATTTTTGATGATATCAAAATTGGTCTGTTTCCAAAAATTATCTGTGGCCTCTGAGAGACTTTCAGTAACAGACTCCCACTGTTTTGCCAGTTGGCACTATGCCAACTGAGATTGTTTGTCCAAGTTAGCAACAGTAACACAGAGAGGTAAAAAAGGTCACTCATCCTGCTATTTCACAACAAATGACCAGCGTTAGTAAAGCAGCGCTGTAGCATAAAAGAATATCTAATGGCATTTCTGCTTTAGCTGTGTGCAGTGGAGCGAGACAGGAACACAGAGACAGAGTTGGGAATGTCAGACAGCAAAGGTCATGAACCTTGTGAAACAATAGCATCACAGGCCACCACTTGACATATGCTAATTAAGAGCAGATCTGACTCCAAATTTGTTCCATTACAAGCTGGTACAGTGGCACCAAGGAACCAGCCTGCTATGTGAGTGTGTGTCCTTTCAAAAACCGATAAAGGCGCCTTCACAGTTCCACTATGAACAGCCCATAAATGGATCCTTGTGGAACATTTCTTTGGACTTTTCCAAATATCCCTCAACCTGTTCCTACAAGAACTAGTATGACATTTTCTCTGAAGGTCACCTGAGGGGTTCATAAAGTACTACATATGGAGGAACTGTGAAAGGGACCACCAAGAAGCTTTAATTTTTAAAATTAAAGTGCATACTTACATAGGTATTGCATTACAAAGCTTGTTATTACCACCAGCGCCAGAGTGGAATGAGGATTTTGCACTACCACAGTAAGGCACAAGAGGTCAGAGCTCCACAACAAATACTAGGAAATACCTTAGTATCTAATCCACAGCCACTGTATGCCAGACATGCACTATTCATCGTTATCATGAAGGCCATTGCCTGAAAGACGTCTGCTGAAATAAGTTTGCTTAAAACATCATTACAAATCCAATTATTAGTGCCATTAGACTAGATGAAAAGAGTGACAACATTGTGTGATTAAAATACTAAAAGTCTACAGCTGAATACAAGGTAGCAATCTAACTTGTCAGTGATGTTTAAATATAGATATTCTTGAGAAAGGTGCTGCTAAGAGCTTTTTGATTGGCATAAGCTGCACTGTTATGTCACACTTACAGTAATTATTAGATAGATTAAAAAAAAAATCCATCTTAATGCAGTAACCCTTTTCAGATATAGAATAGCTGGAGAGCATTGCCCGATTATGTTTGTCACTAGTAATACTATATCAATCATTTACAATCTAGTATTAACAGTAAATTTTAAAATTCAAAAGGTACAGCTCACTGGACGCTGATCTTGTCGAGACTGTTTATTGAAACCATCAGTCCGCAGTTTAAGGCATGAATTTGTGACATGGACACACACAAAGACAACAAACCATGAATTGTGCCACGAGAAGCTCATTGGGGCCAGAGGAGCTGGCTTACTGGAATTTACCAGCTGATCAGTGAAAACAGTAAGTTTGAGGAAGGCTTTATTAATTTTTTTGAGCAGAGAAAAAATATTTGAGAGAATTTTGGCTTCAATCTTAGGACACCTGCTTACGTAAAAGGTTCAAAAAAGTACAACCTTTAATAGACAAAAAATTTTTATTAAATACTTTGTGAAATAAGTGCATTTTGTTCTATGCAGTTACTTGTTATTATTTGCATGATTCATTTTATAATATCTGCTAACATTGCAATATAATAGCATTTTGCTGTGTTTTGCATTTAAAAAGAATGTCGGGTACAATGTTTTAAGTCCCTGTCTGCATGTAGATTATTAAAGTACTACAATAAAGTTAAGGTTGAAAATGGGACTGAGAGATGTTTAATATTTTACTTTACTTGATGAGATCAATTCTTCATTTGTC
>JAPZDZ010000003.1:5740044-5772900 GCA_029783805.1 Acanthurus tennentii
TAACCATGGAATCTCTATGCTAAGACATCCTCTAATGGGGCATGACCTGGTTGTCCAGCAATTAAGTCCTTGTTTTCTAGTGCATACTTGGACTTCATTGCTTGTTCCCAATGCATTCAGTAATTAATATTTACATTTTATATATTTACTGTATAAAATGACTTTTGCATTTCTCGTAAAACTGCTTCCTCATTAAGACAGGACCAGAAGTTGAGTGCAGGTGAGAGATTTAAGTTAAAAATGAGAGCAACTATCTATGACTATTAGGCTTTAATAATACCATGATAACGGTATGCTTCTAAAAGTAAATCATTTGATTGTATTAATCCAACACTCTAAGATTTCTGTCAGCGAGAAAATCAGTCTCAAAAGCTTGAAAATGGTTTTGAATCAGGTCACCAACATCATCAGATCTTTTGGTTTAACTCCTAATGGGTCATTTTATCTATACTGATCCTGACTCATGTATATTCTACATTTTTAGACATAGACTGACTTGTGTCCACTTGTAAAAACATATAATGAAAGACTAAATGTATAATGACAACATTAGATAACATCCTCATCTTCCTTTCATCATCTACCTTTGCAAATGAACTGCAAACAAAAAGTTTTTAGAAGTAATTAGCACAAGTTAGAGATGATTTGTCATCTCCCTCGGTAAGGATTTCCAAAGATTAAATCTCTCTTAACCCACTCCACAAACACAAACAGTGATAGAGCCAAAATCAGATTTTGGTATCTACATCCCACAGTTCGCATCCCTATCCACAGGAAAGCTGCTTAGCCTTGGCAGCTAGCACTTCTGTGAATTGCTGCAGAGTGCAAGAAACCTCTGAACTGAGCTGTTAGACACAATAATGAATGAATAGGAAGAAACAATGCAAATGATTTATAGCCATAATTACTGAAAGCCTCAAGATTCGACATTTAAAGTAGCCTTTTCATCATTAAAAGCGGAGTTGATCACATGCTATTGCTGATGGGAGTTTACTCAGCCTCAATATTCAACATTCTTCCTCTATTCAGATCTATTGCTAAATCCCAGGTGAGTGACAGGTGACAGCTACAGGGCTGTTAGGAGAGAGCGTTTGTTGATATAACCGTGTTTTCCTCTCTTTGAGCGACTGATCTGCAAAGGTACACATAAAGGCCCTCCTTCAGCAATGTACACAGAGCACTTGGAAAAGGAGTACATAAAAAATGTTTCCCCCCCACCACCACCCCCTCCTCCCTGCAACATTAAACAGTGTGGAGGGGGGTGCAGTGGGAGGCATGCGGGGGAGGCTGGGGGACTCAAACAAACGCTGGAGAGTGGCAAGTTTGCATTTGCCCATACCAACAAGCTCCTATCTCATTAACAAACCGCTGAAATAAAAGAGGGCTTTTTTGGCTCACAGCTATAAAAAAAAAATTATCATAGTGATGATGTTCCTCAGCCGTCAACAGAGCTGTGATAACGTTGTTTGATGATGACTTTCCCATGAATGTTAAGCAGCCGCCGCGGCAGAGGAAAGGAGCTTATCAGCGTCTAATGCCCATCTCTAATTCCTGCCCTTCTTGAACTAGCCATTTTCTAACAGCGTTAACTGTCAAATTTACATCCCGTCTTAATGCCACTAAAGAGTACGGGGGATGAAGAGTAAATGACAGCAGTGTAATGAGGAAGGCAAGGCATTCCTTCTCCCACTTCCTCTCCCCCTCTCTTTCTCTAAGGAGAAGGAGATTTCCACATTATGGAGGCTTTTTTCCCTCCTGTGCCATGATGCCGTGATGGAGAGCTTACCTGTGAACTTACTGTGGGTGCACATGAGCTTCATTAGCAGTGGGATCTTATGTAAAAATGGAACAACAAAATTTTGATTGTGCTGCAAATAAATACACAGCAAACAAAAAAATATTGACAATGACAATAAATCAAGTAAGGAGACATTTGAAGACAAGCATTATATACTATTCAGAGGAAATCAACTATAGGTTTTGTGTTAAGAAGGATCCACTTGGGCTAAAAAAAAAAAAAGGCCACTGCTGAAAAAGCCAACATTGTATAGGAGTAGGCATTTATACAACATCACCAGCAGTCATGTGGTTGTTATACGTTTTTAAAATCTTTTTTGCAAGACAAAATGTTGAATTTTCAATAAAATACTCCTTATTGTGTATTCCTAAACATCAATAAGACAAAACAGTTACACTTTATTTTGATGATTTTTTGGAGTAATGTTAATAATAATAGGAGTAATGCGTCTGCTCTGCAGTTTACCTGATTGATACAGTTTACAGGCTTTTGTAAAAAGATAGACATGCTGTTCCTAATCTCTTCTACCAAACCTCTTTCACATGTTGAATTATTAGTCCTTAGTGCCTAGTGCACATAATGAAACAAAACAATGAATTACATCAGTATTTTGATTTGGTATAGCTGAGCATTTCTTATCAGTGAACTCACCACTTTAATTTCCTGTTTTTAAATTAGCATTTTGTCCATTAAGTCAATTAAAAATGTTGAACTATTGCAGGAGACAATCACTTCTGACATTCAAATAAAATAATGGAAAAAGTGACACACCTTCATTGTAAATTTATATTTATACAAGTATGCACACATGGTTTTATATTGGAAAAACAATATCCAAAGAATTTGTCATCATAAGTGAGACATTTTATCTATTTTCTTCTCATCACTATGTGATTTTTATTTTCTGACATAAACTGATCAGCCTCCCCAGACAATGTGTTTGCCTCTTTCCCGTGAAGCCTCTGTATTTATGCATACTTTTGCTCCATTTATGCAAATGAAACAAGTTGAAAGTTTTCTAATGTCTGCATGTAATTTAAGATGGCATTTAAGCCTCCTACCCTAGATGCTATCTTTATAATTAATTCATCAGGTAATATTTCTCATTATTACAAGGCATTATTTTATTGCAGGCAAGGTAATGAATAGCTATGAGGGCATGCACACATTAAGCTACAAAAATACAACAATGTCTAAGATTAAATACTATGGACACTATATTATACAAGGAGGATATTAAAAATTACACAATCAGCCCTGGACTTGGATAAAATGTAGACTGAGTAGTTGTGCAAAAGCCAATTTGATTTGTTTTATAGTTATGCTAAGACTTGTTTAAAACATGCCATGCCATTTTGTCCTTTGGTTTTGACTCAATCAGTGAGCAGAATTCAGTTTAACTTCTCACACAGGAAAACTGGAAGAACGATGAGCAGAAAAAAGGTTTTAACTTCCATCTATGCTGCTATAATCAACCATGCAAGTGAACCTATGAATATGTAGTCCATTTCATCTGAGGGGTCGGACTCTGGTAGGGCAGGCCAGCTGAGATTAAATCTCAGCTCATCTGATTGGACCATATAAAGACTCAGACTGGGCTAATTTCATGCTGATCTGGTTGCCTCCTGTGAAACTATCCAAAAGGCAAGAGGCAATAATGATTTGGCAGGGAAGAGACAACAGATAAATGGTGAAATGAAGTTGAAGGGCCTTTTTACCTTTGAGAAAAAAAAAATTCAATTTATATGTATCACTCTATCAGGGGATAGGGTCCTCCAGCTTTGCAGCTCTGACATTACACCAATTAAACATCAAATATGGTGAACTAAATGCGAATTCCCTGTCTGATGTTTAGAGGCTGGCATTATGCTGTTTAGAGTCATTCAGTTACAACCACAATTAGCTAAATCTGCTGCATATGAATTTTACACAGCTTCTTCTTGGCCATAAACACATCTATTGTGTGAACATTATCCATCAACATTTCCAAACATGGGAGCTGAATAATGGTTCAAGTGATTCATTTAGATACAATGACTATGTTTTACTAGGTTAAAGCAAAACCTCTGCAATTTAATGTGTTTGCAAATCATAAAATGTGTAATTTACACATTGTGCAATAACATGTACACATTCTATCATTGCCATGCAGAGCCCTGACTTAAATACAGTCGCTAACTTTACTCGGTTATCAACCATATCAATTTATTGCAAGCAGTTATTAAGTTATAGCTAATTGCAGGGGGTCTTATTGTTTTTGAGTGATAATAACTTGTAACAGTCAAGTGGCAACAAATTAAGTACTAATGGTACTACACCAATAGGAGGCAGTAATGCATTAAACTTAGCCTCGTCTGCCAGAAAAAGAAGAAGAAGCAACAAAGGCTGGGATCTGAGCATGCACAGTAGAAAAGATTTAGTTCTGTGAGTGCCCAGTAGGGCAGACTGGTGTCTAATGTATAAAGCTGAAAAAAGAAAGACAGCTTTTTTTCAACAAAAAAATCTTTGTCCTTGTCAGAAGAAGTGTTCATGGCAGCTTCTTGAGGGCTCTACATTGATCAGCTGATTGGTCAACGCAGACCTGTTAACTAAATTAAGGCACTCTTTCTAATTGTGAGTTCATCGATAAATTACATGTAAAGGCTGCCAGTGAATGCATTTTGAGCACTTGAATCACTCTTTTTTTTTAAGCAACCAGTTTGTGTGGCTTTAATAAGTAAATCCAACTGTAGCTGGTTAACAAAAAAAATTTAAAGTTTAAGCAAATGTCACATTAGTTAGCACAACTTAAATAAAAGATAGGGTTAGGGTTGGCCTATATTAATTCAAGAGTACATCCAAAGTAGGTTAAATTAATAAAGCACTCCTTACCGGGAGTCTTTGGTTACTTGCACTCAAGCGTACTAAATAAGTATTTAAGTACAACATGTAATTGTATTTCCTCTGTCTTTTCATTTTTAATGTGGGCCTTTTTCATGCTTTTTTTAAGTATGTGTGTAAATTTCCCATGTTTAGATCATCAAGTTTTATTAACTTTAGAATGTTTTTTTAATTAAATAGACTCAGTTTTGGACTGCATTACTAAAAAGTGAAACAATAATTCAGAGATGAATACAATCAGTGAATCTTTGGAGCCACTGTGTCGACCCTGTACTAAAGCTCTTGCTATTTCCAGCCACCTCAAGAGACTAAATATTTCTGCTAGGTTATCTGGAATATTAGTATTAAACTCTGACATTCATATGTTAGCCCAGGGATCACCTGACTCAGTCTGGGTAAACCAGGAAACATCCAGAGGACAGAGCACTGGTTTGTCTCCAATCCTTCTCCTGCAAAGCAGTTTGTTGCTGCTGAGCTCCGCCTGTGGGCACAATAGATTTGACACAAGAGTGCTGATGAATCTCATCAGTTTAATGTGTTTATGCTCGCTAAGCCCTCCAAGCTTATTGCTGTTCAATGGAGTGCTACAAAGTTACCTAATTCGCCCCCTGGTTGTCTCTCAGCACGCTGGCAACATAGACTCCAAATAACATGATGTACTAGGCAACCTGTGGAAGACAGAAGGCACGCTGTGTCTCAATGATTTGTGTTATCGGGCAGAGAATAGACCTTGACAGAAATACAGTGAGCACAGATATTACTGTTTTTTCCACCTTAAATTCAGTCCATGACTGTCTCTCTCCCTCCACATTGATCCCTTTTTACAGCCTTTTCACAGTAAGTGCTTAAGTCTTATCTTCACTGCCCCCACCTCGCCTGTCTCGTATTCTAACCAATGAGGCTGGCTGTCTATACGACAGCTAACATCCTGTATTAATTAAAATGTCATGCCTCCAAATCAATATTGTAAAACAGTTCAAACACAACTCTTTGCCACTGCTGTGATAAGTGCTTTTGGGTGACAGGTAAGTCCAAAGAAAGAGATGCAGGAGAATGGTATGACGGAATAATCCAGAGAGAACATGTAACATTAAAATGTATGACCCCCTATGTATTACTTGATCGCTCACAATTGCAAATTATCCACACTGTCAAGAACTGTGCTGTGCTAAACTGACAGATCCATAAGTCAGCAGCAACAGGCCAGGAGGCTCAACGCAAGAACTCTTTAGCTTCAGATGTCTGACTGCTATGCCTTAAAAGAGACTAATACACACTCATTTGGGAAGGAGGCTGTCAGGGAGGGGATTTATCAGTGCTACTAAAATAGCTGCAATCCATCTGATTATGGTTATGTTAACGCTGCTCTGTAAGTGCAAAAATACAAAAAAGGATGCAGGTTATTACCACTATATTTCAGTGGCTTTTGCCGTGAAAAGTTTCAGTGAATAAAGTCAATAGAAAGGAGAGCTACTGGCTTTTCTCCCAATATTCCACCCATTATGAGCGACAAATAGGCTCGATTCAAAACTTTGCGAGGCTGTACGTGTTCACACATACTCATTGAAAGCCATTGTTCAAAAGCAATGCTCGGGATATGGATAGAATGTGACAAATTCTGTCAGAGTAAATATGGTTTAATAAATGAATTAGCTTCATAAATAATGGCTGTAATGACATTTTAGGGGACAATAAGCCTAAGCGTTGTCAGGAAATAGTTGATGTATGAGTTTCATGCCTCAGCGGTTCCTCAAAATGAATAGGCTTGGGAAGATAGCAGGGGCCTGCAACCAGCCTATTTCCTCGAATTATCTACTTGTTGTCAATTTGCACAGTGGAATTACACATGCAAATTGAACTGCCTGCACAAACACCACTTGGAGATGATAAAAACAAATTAACAAAGGCTATAGAAGGAGGATTTATTTCACTGGCTAACCCAGGTCAAGCAATACATGTATTTTACAATTGTGTGTACCCAATTTTGGTGTAATTATATCAGCAAATTATTCTTTGTAATCTTATTATTTTTTTTCCCAACCTTCTCCTTACACACATAATTAACTTCCTTCATATCCTCATGAAAAAAAAATCAGCGTGCTTCTACATCGGAGTAACACAGTTTAATCTGATTTGCAGTTCATTCTTGTCACCTTTTTGCAGCTGGAATCTAGAGGAAGGTGACAGGTCAACAGTTTAGCGACACTGTTTAGTGTAAGTGCTTGGTGAAGGAGCAGACAAATCTACATAGCAGAAGTCACAGTGTTAAAACATATATAATCACCTCTTAACATCATCCCTCATATTGGGGAGGAAATTAAGAGTCCCTGGACCTCCACGTTTGCTATTAGATATCTCATTTACTTTGTACACACAGCGCTAATCTGCACTAATGAATTCTGCCACACCAAGCCAGATCGAGATGACTTAAAATTATTACCACTTCCACAGATATGCTTTTCCTCATTTGAGGCTCAATTTGGCTGGCTCGCAAAAACAGTCTGTCACAGTAAGATACTAATAATTAGGGTTTTAAGATGATTAGTTTATCTCTGTGCTCTTACAGTCCTGCCTCTTATCCACCATGGCCAAAACTTAATAAGAGGCTCTAAGTTTTAAACAGCCAACTCCAAATTACCAAGAAAAGACGGAAATAATGAACTGGAGCACATGCCAGGGAGAGTGACAGAGAGAGAAAAAGAGAGAGAGGAAGACAGACACGCACACACACAATATAAATGGTGGGAAAGCTGAGAGACATTAATTCAAGTGTGAAATAGAACACAAAGTCTAGTAATCAATAAGGAAATGATTCAGACCTGTAATGCCAAAATTGTTTAGTATTAACAGGACTTTGTGACTCTCATTTACCTTCCGACGCTGCCATGCTCATCAACTTGTCACACAAGTAATTAAAGTCATGATAATGCTGAGTGAGTGATACCAGTTAATGGTAGCACATTTTAGAGGAGGAGATAGAGATTTTACATATTCGAGATGACATTCAATATAGCATAAGCCCTATCAGCCCAGTTTAATATGCACTGCATTTTGCAGAGCTAAACTGTGTAAATCTCTTATCTTAGGGTACATAAAGGTCAAGGAGAGCGCAAGGTCTCCAGTTTGTTTTTTTCAATTTGGGTACAACGACAGGTCTAGATATCACTGCAAAACTATTATGTTAGAGACCATTATGTGTTTGTTGCATTGAGTTTTAGTGCCTAATATCCAAGGTCTAGTTCAATTCATGGTCTTGTTTTCTTATTCTTTGATCTGAAAGTTTTCCGATTCTAGGGCTGCAATTTTATATTATTTTCATGAAGGATTAGTCATTTACCTTTTTAATTAGCTGATTGATTGTCTAGTCTGTTAAAAAAAAGTGCTATTTATTAGTTTTTCAAATATTCTGTAAGATCTAAAATCTAAAACCAAATGAGATTCATGTTTTTTATTCTGCATGACTATCCGAATATCAAAACTATTGTTTCTGTGCATGCATGTGTTTGGAAAGTTGTTTCTGCATTATCTTCTTTAAATCATTATTTTATTAAAGCAAAGTGTATTGATGCTAACCATTTTAAATGTTTGTCCTATTTTCTTAAATGTTAGTAAAGTAAGTCATCGATGGCAAAACTACCAAATAATTGTTTTGCCATCAATACCATGATCAGGTAGCGGTACCGCCAGTATCAAAATATTTAGCACAGTTCCAAGTTTGTCCTATGACATTACAACACTGCTGGTTTATGTGAAATGCTCTTACTTCCAGAAACTTCTTTCCCTTCCACATACAGTGTCCAGATAACCCTTGCCTTGTTGTTGACCTTTTAATATATACATTGGTGTTATAGGCCTCAGTTATTATTCTACATTTATATGGCACACAAAATACAGGCTATAATTTATGTAGATTACTGGCTTTGCAATAAGATGCAACCAAAGAAAGCCTAATGTGAATGAGTGTGAAAGAGCAATTTAAGGGTAGATGTGCCTGTGCCAATGCCAGGGGCTATACAAGATTTGCATGCTAATCATTCTAATAATAATGTAATGCCCAGAGCACTTTGAGCAAATTGCGAACCATTGGTCATAGAAGGAAGCTTATCTCGCCAAGAACATGACACAAATATAGGTTAAAATTTGAATGATTCCTGGTAATTCACGGACCTGTCAGCAGCCTGGCTCACCTCAATTAGAAATGCTCGACAACAGCCTGCTCTTGACTTTGGTTCAGTTGATAAGACTAGTTTAGACTGCTGTAAGTCTTTAAATTTGTTCCACATGTCTATTCAGAGTTGTAAGTGCCACTATAACCAGTAGGTTTACACGATAGAACCGCTCTCTAGCTGAAAAAGCCAAAATTCAAAATTCGAGTACGGCATTTTACTTAATAATCAACATTTGTACCAAAAACAGCTAGTAAAAGCTTTTGCCTCGTCTCGTGCTCCGCTGCTCAGCCTCTGTCAGTACAGTTCTGATTGGATCATGTGCTCAACGTTTCTAGCTGTCAGCCAATCGGTGGTCTGTTACAGACAACGTCACTGTGTTTACCCGGAAATGAGAGTCTGCTGTAACAACTGCTGTCAAAATCTAAATTTAGCCGTTTTCTGACTGTTATTAGTGCAGTGAAATAATAAATTACTGTAAAATCGCACTGGATACCGCTTGACTCGGGATGTATAGCGGACTTCTGCCCAAAGGTTTAACCGAAGACGACCTTAGTCCAGATGACGAGGATGAGCAGGAGGATGATGTTGAGGAGAAGAGAAGGGAGGGTGAGAAATGTGAGAGTTCTGCTGAAAAGTTGACTTCTGCCGGGGAAAACACAGGCTCAGCGGTGGAAGCACGGTCGACTGGCACTGCCAGTGATTTAGACAGTGACTCTCTGACATGCAGTATGCCTGGAATATCTCAGGGAATGTGGCAAGTATGTCGTTTAAGTTTGCAAGTATCAAAGCCTAGTACTCGTACTGTCAAATACAAGCTAGCTGTAGAGTAACTTTGACTACTTCTTAGAGAAAACACATATTAAAAGACTGACTATTTCTGTTGGATCCCCAGCCCTGCTTGAAGATAAACTGACAGTATAATTCATGACATGTTTTCAGGACCTGTTGGAATATGTGTGTATCATAGACTAATCTTTATGTACAGGAAGACTAAGTGTTGTGGTGCTCTTATGAACTTAGTTTGTGTGTCTGCTTAAGAAATTTCAGGATCTACGGAAGAAGAATGATGAAATGAAGACAATGAAGGTTCAGAGAAAAAGAAAAAGAAAACGGCACAAGAAAGGTATCAGTGATGATAAAATGAAAATGTCATGCTTGATACTCTGTGTTGATGTTGAGCCAAAATTGCTTCTTCTGATAGATTAATTTTGCATAGTTCAGTGGGCAAAGATGCTAGTAAGTATTAATGTATCCTGCAAGTCTTTAGCTTTGTGTCTTGTGTTTTTCAGGAACAGAAAGTGAGGAACCTACAGCGACAAGGTACCAACTTGTAATTTCCAATGAGGAAAAGCAGTGTATACAAAAAATATGTAATCTTCCCATGCATCTGAGGTCAATGTCTAGGTTAAATTGGGGACTCTCTAAATGTTATGATTTTGAGTACAGCCAGCCCTGAAAACTTGTATACACCTTTACTTCAATTTGATCTTTAATGGCACCATCATACAACAAAAAATTCTTTAACAAGAAAAAAATGCAGACACAGTTACCTATCATATGCTTTAGGAAATGGCAGTATATATGGTTTGTAGTAAACGTGCAGAAATAGAGATGTACAGACTTTAGATTTCACAGTTCTAATTATCAAGCAGTGTAGTATCATAACTCTTTTTGGGTAAAGGAAACCATGATGAGAAGGAATGAACCAACATTATACCTTTTTACCTGCACTAATCATGTTACTTTGCCGTGTCTGTCATACACACTCATTGAGATGTCTGGGTTTAATTCAGTAAAGTGATTGAAAGAGAGTCCATCTGCAAAATGTACAGTGATGGTCAGCCTTATCTTAGTTCTGATCATGTAATGAATATTAACACACCCATTCTCTGTCAGCAGTGAGCGTCAGGAGAAGCAGGAGAAGCACTGGGAAGAGCTTGAACAGTACTTTGGTGCAAATGATCGATTTCATCCTCCGGCATGTTCCAAACCCCCTCCAAAGGTAACAAAGACTCCTGCCTTCCAACGTATCCGCCGAGGTTTAAGACTGTGTCAGACGTAGCTGTTAGTAAAACCTTCCCATCCTTTGCGTTTCCATGCCACTGTATCCTCTCTCATTGTTTTATGTGATATGACATCTGGATTAAAAGAATCTTATGGTGCCTCAACCTGACACTAGGATAAATGTTAGGGATTATGTTTGGCTACATTTAGTGATAAGATTAGGATGAATCTCCTTTCTTGTGTAGTTCAGATTAAAGTCAAATGTAGGTTACAGAAACCTAATGAAAATCAGAATTTTTCTTGACAAAGGAAAAGAGGATTAGAGTACATGATACAGACTCTGTGATTGCAGCTAAAACTTTTAAATTAATGGTTAGATAATAAATGGGCATGTGAAACTGCTGAGGAATTCCTCATTAAAGAAATTACAATTTAGCTTTCTTTCATTCGGATACATTTCTACACTTAAAGATGAATGAACATTTTGTGCAAAGGCTTGCAAATTGCCAATCAAGCAAAATATTTGCAAGCTTGATGAACATTATAGCTGACCCAGTGAATGGGAACTGTTCTCATTTCAATTCCAAATCCTTTTAATGATTATTTTGGAGTATTTTGTGCTTAATCTATCTCAGAGCAGCATAAAATTAAGTTTTTGCTGATTTTGAATTCATTTTGAGTAGGGCAGCTATAAAAGGATAAAGGAAATGATTAGCAAGCTGAATGAAACAGAACTTGTCACATCAACATAATGAGAGGCTCCTTCATCCCCTCAAATGCAGTTTCTTGTAATTAATATATCATATTTTTTTCAACACAGTCATTCGAGGAAAAAAAAAAGCTGTCATAGCAGCCAGATGTGATTAATTCATCTGCCAACAGCATTTCTGCAGTGACCTTAAAAAACATATTTCATGGCGCAAAGGATGGTTTGTCAGTTTAAGTTTTGTTTGTGAGATACAATAGACAATAATTGATATCTCAAGTCAGGTTGTATCAGTGTCAGCTTCAGTTTAATTGCAAAGAAAAACTTTATTAAGCAAAATCAAGTCAAAGCAACGAGAGCAAAGTGTTTCACTAATTCTGTATTTTTAAGCCTGATGGTTTGTGCTGTGTGTTCTCTATGCTTTGCTTTTGAGTTGTGCTCCTCAAACAATACATCAGAGGAGATGCTTTAATAATTACAGTGTCTTTCTAGTGTCTCTTTTAGCGTGATGAAATTTTGGGGGCTGAAGAAATCTGGGGCTCCGCTTCCTCAAATAGGCTCATCACAGCAGAACTGCCTTGCCATCAGTAACCGGGGGCTTCTCTGCACCCCCTCTGCTTAGGCCTGTAATGAAAATGTGTAATTAAAGAGTCACATTTATGTTTGGTAATCTCCTGTAGCATTTCTAAGATTTCCCCACTAATATCCAATCAAAAAGGTTTTCATTTGTGAAGGGAAATCTACATATTTGTAGTAATGGCAATCATATTAAAAATAAGGCCCTGGGGACTTTTGAAGTTACTCTTTGATTTTTTTTCTCTCTACCCCTATTTCAAAAAAAAAAATCAGAATTTTTTTTTCCCCCCTCTTCTGCAGTCCGGCCTAGAAAAGAGCATAGAGAGGGCCATAGCTGAAGGGAACATTGCAAAGGCGGAGGAGATGAGCGACAGACTCGCCACTCGAGAGGTACGTAGTGCTGATAAGAGATCTTTGGGGTGCTCCTGCTGTGACAAATCAGGCTAATGGATCCGTGGCCATTTCTGCTGCAAAGACATAGAGGAACAAAAACACACGCAGACAGCCACCATTCAGTCCTGCAGCCCTTTTCCATTGAGTTAATGGAAAGCCCTCCCCTTAGTTTTGAAGTGCTGCAGTGTCTAAAGGACTTTTGGCTCTGCTTTTTAATGAAGGGTACATTGCTTTCAAGCCAACTGTTAAATCATTCTCCAGGTAAGAGTTTCATACCTTTGAAGTGTACATGTCCCTAAATGCAGTGCCTGAAGTTTTGTAACTAACCGCCTTGGCAGGCATCAAGGATCAAGTGGTTTGAAACTAATTTAGCATAAAATGTAGCCCACACACACATATAATTGTGGTTAAAAAGACATACAGCTCCATATAGTTGCGGTGTTACCTCTCCACTGGGGCAATTGCCGCACTTTGAGCATCAAAGTTAGACTTCTTTGTTTCAAGATGCATGTTGCTTACAGCATCCCATACGCGTTTTCATCGTGTACAATAATAGTAGCAACACAAACATGTCTAACACTGTGGGCTCAGATTACATTGTTGGTCCTGGATTGCAATAAGGTTGCAAAGTAGGCTGGCTGCTGGTTCAGGAAGTATGTAACCACATTCTAAATTTCCATTTCCCATTTTTTTATTAATAAGTTCCCCACTGTTTCTCAACATGGAAACATATAATGTATAGCATACATATCCTATACTACCAAATTTAATTTTTAAAACCCCTTACTGTGTCAGTTTAGCTCAAAACAATACAATATTCATTAGTCTTTGTCGCTGATGCCATTAAGAGGAGCAGAAAGGGAGCTGTAGTTAATTTAGAACACTTCCTTGCTGCAGTAGTAAACAAATCAAAGTGCTGTAGCTGCTATATTTTTCCAAAACTGACCCAGAACCTAAAAGTGACAACATTTTTGAAAAGTAGCTAACTTGCTTTTTAACAGTGAGATGGATGAGAATATCAGTATCAGCACCAGTCTTATGTCTGTGAGTCAGTAGCCAGTAAGCATAGTTAAGCATAAGGTTTGGAAACTGGAGGAAATAGCTAGCCTGACTTTTCAGTCTGGTTTGTTCAATTCTTGATATAAGTGAAGTTTAAAAATGTCAATTTGCAGTTTTACAAGGGTTTATGTGGGAAAGTTTTTGTCACTTAAACCAATGATGAAGTCCCCATCCAAGCTGCTTCGACTGTTGGTCATATGAAATTTTTTGTCTAAAAAATTAAAGGGGGCATTTACTTTTGTAAACAGATCATTTCATTTAACAACTCTGTAACACTGCAAGGCTAAATTAAAGATAAACATTAGAAAATCAAATCTTGGCTGAAGAATAGATTTTTCACCCAAAAAGATAATATTTAGCAAGAAAGTACAACGCAAATTGTAACAAGGAGTAGAGAATGTGAAACTATGTTTTGCTGCTTTTTAAAAAAATGTCTTCTTAGTAAATACCTTGAATGAAAAAGTAGGGCCTTAAAACAAGGTTATGTGTTTACAAATTAAAAAAAAGCTGTACTATTCATTGAATTGGCATTACATGCATGGCCCCAGTATCTCCAGTGTATAACAGACATTAGTTTGCAGCATCAGAGCCCTTTCATATTCGCATCTTAACTGCTAAGAGAGTGGTCAAATATGGGGAGAGCTGAACGAAAGCTCTTGTGAGTGGCACCTGCGCTGTACTTTCAGAAAGCCTCTTAGAGCGCTGGTGGATTGGTTTTAGCCTGAGCCGAGGTTCTCGCCTCCCTGGCACCTGCCTCGCATCTTGCCAGCACCCTGATGGGATGTGACAGGAGTCTGGCAGCCTCAGCTCATTGTTTAGCAGTGATAACTTCATTTCATGAGAGTATTGTCAATTGACCATTTTGCAATCCCCCAAACCTAGGTGATGTGAAGTTCTTTATCTTTCACTTTTGAATTAAAAAAAAAGGCAGTGCTGAGTATATGGAAAATTTGAAGCAAAGTGGCAGCTTATAACCAAAAAGTTTGATGGATTCTGAGTTAGTTAGAAAGGATTATATTAAACCTTAAATGATGCAGCCTGTAATGCAGATAGCATTAAGACCAACATATTTGTTTACAGCACTCCTGTTCACTTTTGACAGGAGCACTGTGACAAACATTTAGAGGATCAATAATCCCCGCTGTGGCCAGAATCAATTTCAAGGTTATAATTGAGTGGCTCATTTGGTACGGAATGGCTTAGATGTTTAATTTGTTTACGGTCATAACACCAAGACATGATTGTGGCAGGCTTTACACTGAAAGAATAGGAACAGGTTTTCCTTGCAAAAAATGCAAAAGCATTCTGACAGCTGTGAGGAACTAAAGAGGCCTGTTTGTCCCCCTAGGCATTGTTTTGTAAAGAAAACACTGGTACATGTTGGATGACAATGTTTCAGTATATTTTCATCCTCAATCTAACGGTTTCCCACTTATCTCCTCGAAGCAAAGAGAAATGGAAGGAAGATAGAGAGCTTGCTGTCAGAATCCCCCTTTTATAAGACGGAAATGTTTGTTTCTGCTGTTTTGAGCTCCCTCAAATCAATTAATGATTTCCATTTTGCTCTACTTTCTTCTTTTAATCTGAACATTAAAACTGTTCGGTAAAAACCTGTTTTGAAGGCTCCTTACAAATTCTCAGATATGTCTTCTTTCATCTGTCAAACTTCTGAGACGCGTCGCTTGGATATTGCAGGTTGAGCTTTTTTATTCTCATTACAGTTTCTAAGTATTTCCCAAGGCTGTAAGCCTTTGTTTTAGATGAATTTATGAAGACATGCTCCGTTTTTATGTGAAAGTATTAACGCCCACGAAGATGGCACAAAGAAATCACAGCCCCTTTTAGGTAACAAAATATTTGTGTCTACAGAGCTTAGACAAAGCTCCCTAATGTATTCCTTTAAACTGTGCAGTTAGGGTTTCTTTCTCATAAAGATGCCTATTGATCCTTCTCAGCATGTTTAGATGTCTTTTCACAAGCCTTAAAAGAACAAAATAGTGTAAAAAGCTGAAAGCTGAGGTAGTCCTAGTAGTTTACCAAATTAAAAGGTGCAAGTCCTCCAATTAAGAAGACTGGGTCACCATCCTTTGATTGTGACACATTATTTGACACTGCCGCAAGTTGCATACAGACCAGTGAGTTCAGTAATTAGCAAGACATGGACTGACAAGTATAATATTAATACACCCAGCCTATCAGGAGGCTTGAAAGCAACTAGCAGTTCCGATTTGACAGATTGTTTTGGGGGCTTTTCCTGTTAAATCAGCCCATGCCAAAAGCTGCCAACTTATCATTATTTCAAAGCATGATGGGACTTTGTGTCATCCAAAGTGTAGAATGATCAGTGGGGAAATTTGTAATGATTGTTTTTTTCTCTATTTAAAAGAATGCACACATAAAACAAAATTGCATGCATATTTCCTCTATTTCCTAAAAAAAAAAATTTTTCCAACTGTTATTTAAAAAAATTTTTTTGGATAGATTTCAGGTTTTTCACATTATCTGCAAAACTTGGTTGAATTTTGACTATGCCAAGTATTAAACCTACAGAGTGTCGCAGGGATGCCCTAGTTTTTGAAGGCAGGGAAGAGTAATGGTTCTAAGAATGATCCTTGTGGAACTCCTCACATGACCTCTACCAGATCTGATAGGCTGCTCTTCATACACTTGGTAACATTAATACCAACAGGTTATCGCACCCAATTGTAACAAATAAAACCATGATTTTCTTTACTTGCATAGATATTGCCAATAAAAGTAGTACCAAACAGAGTCTGTTCAGTGGTGTCTCCATTTAACAGTGAACCCTGCCGATCGCTGCTACTGTACAGCACTGTCTTTGTCACACTAATCCACCTTCTCATTGCAGTATTTCACACAGTATCATCCTTTCAACAAATAATTACTCCGTTCTCTTTCTCTTTGTAAAACAGAGCCACTCAGGTCTTTTGAAATAGTCAGGAGCTGTACTTTATGTATAGTAAGTGGGTATATTTCACCACAAAAGACTGTCACGCTATGTTAAAGCTTACAGTTCCCCCGTAGCATTCATCACAGCTATTAGAGTGGCATTACCACTTCAAAACAGAAACTCTCATAGGCCGTCAAAATTGGGGCCATCAAGTCCATTTTTGACTTCCAGGAGCTAAAGAATATGTAAAATAAAAAAGCTGTTGCATGGCTGCTGGCCTCCCCTGAACCAACAGGAAAGATGCAGGCCTGCCTGCAAATGGCTCCTGACACAGAGAAGTGTTTATGCTCCTAAAGCGTTTTCTTTTGGTCTATGCAGTGTAGAAGACAAAGTACTTCACAGGATCAGTATATTTCGGACAAACCTAGTGTTGAACTAAAAACTAATCTTTTTTTTTTTTTTTTTTTTAAATAAAATTACAGGAATGAAATGTTGTGATGCCACAGCTACAATATATGCAGATTTATTGGTCAAGTTTCTTGAAGTGTTGAAACTTATACAACAATTAATGACATTCATGTACACCAAAGCACCTCCAGGGTATTTGAATAACCGATGTCATGTTGAAACAATCTTCTCTTTGAATATAATGTTTTAATGCTTTCACTGTTGAGGTAAAACAGCACTCTGAAGAACAATAAAGTCAGCACACAGTGTAGATTTATGCATTGCTCCACAAGTCCGTAGTTCTGTGAAAATACTGCTCTGGCATTGTTCGTGTGCACTGGGATTATTTCCTTTCGACATGTTTTTTTGAGATGATACACTCTGTAAATGTCAAAAGCACTCAGAGAAACCTGTTAAAGATGTCTGGCTTACTATTTTATAACTATGGCAGAGTAACATTTCACTTGAGATTTGTTTTTTACTATCTCTGCAAACTCAGACATCTACACTTATACATAAACCACTGATAAAAACATTCAATTAAATTCAAATGTATATGAAAAGTGCTTATTTTATTATAAAAGCACATCACAGCAAAATCCAATTTCCTGAGATTAGTGTCAAGTTTCTCAGAATCTCATACAATATGTATCATACAATTTTGTATGTCTCTTTTGTATGGGATGCACAAAAGCATCTGAGCTAAGCAGACCAGCATAGTAAAAACCCAACACTCTTTCAAATTGACATCCCTGTTAAAAGGGGTTCTGTGGCCCATTTTGGGGTCCTGACCTTAAGTTTAGCTCGTCCAAAGTATGTAAGTAAAAAATTGCTCTCTTCTTATAGTTGGATCACTTTATACCTCCTACATGATAATTAACCATATGAATATGTATTAACTAGAGACATTTTTGGTTTCTGTAGCTTTTGAACCTGCGGATGGTTATAATATCCCTCATTATGTTCCATCTCGTATTTCAATGGAAGCAGCTGCAGAAAGGAAAAGCCCCACTGTCCTTGAAGTCTACCCTTTAGAAAGCCTCGCTTAAATGCTGTGAAACAAAGGTGGCGAGGCATTTTGTCGGAGGAGACATGGCAGCTTAGTTGAAACAAAGAGCTGAACTAAGAGTGTTTCATGATATTCATGTTATTTAACACCTTTTTTCTTCCCACCACCTTCTCGCTGCCGTGCCCCGTGTTTGTAATCAAAAAATTAATGAGCAGTGCCTTTGTGGAAAGTGGGCTTTATCAGATTCTGACTTTCCCCGCCCCACATCAGAGTAGGAGGCTGACTCTGTCTCCCCTGCTAGCCCCCCCCAGGCCACCTTGCAGAGTTTAGGGAAACTCTCCTCTTTGTTCATTTTTCCTTCAGCATAAGCAATTTATCACTGAATGAACTTTTATTGTATCTCTGGATGACTCACATTAAATTTTCGCCCATTAATTTTGAAATGGATTTTGAAATGGGTACTAAGCTTTTATCAAATGCCTGGGAATCTCATTTGGATTATTGTATTTCATTAATTACTTGATAGACAAAGCATACTTTTCAATGTAGATTTGTGTGCTGTTTAATTAATTAGCATGTTTTCTCTTTTAATTAAAGCCATTTTTTTAAATTAAAGCCCACAGCAAAACACATATATAATTTGTTTGTAATTAGGCCTTAATTGGTGGTAGTGGAAGCTTAGCACCCTCGGTTTCTTTTTTCATGATTGCCATTTTATTGCCAGTCACTCATTAATTAAACTGTTTTTTCTAATTAGCTTATAAAACTGTTGATGGCATATTATTGTAAGTGTGAGTTCAAAGCTTGCTAATAAGCCTACCCTACTCAGAAGAGGCAAGATAATGGAATGCGCACAAAGCAGGCCAACTTTCAGAGATTTTTTTTTTGTCTACTCCCTAAAGATGACATGTCATGTGTATCTAGCATCAGATTACTAGGAGAGAAAATGGAGGCATGGCTGTTCTACTGTGCCCTCCCTGGAGTGGCTTTTCTTTTTGCTTGCCATGTAATTCTGTTTGTCAAAGTGGAGGAAAGATTATAAAAAACGCTCTTATGAAACAGCTCCATTGAAGACTGATTGAAAAAAACAGTGTGGAAATATCATAGCATTGAGATGCATGCTGTGATATTTGGGCTTTTTTTGTACTTTGATGGAAATAATGTCATATTGTAAATGTCAGTGCTTCCACATTATACATTTCTTATCAGAAATCTGGCTGCAGATCAATTTAATATTTAAGTATTTTTTGAAAATTAACACTTTAGTTGTAAGCAGCTTTGACTTCGACTTCAACAATTAGTTGTGAAATTAATTACTCCATTGACCAGTTTTGAAATGTAACTGAGGGTTTTCACTCAAGAACTGTACTCAGGTACAAATTTGAATTGTTTTATTGCAGTGTGCCTGCTGTGCAAAGCATATGAAAACATAGTATTTATTCATTCAACATAGTCTGCGCAGACATTTTTGGACAGCTCAACAGTGGGTTTTTTTGTGTCATGTGACACAACAGCACACATTTTTTTAAAAAAGATACATGAAAATGTGAGTTGACCTTTGTGCTCTGACTTTTTTAGCCATTCAAAAAGTGTTTGTTTGAGCATTTAATAGAAAAAAGCCTATTTATTTTCATCTATACACCAGTGTTTGGTCGTTGAACCCAGCCCTCTTTGGACCCACTTTACTTTATTATACTTTGATGTAGAAAATTATTTAAATAAACAAACTCAATATAACAAACATATTTTGAGCTAATAGTTCATTTGACTATATTTTTGGTCTTATAAGCTGATGTCTGCCTGTGGATCTGATACTAATGCCTGGCTCTTCTGATGAAGCCAGTTTTAACGTCAATGAGTTTGTCTTTTTATAGCTGGAAAAAATATCAAATAGCAGCTGAAAACTCTTCTCAATACAACTGCTGCTGCTAATGACATTAACAATGACTTGATACCTGTTATTACAATCAGGAGTTTTGTTCTCTTCCACCTTTATGATACAGCTACTGTAAAAATACAGTGATGTTAGTATTCATAACACTGCCTTAAGTAATAGTAGTAGGACTATCGCTGCCATAAACGCAGTCACCCACAGTGCTTCATGTATTTTGTGATAAATGCTGTTATCAAATCTAGTGGCAACCCTGTGGTTCTCCCTCAAACTCCCAGAATTAAAAAAAAACTGACGACCAGCTTGCACACTAAACATCTCACGCACTTTAAATTTCTCTGAAATTTTTTTAGTTAATTATTTCATTTATGCCATTTTTCACGTTGACCCCTCTACAATTAGGGTTGTTACAAGACTCGAAACAGTACTGCAGTGCTCCTGATACTGCCTTAAATGCTGGATCATGTATCAGCACATCTGTGCACCAATACCTGAAACCACGAAATTTGGGGGACAAAACAAGGAATCTGACCCTGCTTCTTTTCAGCAGCATTCTGTACATCTCATTAGTAGTATTCAGTTCATTGGTAGTATGCAGCTATAAAAAATGATTACAACATAACAATATATATAACACATTGGTGTTGGTTCACTATTAGGTATGAGCTGACTGCTATTCTACTGCACTACATGTATTTATAGCTTGAATCACTTTGCAGATTAGGAATTTACATGCAAAGCATATGATGATCTTAGGGTAGTTGGTTAATCAATAAGATGGTAAACACTAAATTAATCAACAACTATTTTGATAACGATAAATCCTTGAATTAAATTTCATGTAAAAATCATATCATCGTGATTCCAGCCTCTTACATAGATATATATTATATCAGTCATCTGAATAATCTTTGTTTGGACTGTTGGTTGGACAAAACAAGAAAGTTAAATGTAAAAAAAAAAAATATGGACGAACAATTTGTGCATTAATTAGCTTTAAAAGTTAGACCCACCTTACAACAGTAAAAAGCTGCCCAAATATTCATGTAACATTAAGACTATTCCAGTGATCCATTGTATAATTGTAATACACTCCCACTGTCCATTTTTATGCATTAAGGACTTCAATTTTGCTAATATTGCTTATGTAGATTCATTTAGGTTACATTTTTTTAATGTAGGACTTTTATTTGTAACATGATATTTTTTGATTTTTACAATCAAGAAATAGTTGAAGATAACAAATTTTAATCTTTGAGGTCGGTATGTTCACACCAGGTGATGCTCTAGCATTTGTATCTATTGTCTCATGCAAGACCTCAATTACTGTTTAAGTTAGCATCTGCTTGTTTGCTCCACTCTATTACTTCACTTTTGACGTGACAAAACTGAATGAAACTTTGTATTCCTTCTCTTTTAATGCGATCTGGGTGGTATTGATTGACCCCTTGATCCTTTGACCTTCCCTCCGCTGCTGCAACACTGAAGCTTTGCGGCCAGAAACGCATTTTTCTTCCCCCTCCGCCTCAGTTCTAAGAAATTATGCTGAAATAACACACGAGCTGCCTAATCTGATATTCATTCCTTTCTTATATAGCCCTGCTTTCCAAAGTTGACTAAGGCCACATTATTTAGGCATTAAGGTAGTGTGATAAGGGAATTAGGCTGGTCATTAATCGTTTACACGTCAAATGCAGCAGAGCAGCTCGGGGAGGTGATTTAGCGAGGCAAAGCCATATAGCCCTTGTTAATCCACCTCTCACACGTTTTAATTGGAAGAGGCTTCCTGGATAGGAAATTTATGAATGGCTTTAAGGCCATTTCTTCCTTAAAGCCATCATTTATTTCTTATTGTTAATAGGAGCTTTAACACTTTAACCACATGGAGATATATTTTTCCTCATCTTTCATTCAGCTATTGTCTTTTGGCACTCGCTGTTTAATTGCCACAGTGTTTTTTCTAAACCCTGCACTGCTCATAAAGAATTCCTAATGCTTCTTTCATTTATCACACCTAAGAAGTGATGCAATAGAACAGACAAACAAATGAAAACAGAGTGTGAAACTGCCATTATGATGGACTTGGGTTATCTTGTTTATTTCTCATACAGCAGCATTACAGCATTTTTTTCTTTCTTTTCTTTTTCTTGTTCTTTTCCTTTTTTTTATTTTTTTTGGATTACGGCCCCATGTTTGGGTCTCCACTTGAATCTCCATGACGACCCAAACATGAATGAACAGAAAACGGTACTGTTGACTTAACCCTCCTAGTGGCCTTAAGCTGCTGCTGCTGCTGCAGTGCCAGCATTGTGCATGATGATTTTTTTTCTTTTTTTTTTTGCCCTTAAATCTTGCAAAGGTCAGAGTATTAATCCTCTGAATAAACCTGGTTTTTAACAGGGCTGCGCAGGCCACACAAGAGAAAGACTCAAGGCTCAGAAACATAGCCATGATGGACACTTAATTGTATATTAATATGTGATGGAGTGGGAAGAATTGCCTTTTAGGAGCCACGTAAACAAAGAATGCAGGAGGTTTCCTGCCTCGTTCTTTTATTCCAGCTTTGTACTTTCATTCTTATTTTCACCAGCCTCTGATGTGAAAGGATTTGGCACTAAGATGCACGCAATGGGAGGGGGAAAAAATCCTGAAAAGTGGATCAAAAAAGTAAATGAAAAATAATGTCATATTACTGAAAATATGAGAGGCTAATTTGTGCCGACTTTTTGCTAATTTTGTTCTCGCCACAGAAAGAGGAGCCGTCACCTGCTCGGCGCCACAGCGCTGACAGTGCCAGTGATCCATGAAATAAGCTGCCGCTGGCTTTGTTCAGATAAGAATGAACAAATCTGCACAATGTACTGCTCTCGGAATCTCATTTTCATACTTGCATGCAGGCTAAAAGAAATAAGCTGTTTGCAGGCTTGATTAATCAGACATTTGAGGGGTTTTTTTTGTCTCTTTGATCTGCTCTGTCTCCTAGGTAACTTGGTTGACATTAATGTTGAGCCCCAGTAAAGACAATCAGGGATTGTAGACTAAACTGATAAAAAAAAGGGAAAAAATTAAAGACCTTTGCTTTAAATGTAGTAAAAGCTATGTTGTGAATTTAAAAGAGGGGGAAATGAGGGGCATGGAAGTGGGTTTTAAATTTGCTTTTGGAATGTTTGGGAAGGCGTGTTTTCAACACCTTTTGCATTTCAAATGCAGCCCCACAGGAGAGCAGGTTAATGTGGGTAATCCTGCTGCAGAAAAAAAGGAAAATCTCTGTCTGTAAATCTCCAAATGAAACCATTTAGCATCATGCAGCTTCATTTGAATTGCTCCCAGAATGAGCCAATGAGGTTTATTTTCTGCAAACACAGAGAGCAGAAGCTGTTCTCAGACTTGTCAACAATTTAATAAACGTCTTGTTTATAATCTTAGGGTGCATCGCAGACACCCAGAAGCATTTAACACCTACACCACTCCAACAAGGAGGAGGGAAAACCCTGGTGTGGTTTTATCTGCTCGCATATCTACTGCAAATGTAAGAGCAATCACCCGTTATAACTCTCTTTAAGAGGAGAAAACATGATGTGAGGAATTTAAAACCTATAAAGTGGCAAAGAACTAGAGAACTGTCATAGTATGTATGCTTCAGGCTGTGCAGACGCTTCCACAAATCTTCCAGTGACTGTATAGATGAATGCCTTGAGGGCCCAGCCGGAGCCCAGTACTTGCAGCCAGCCGAAGCCCTTATCTTAAATCCAAGCAAAGTACCATTAATCTTTTTGAAAGACCTTTATGGCTTTTAATGTATCCCAAATTAGAACATTTTACACCCTTGGTTCCTGAAATATGGTGATAAAAAGCCTTTAGAGTTTAATTTTTCCTGCCTGCTCGCTCTGACCTGCTTAATCCCAGCATGCATTAGGAGATATTTTAGTTTCAGTCTTTCTAATAAAGTTTATCCCACTTAATTATAATTGAAACATTTTTTTCCGGCAGGTCTTTTTTTTTTTTTTTTTTTTTCAAGTGGCGCAGTGGTGGCACATTTCTTCATTACCTTAAGACTTTCTCCCCACCCCCCCACCCCGATTGTACTCTGAATATTACAGAGAATTACCCAAAGGTTTGGTGAAATTGTTCCAAGTTGTTTATCAAAGTTTGCCTTTGCTTGAATAATAAACCTATCTCAGGAGTGACAGGGGAGGCAGGATTTTTCTCTTTGTTTCCCGTGCTTCTGTGTGACTGGGGTTATTGGGATTATTCTGCTTCACAATACATACGTCTTCCCTGGGATTTGAATGTTTGCTTCTTGCAGTCACGGTCATTCTCTTCACTTCTGATTTCAGGGACTGCCTGCAGTCCTCCAAACAGAAAAGTCCCTTTTACACTGGTGATGGGTGAAAAATGCCATTGCATCGTTTTTTGAGATGGAGGACAGAAAATGGCAAAATGCTGAACATTGCTTCTCATTGTTTATTTATTCAGCTGTTTCATTTGCACATTAAACAAGAAAAAAAAGAAGTAATCAAAAAGAAACAATGTGCGGGAGGGACTATAAGCCAGAAGCTTAAAAATATGACTTCCTCTTAAAACAACTCAAACAAATGGCAAAATAGATTAGAATAATTTTAATAAAACAATGCTCCTGTAATTTATGAAGCTATGGGGCACTTCAACCCCCACACAAAACACACACACACACACACAGATACACACTTGCACAAATACTCACATTTTTGAGAACTATTACCTGTGTTTATACGCTACCTCCTCTCCTTTATTATTCATGGCTATTTCCCTACAGCTATTTTTAATATGTTGGTTGTTGGAGATTATAAAACTTAGGGACAGAATTTTTAAGAAAAACACAAGAACCGCCTCAGAAGACTCATTAGCAACTCAAGATGGTTTGCATTATATATTAATCTGCCAATTAATTTCCTCATTTACTGGTTTAGTTTGAAAAATGTTGAAAAATCCCATGGTATGTTTTTGAAACCCAAGTTGATGTCGACGAACTGCCTGTTTTGACAGTTCAATAATAACAAAGATGGTTTCTGCTTTAATATCTGTCTCAGAAACAGGAATCTTAATGGAGGCGTAGGAACAAATCTGTGCATTAGACAATTTATACTGAACCAAGTGAGACCAGCAGACTCATGGAGAGCAACTGATTATCATAACAAAAGAATTACTGCAGTTGGAAAGAGAGTTAACATACTGAACTCTTTCCAAGATTTTAGTGAAAAAGAAGCCAGATATTAATGCATCTAAATGTTGACATTACATTAAAAAATCTACTGTCACCCTTTAAACCCCTGTTTTTGTTCTATGTATATATTCACATTGTTGTTCTGCTGCATGTTTTATTCATGTATACACAGTTTATGTGTCTTTTCTGCAGGAAATGGTAGTGTGATGTACTGTATGTTACACCCAAACAACAGTCCCGATGTCTTGTAAATTTTGTGAAATCCTGGGATGTTAGGACAGCATTTATGTGTCGTTCAGCTCAATAACGGTTTTGCTGTGGTGTGGAGGAGGCACAGACACTGACGAGAAGCCACCCTGACACATCAGTCAGAAAGCTTTTCCTTGCCACAGTCTGATTTCCATTCTCTAATGGGCCTCTCCTCTGTCTGCCTCTAAATAGCTGGCTGTGAAAATCGCTCAAGCCGCTGATTGCCGTGACTTTGTGCAACGCAAACAGGAAGAGGAAGCTTTGAGGGCAGTGCAGAAAAGGAAGAAGGCAATAGCCTGGGGGTACGACGTCTCTCTCTGTCCTCATGTTTGTGTTTGCCATCATATCTGCCACATGTGACACTTCTCGTTCAAGTACAGTTAAGATAGAGCCACTGAAACCTGCGTTAGCTGCACTTTGAATGATTACTCATGCAGAGATTGAAGTTGACAGCTAAAATGCATTCATAAAGGGTTCAGTAATTTCATGTTTTTCTGTGTTGCAGGTTTGAGGCTAAGAAACGATGGGAAACCAAAAGCAACATGGGCTTCATGTGACAAACGCAGAGGAAAAGGATGAAGACTGATATTTTTTTAGTTAATTTGATAAAAAAAAGTAGTGTTTTCAAGGCGGATTGATCCTGTTTCTTTTTATTCTCTCCGTGTATTTTGAAGACTTCACAGGAGCAGAGTGTGAGGGGGGCAAAGTCACACAGTTGGCTGAGGAAAAAACCAATCCACAGAGTACAAGAGAGAAAAATTATGGAGCATTCAAATTAATTCCTAAGGCGCCCATTGGTGTCTGCATTGTGTTATTTTTCATTACATTTCGGTGATTTGAGCGTTCTGGCCTTTTTTTTCCCCTCCTTCAAATTAAATCTGGTGTACATTACTGGATGATGCGTTTATTTATTGCTGTAAAGTGGGTTAATCATGAAGGCGCTCCTTTCTTCTTCCAAGGAAGAGAAAGAAAAGATTAGGGCCCTAATGCAATGTACAGGATAATGTGCGATAGGATTTGGGAGTAGAAAATGAAATTTGGCTGCTGTAAACAGTTGTGAGCAGTTGTAAACTGGAAGTTGAGTGAACGTTGTGGGGAGGGGGGGAGACATAAAACAGAGGCTTTGCTGTTGGCCCTCACCCATGCTGGGAGACATGCTATTGTATCTCAGCCCGAACAAGAGGCACGCGCTGTTTTCTCGAAGCCTACACTCGCCGCTCATTGTGTGATGAGCTCTCTTCAGCATCCATAAACTCGTCTAAAAGCGTTGATTCCTTTTGCTGTTACTTTGATCTTTTTTGATCTGCAGCGTTTTGCCTCTGCAGCTACTCGCTTTTCTGAAACGCTCATTCAGATTGCAGCAAGTGTTAATTGCAAACAGTGTGCAAAAAGGCATAAGAATGATAATTACTTTTATTCATAATGCTTGCTTATATATTTTTTTCAACCATAGAAAATAATTGCTTTGCTTCAAGGTAATGAGAATTAAAATGAATCCACCTAAGTTGTTTGCAATGCACATATCTGGGCACTTTGTCCCTTAGTGAGGAGCAGTAGTCCTATAGCTTTGCTGTGTTGGCTGAATCTGTGTGGGAAAAATTAACTTAACATCAGAAATAAAAGTTTGGAGGACATTATGATACAAAACACCTGAACTGTGGAAAACTAGATGCGACACTGGTACAAATCCACATGCTGAATTTTGACAAATAAGTCTTTTTGGATCATTTTACATTCAAGTGAATCGCATGAGTGTGTGTCGGAGAAGCTGTCAGTTGGTGAGAATTGATGCTAATTAAACTATTAATTATCTCTGTAATGAGACGCGAGTTAAAACTGTGTAAAGCACATCAAAGTACAACGTGGGATTTCTTTACTTTGATGAAAATATGTCTTGACTGGAGAGTGAGGAAATCGGCAGATGCTTTATTAACAGGACAAAAAGCAGCTGAAACTTAGGGCATTAAAAGGTTTTGGATAACTAGTTTGATGGTTTAATAGCCTTTAGTTTATTTACAACAAGCTGCAGGATGCAGGTGTTTTGCCTATTTTATAAGCAATGTACAACTTCTCAGAAATATGACCTTTTTTCAAAAGGTTGTATTTGATATTACACTTCCACCTCACTGGGAGAACTTCATTCAAAACATCCAAAACAAATGTCAAAATGCACCCCTGAGAATATGCTTCCCATATGTAAAAGCTATGTAGCCATTTTTTAAAGCTAACATGACCAGCGCTGATCCAAGAGCAGTGCAGCACCGTATCAATAGCATCTCACTTTATTAATCTCTTGGAACACAGGATAATGCCTTGAGCAGAGATGATTCTGCTTTTAAGCTGGAAAATGCACTTCCCCCTCTCGTCATGTTGAGGAGCTGTTTTCAATAGTCTGTTACTGGAGGCCAATCTTAGCCCCTGACCTAGGCTGATTTGTTGTGAAACGCGGAGACAAATTCCTTGGGCACATGTCGAACCACTTCTAGGAAAAGTGTTTGTTATGTGGAGCGTGGGTGAAGAAAAAACAACAACAGCAATCCCATTAAATGGTTGGGAAGCTTCTGTTGTATGGAGGGGGAACATATGTTGCTGGTAACAAGTCATCAGCGCTATCACTCTGTGCTATCGCTGGCTGGAAGAGGATTAACTCAAAGGAGAGATCGCCGAGATACAGCTGATAAAGGAGAGCACTGTTTAAACACCTCACACCTAACGCAGAGTGTAGATCTTTAGACATGGTAATGTCGCTTTATTTCTGTATTGTTTGAGGTTTTTGATAACGATTCTCCATGTTTTTTATTTATTATGTAAATGCAACTTGTTCTCATTGAATTTTCACTTTATAAATAAAGAATTCAATCAACAATAAATGTATAAAATGTTCGATTTATATAAAGGGACTGAAAAATTAATGAATAATTCTCACTTTAACCTATTAGAAACTACTGTATGGTGGTCCTGAAGGGCAAAATACAATAACATTTGATGAAACGAAAGCACAAGATTTCGCACAATGCCAGAAATGATAGATACAACGCTTACAGAGCAGACATTTAACACAAAAAGTCAGTGTGTTCAATAGGATCCTATGATTTCTACAGTGCGGAAAACACATGGGCAATAGCAAAATTTTAAAATAAATATTGAATCAACTGCAAAGTGAAGATCTTTGCAGAAATGACAGAGTTGTTGGTAAAATCTGCAACATTGTTGGACACCTTGCAACTGAACATGAATAAATCATTTAAAACAAAAGTGGAATTTTTAAAACAATTACACAAAATCTGGACAAAAATCAGGATGAGTGTCATAGGGCCCTACATTATTAACATTATCACTAAGTTGTGAAACACAGTCACGTTTTCAGTTTTGTTTTTGTGTTTTCTACCTTAGGGCCACCACAGGAAAACTCCTGAAATGTTACTTTTCACATGTGACATCATGTAAATCATGTTTCTGTGCACAGGAGGTATATTTGTTCCCTTCCTCTCAAAGTAACATATTGTGGGAGCGACAGGCAGTGTGGATGTTGACATCTTTCTCGGCTGATTTAATGGCCTGTTTAATTCTGGCACGTCTGCTCTCTCAGATGTTTTGCAGTTTTAATTAGTGTAATCATCACTCTTGAAAAAGGCCACAGGGTTGTTTAATGGGTCATGTTTGTCAAGATGCACAGAATTATAACACAAAAGACATGCCATTTATGCAGCGCGACAGTCTTCCAGTGATTACGGGTGTCACAATTGATAATTAGAGAAAGAATTGATTTATCTGAAAGCCAAAATGAACCTCTGTGGTGTGAGGAAATTAGTTTGACAGTGTTTGGATGAGCTGTGTTTACACTGCAGTGTTGCAGTGTGGGAACACTTTACCACTCCAATGTTAACCAAAGCAACGTGCACACACTCACTGCTGTTTCTGGACAGGAGAGTCAGGAGACATTTGGTGTGACATCTGGAACAGCAACTGGATGTTTTCAGTAATGACACAAGTTCATATGAAATTCTGCATATACGGTTTCATTCTGCAGCCTTTTGTCACATGATAAGCAGAAGTTATGGTTCCAATTTTCAGGCAGCAAAGTATAAAGTGCTTTACACAGTTTCCTCAAAGTGTGGGAATTAGGTCAAGCTAACATTTACAGTTTGATAAAGACTGTTTAAATGCACTTCCTTCATAATTAAAACCCATACTGTAATATGTGGGTTACTTATACACCCATTTAATTGTTTCTCAGTTTGAAACTGCTTGGAAAGCATCTATTTTATCATTAAGCATAACTTATAGAACAAAAAAAAATGAAAATGAACTTTCAATTAATTTCTTCTTTTGCTATCGCGACATAAAAACATTACAAGCACAAATATGCTGAGCATGCACTCATTATGCATTCATCTCCACTCTGCAAACCACATACTGCATTTTATCTGAATACATTATTAACCAAGTTAATGAATATTTCATTTTTCTTTATGAAACCATTTAACAGTCCCAACAGAGGTAATAACATTTTAAGAAGTGCCAAGTACCTGAAGAGTGAGCAGAGAATATCATTTATGTGGCCAACCAGGTTCAGTTGTGCACCATATATTAAGATTGTGTAGCTTTGATAGTCTGTACGTATCAATGAATGTGTTCATATAAGACTTCTCCTCATGCTACAGTACATAAACATGCCATCACTGTTTAGTTTCCGCTGACCTTGCTGTGTGTCCACACACATCGACCTGAAATCCCATTGTATCTTGAGAATGGACACAGCATGATCTAGAGCAGCCGGGGGGGATTTACACTGAGCAAATGAATTTAATGGTGTAATTAACATTACCTTGATTTGTCCCAGGAAAGACCTCAGTAAGTCTGGCTCATGTGGTAATTTATTGCTGAGTTCCTATGAAGAACACTCACCTACTGTAGAGCAGGTAATTACAAACACAGACTTGATTAGAGGAGGAAAGAAACTGCTCCAGACTTGTTATTGATCAATTAATACTGCTAATACTGTGACGAGGCACAGACAGTTCAAACGACATCAAATTAATCCGATGCCATTTTAGCCCACACCCCCTTCTTCACCGGTCAAGTTAAAGGTTACAATCGATCCACCTTAATTTAATTTTTTTGTAAGAATAATAATCTAAATTTTACACATGAATTAGTGAAGATTTGCATTATTTATTTGTTTTTTTAACAAATTTTGAAAGAAAAGAATAAGACTCATTGAATCTCAGACCAAGGACATACTTCAGGCTGTGACCATTAAACACTAGTGTAATGATAAATGCACTGCAAGAAAGAAGTGCTGTTCTGGTATTTTGATTAAAACTTAAAGCACTTTGTATAGAAGCCCCTGTCTTTAGTGTGAATATGCTGATTTCTGTTATGCAGTGCCAACCTGCTCATTGGAAGCAAACACACACACTCAAGAGGGGGAGGATGGACCATCAGGAGCAGTTGATGGTTCAGTATCTTGCCCTAGGACACTTTGACCCTGAGATCTGAACCACTGACTTCCCATTGCATACACCCTGCTCCACCTCATAAGCCACAGCCACCGTCGCTTTTACTTTTCACTTGAGCCTAGTTGGTTGGCCAGTTTTTTTGGCCAGTTCTTGCCTTTTCTACCAAACAACTGGGTCAATAATGGAGGCACAGCCTTCCAGTTGTTTCTTCATGTAGTCTGACATGCTGCTCTGTATTCTGAGGAGATGCTGTGATCATTTACTGACAGTATGGCTTGCCTGTATCGAAGATGTCAGATTCTGAATTGACTGATTCTTCATCCAGTTTCTCTGAGACCATTTCAGCTGCACATTTTAACAGCAATGTCAACATTACATGCAGAAGGACAAAATCAAGATGTTTTAATAGCTCATTGATATGTACCAATATACCCAGTTTATTGAAGATATTCCTTTCATCAAAATATCAAACTAGCAAGCAAGAGCCTCTTTAAAATCTAATATTTAGCAACTAAGCTAAGTAGCTAACCAGCAAAGCTATCTATCTAAGTTATTACGAACCTACTGTGCAGTCATGTGAGTTACTGTAGCTGTAAATCAGGCTCACATGTCTGTAACAGCTGAAACTCTTTACATATATTAAATGTGTTAAATGATATGGATAAAGTGTGGTTTATAGTAGATACAGTAAATACTGACAA
This sequence comes from Acanthurus tennentii, assembly GCA_029783805.1. Taxonomy (NCBI): domain Eukaryota; kingdom Metazoa; phylum Chordata; class Actinopteri; order Acanthuriformes; family Acanthuridae; genus Acanthurus; species Acanthurus tennentii. The sequence continues at coordinate 5,771,503 of JAPZDZ010000003.1, forward strand.
CAAAAAAGTGATAAGGATGAAACATTTTTGTAAACCAAAACAGGAAATTTATACACATCATTTTGTCCCACCTAGGGAATTGAAGGTGATAAAGAAAAGGACTAGTCAGGTCAATTTGACCCACCCATCTAAGAGCTATAAACCCCCTGTAACCCTCCAAATTGGTGAGGAAATCTTTTTTTTTTTTTAACTGCAGTGAGTAAAGTCTTTACCTGAACATCACTTTCCATCATCTTTAACATTGATACAAGCTTCCATGTTGTCTGAACAGTATACTCCTCAGTAAGCACTAACGTTGCCATGTCAGAGGGTTGTCTCACAGTCATGGCAGGCCCAGTGAGTGGAGAACCAATTTGTGTCCAAACCCCAAGAAACTCTGAACTCTCCCAAGTAATTCCCTCTATTCCGACTTCTTAAAACCTTGTCTCGATACAAACAATAGCAACGCTTTGTAAAAGTGACTCTAAAACCTCTGCCAAGCATAATTTATCATTTGAATGACAATAGACCACTTAGCACTGCTTAAATTATTTCGGTGCTCTATCTGCTACTAGCTGCTCTTTGTGTTGTAACAGCGGACGATCATTAACGCCACAGGGTGATGTGGTGCTCTCTTATCTCAGGCTGGGTCCTCAGAGTTTTCTTTAGATAGAAACTGCTCGGCCATGACCGCAACAACTTCTGTTTTTATTCCAGGGCAGGTCTAAGTCATGACTTATTAGATTTAAGTGTAACAGAGTGAGCAGTGTGGAAAGTAAAATTATACTTTTAAAAATGTTTTGTCATGTGAGAGGCTTCATGATTAATTTATCTTGAATATTAAAATGGTCAGGGGCAGGTCTTAATTACTGCAGCGGTCATTAGAAAAAGATGCAGAGAACCTGGGAGGCTGAACATATCAAAGAATTCAGAAGTTGAAGCAAAAACCATCAAACTGTCGTTCCTTTTATGAGTCAGGGTTGCCAAACTGCAAAGGAAATGCATTTTTGTTTACTAATTAAGGCACATGTATTTAGTTATTTCACGGAAGATTTGCTGTTTTGACCAAAGAGCTGCTCCACCGGAACAGCTGAGTTAAATGGGCAATATGTAATTTCTGGTCCTTAAATCAAAACAATAACAAAAGACGCAGTTTGTTGACGTCATCAAGTAGCATGGGATCATGGGTTTTGATTATTTCATTGTTTACCAGCCACCACTAGAAATGAAAACCTATCTGACTTACTCAAGCAGTAATGTTTGCAGACAAGGTGATGTATTCAAGTTTCATTTATGTTACAACTGGCTAAATTTGACAAATTCCTTCCTTACTCTGGAGTCAACCTGAAGTTAGCAATATGCATTGAAATGAAATGCACAGCTACTTTGAATAAAAACACAGGTTTCTCTGAGTTTGAA
>JAPZDZ010000003.1:5773000-5786925 GCA_029783805.1 Acanthurus tennentii
AATAAAAGCAAATGTACTGAATGTGATGTATTACAGCATAAATGTTAAAAATTATTAATTTAAGGTGTCAATTTTAAACCCTTAGTGTTAAAAAATCAATTTGGTCTATCCTATTGTCTATTGTTGTTAATACTAAGTAACAAATAACTGCAGTATTCTGTATTGGCTGCAACTATAATCACCTAAACAATGTCTAATTATAAATTCTCCCCCCTATCTGACCTACTGTATCATGTTTCACAGCAGACAGGTACCAAATTCCTGCACCGTGTGTCTTTGTGGTCCATCGTTCTCGTCTTGTTCTCTATACAGTGATAACTGCCATAATGAGATTTGCCATTAAGAAAGAAAAGAATGAAAAGGACCCCAGCCATCTGTATAGCTCACTATGGTAAAAGGCTGAATGCTATCAAGCCAGAATTCAATCGCTGAATTATACCCTCTTTGTGTGCGCGGGGCTAGTGAGTACCTCACACTATATTCATTTCAAAAAGGCCTCAATTTAATTAGTTCTCATATGTTGAAAAATTCATGAATTTGTCTGCAATTCCCGCTGCCATTGTTGGGAGTGACTTAAGCGGTGGTGTTAGGCTTTCAGGCCGTTTGGAGGGAAAAATAGCCCCCCACAAAAAAGAAACAACTGTTTATGTAAATAGACACTGCATGTTTACTTGGTGGAAGAAAGCGAGGGCCCTGAACAGAGTGCTAAGCTTAGCGTGGCTCTGCCAAAGGGGACCTCTCACCATCAACTTCAGTCTTATTAAACTGATTACCAACTCCAGCTAATTAATCAGAGACAGTGCCCTTTCTTGTCATGCAGGGAGGGAGCTCAGTGCGTCTCACAGAGTTCCTCTCTCACCACCTCCCCCTCCCATCTGCTCGCCTCTGTTCCCCCCTTTCTCCCCTTTCTTTTTGCAGCTTTGATTGAAGTAGGGGAATGGTAATTTTCATGCATCATCTGGGCCGGCAGGATGGGAGGACAAGTAGTAATTACCTTAAACAAACAAGGCCGAGATTGCTTGAGAAGCTACCTCTTTATTCAGGCTCGCGAAATAAGAAAACAGACTGTGAGCATAATGGTTTCAAAACACATTTTACAGGCCATTTTGTTCATTGTGCTCGATATGGTTTTCATCTCAGATAAAGAGTCAACCCAAACATTTTTGAGTTAAGACTTGAAAGTCATTTTAGTGGTAGTTTGATTCAGATGCTTGAAGGTTCAGGGCTTTTTAAACCTCATTTCACAGCATGTGGGTGAGCATGTCCTGCAGAGCAAAGATGCAAAGGGATGCCACAGTTAAGCCAAATGACCAAGTGACCCATTTTTAGGATGGTACATGTAAATGTCACACCTGGGTTATGATGATCTGACCAGATGAACTTTATACGCCACACACAACTGACTTCAGACTTTGTCAGGTTAATATTTTTTAATATGTCAAAGGTGCCAGTGTTTGAGCTGATGAACCTCATTTAGATCTGTATGGGAAACCCTTTAATTAACTTCATGTTAGCAGCTCTGTTAGCATTGCCCTTTAAACAACCACTGGAATGACTGGGAATAGGAGTAAGGCATAATTTACAAAAACATCAGAGAAATGTACAAGATATAAAAAAGCAACTGTGCAAAGACAGTTTAAGAAATTAAGCTTTTGCAGTACGGCTTCTAGCTCATAATGTGACTGCACACATAGCTTATATCTGATAATATGTCAGCAGAGAGTGTGTGCATCCACAGTGCATTTTGATGCCTGTAAATAATTACTGCTACTGCTGTTACAAACAGAAGCATAATTTTCCCCCAATTTAAGAGCCCACACAGGCAAACAAGTATGCTGTGACTTTCCCTACGTTTTGGCCAGCTGGTCGTAAATAGCATAACTCAAACAAACTTATATTGGACATTCATTAAGTCAGTCCATGCATGTAAACAGCCAACGTGTTAAGCGATGGCTTTGCACAATGCGTTCAGTCATTTTTCCAGGAGTGATTCTCTGTTATTGCCAAATCTACCATTGCCTCCCATGACTTCACTCCCCACAGATCTTCACTTGAGCAATAAAGCTGTCCAGTTTCCTCTTTATTACAGACATTTACAGGTTCACCTGCAACTGTTTCTCACTTCAGTGACCTGTGTGTTATTGCAGGTTTTATTAAATATTCTAATTCCTTTTAACAATTTATTTAACATTTTTAGTAGTTATGCTGTTAGCTGTGTCATAACTAGTCCATATATGGTTCCATCTTTTCTGAACTTTTTTTGCTCTGTTGATACTTCTGCCTAGTGATGCTTGCGTTTGAACTAATAGACTTCTTGTCTAGTCTTTGTATGCTTTCCCCATTCTAAATAAGAAACATCTTATTGACTAAATCAAGGTTAAATAACAGACTTATTAGCTAGTAAAGGCCACTGGGAATATATGCAGTTGTGGGAGTAAAGATCTGAATGCTTTCCTTACAAGACTGTTTTTAAGATGGATGGGAGGCTAGCAGTAGATTAGTAGCAATGTGTACAATTACAACATTCTAATAACTTATATTAAAATTAAACAGCTAAAGACCATCATGCAGTGCATGCAAGTATCCAGTCAGTGTTTGCCCTGAGGAAAGATGTGCTTTCTGTGGGAATGAGGCTTGAGAAGCTCCCATCTTCATTCCTCCAACTCACAATTCCTGCTGTTCTGTCTGATTGTGTCTTCTTTGTCTTAGCCTGATATGCTTGCCTCCTCCTCTGGAGAGGCTAATGCAGGCCCTTTTTTTCTCCAGCAATCTCAGCAAATGCCAAGTGTAACTGGTGCCCCTATTGCTCCTAATTAATGCGTGATTAAAGAGTGAAATAAGGGATTCTACCAGTGATTTGTTTTTTCAAGGAGTAAGAAATTAATCCCCTTTGGATCTTGCAGAATCATTTAAGGATTCTCCTTGTTCTGTTTATCAAATAAACCAAGTAATTAGAGACTTTAGATAAGTAGACTAAATTGATGCCCGCCCTATGTCTTCCCAAGCTAGTGTTCGCTGATAGAAACAGCTGTGTTGCTCTGGTAATGTGCAGCATTATACTTGTCCAATAACAATGCCCTTTGTGTTTGGTAGTCGCATAATTACACAGGGGAGCCTCCTTGACCTTGGTAAGCACATCTATCTTACTTGTGTATCAGTGTATTTCATTTCTTAGCCCACAAAAATACATCACAAGGGAGTTTACTGACAACGTAATTCAGAGTACAGACTACATTACTGGCAATGCACGATTGTGTGGTATGCAATAGTGCAGTTATCCAGGCTGATGATACACGCACAGCCTCTGGGTATTTAACAGCGTAATCCTCAGCTAACTTATTGTAGCTCTACTGTATCTGGAGAAGCAGCAGTGTGATTTTTATTACTTTCACCTGAGCACCCAGGGGAGGTATCTTATCTCCCCACTTGGTTTTATGCAGTTTGGTTTTGAAAGGTCTTCAAATGTTGGGAAATTTGAATTTAGGCTGCATGTCTGACCAGGTAGACACATTAGCTGACTTCACTTCGCTCCTTTGCCATCATCCCCCCACTTCTCCCAGACCATTTCTGGTGTTGCATCAGTGTTTCCAACACTGGACCTGCAGCAAGTGTCCGGTCTGAGACCTCAAACAGACACTTTGAAGCCAAGTAAGGCCAGGCTGTTTAAATGACTTCATCTTGTCCAGATGAAAGAGAAAATGTTAGATTTTTGCATCACAAACAAAGATTGAGGATGTGTGTTACATTTTACTGCTCTGTGCCTTCATTTCTGCTCTTCTTTTTTTGTAGCAAGTGCAAAAATTAGTAATTTGGGCTTAAGAATTAATCTTTTATGGGCATGAATTAGCAATTTGTGCTGTCAATTACTGTCATGGTACTGCAACAGCAGTTTTGTATAAACTGTTTTATTAGGAGCAGGCTAGCTCTTTGCCTTTTAAGTGGTCTTGAAATACAGACTCCTTAACTCCTTAACACATCTTAAACAATATGTAGACAATATTGTTAAGGATTACGTTTAGTAAATTTGCACAATTTTTGTTTCTTGTGGAGTTTCCCTGCAAACAACCGAAATTTTGGTTTACATTCAGTGTTACTGACCAAAGTGCATCCTAATGTTTGTACCTGATACAAACAAAACCACTCTTTACTATCTTGCTTCACAGCATGACTAGTGGTAAAAATTCAACTAATTCAAATGTATAAATCACTTATTTCCGCACATGACTTATAAAATAAGAACATTTTTCATGGTTAGGGTATAGTGTGCATGTACAATGTTGTCAAACTGAATTTATGTCTTCCAATTTTTTTTATTGAGTTTTAATTTAAACATTTACATGCATTGACTTGATTGAAATAATAGTCTTAGTCTTGTTAAAAAATGTGTATACATCTGCTGCAACGAGATTAGCACCTAAAACAAATTAACTGCACCATCCAGTGACCTTGTTGTAGTATAGAGTGTGCTTCTGTCATTCTTAAGCTGTCATCAATTGGTTTTAAATATGTTTGTGTATTATTTTTTTAAGAGATTTATAAAATATGTTTCTGAGTAGATTAAATATTCACTATGTACACGTAAACAAAATAAATACACTGGTGCATACAGATTGTGAGTAGGTGGTTAAGATCATTACCTGACTCTTTAAACCACTGATGTTTACCTGTTCAGTTCTCTGTACTGTGCACTTTTTTCCTCCCCTTCCTCTTTCTTCCACTACTTCTCTCTCTTTCCATTTCACTGACTTCTTATCCCTCCTTTCCCTGGGCACACGGTCAGCCTGTGTTCTTTATTCTTTTATGGCAGGCCTAGCGCTGAGCCTTCCTCTAATTAGATCAGGAATTATGGTATGGATTAGGTGATGAAGGGGCATGCCAGTTTTCTGACCATGGTAGCTATTTCAAGTCACCATTTCAAAGTTATGTGCTTAATGCTTTCCCCCCTCCCCTTCTTGCTTTGCATTATAACACAGCTGCAGGAAGAGTGACAAACACTGTTAATCTCTTGTTTGCTGGCAGTCCATTACAAAGGGGTAAAGCAGGATTTTTCTCCAGCACTGTAAACACTCAAAATTCAGCATTGTCCATTACCTCTTAAACACAGCTGATAACAAGCATCATTAATTAAACTGTGGGAGTAAGTGGGGTTACATAAATTGAAATTAATAATCAGGCGCAAACAGAAATAGAATGCATGTTTCCGAATTGTTTCCTCACAAACTCCCAAATGTAGCTACGTAGATTAAGAAGGTTTGGCTCCTGTTTCGCCTGTGATGTTTCCACCAATCCTAGGGATAGGTTTAGTCATGGAGTGCTCTTTTAATTTGTTTGCCACATTCTCACATTTTCCGAGAAAAAATGATCAAGTAGGCATTTAATTACTTTAAGAAAATAAATCACTTCCCATAGCTATTGTGCTGCTGCCAAGTCTATTGCACATAAGCTGCAAAGAACATGAAATATTTCACCACTTGTGTTTGAAATACCCACTGTTGAGTCAATTTGGGGCTGACAATGGGGGAAAATGTTGACTCCGGTTTGCACATCAGGGCAAACTGAAGCATATTCTCAGCCTACAAGAGAATCATCACAGGAGGCTGACAGACAATCGATATGCGTAACATGCTCATTGTTGGTCATTATGTCATATCTAATTACAGCATAATACCTGGATTTCTGTGTGTAGTCACCAAGCATTAGCGAGAGGCATGATACAAATCAAGACTAGCATGTTGTGTTTAGAGTACTGACATTACGTGAAACACTGGTGAGCCCTCTGAGGACTTCAGCATGCCTGACTGCAGTCACATCAGCCTGTAGCTCTGTTGTCAGGAAGAATCAAGTCAAGACATGCCCACCTGACAGTATGGAAGAGAGGAAACAAACCTGGAAATGTTTTCGTAATTCAACTCATTTTATACATTTAATCATTGGGTATGAATATGATCCACTATTTTCATCCAATTTGAGCATAGATTTTGCAGATGAACAATGGCAGCGAGTCCCATGGGTGACTGCTGGCACTGCAGGCGACTGAGATCCCTTTCATGTATAAATAACAGCCACACCGGGCCCTGATTTCCCCTGTGGGAAAACACCAATCCACCTGATGAAGAATGATAATCAAAATCTGACAGAAACCCCCAAAACTCCCAAAAGGTGACACCAAATCCCCTGTGCGCTAAATTGAACGATAGGTTGGACAAACATCTGCCAAAAGCCACAGTTGAAATCCATATGGCTGGGAGTTAATTGGCGCACGCAGGCCTGGGCTTGACAGGAGCATGGATACATAACAGCCCGTGTGGGTGGGCAGAGGTGGCTGGAGGTTTGAGGTCGATCCTCGGTCCCCACTCATACCGTTTCACACGGGCGTCCTGGAGCTTATCTGAGAAGGAGGGGAGATCTTGGGGCACTTCCTCTAAATGGCATGTTAAACGTCTCATTACTGACGGTGACCTCAGCCTAATCTATCGGCCATTTCCTTATGGGGAGAGGTATTGCGGCTAGGCTGTGACTAATTGGACGGACATGAAGTGATTTAAAAGATTTTAAAGGTCTTTGCACATTGGTTTTTGTTTTGTCATCTTGTAATTTCCATCAGTAATATGACATAACAAGTGAGAGGAGAAATCTCTGGTGAGTTTGGCAGATTTTCTGAAGCCCCAGTAATAAAGAGTCACAGTTTTACCCCCTCAGGTCCTTCCCACATTGGAGAGGCTTGATTCATTAGGACAGCAGGTCTCTTGAGGGAAATCTCAAGGGTCTTCTAACCATACAAGTGACTGGGATAACACACAAAAACACTCAGAGAGAGGGAGGACAAATCTCCCTCTACCTCGCTGAAGCAAAAGACTACAATGACATTCTTTGCATGTGTTTTATTTTACACCTCTTTGTATTAATTGACAGCAAAATATGAGTTTTTCCCATCAACAATATGCCATAAACGCTCCACCCCCACCAGCCATGGGAATTTCCATTAAAGGCGTTTGAGTCAGAATTGGCGTACAAATAAATGACGAGCTCCTGGGAAATCACGGCAACAAGCAGATACATGTTAAAACTCAGGAGAGGCTCCTCATTTGAGCTGGAGAGGGCTTTCCAAAATCCAGATGTGGTGGAAGCGCAGACGGGGCTCAGGCCTCCTCAACAGTAATGAAGCAATTAGACAGACAATTATGAACACCTGTGATGCTGATTGGCACCATGCGGCTCCATCTCCTTTCCCGGCGCTAAAGATGCCTGAATGTTGCTAAAGTTAACCTCTAACAAGGCCTGTAATGACGACGAGGGCCAAAACACACCATATTGACGCTAACACACACACACTCACAGGAGGTTCACATTAGGAAGACGGGTTCATCCCACACAGTCGATTGCGTCATGTATTATTGAAACCAGCCCTTGTATAAACACAACTCCAATAAATTGGGGTCTCAATTTTTCTGATTCATTAAGGTTAATGCAGTTTTAATTAGTACTTGATTTGAAGCCTATTAGACGCAATTTATAAGTCCTTCTCAGGGACCTGCAAAATGACGTTGCGTGGGATTAATAAGATAAAAGGCACAAGTTGGAATTGTAGTCCCTCCTGGGTTAATGCACAGACTAAGGGATTCCTCTTTTCACTGTAACGGCTTGTTTATTTGCACAACTGCTTTCAGGCACATTAAAACAATCTAATGAATAGAGAGCTTTGGCTTCAGGGATTGCATCACCCACTGGATGAACAAATGAAATGGTGGTTATGGCCTGATTAAAAGGATGATCAGGAAATAGATTGCAACAGCTGAGGGCTCTATAATTATAGACTATATAATAGGGATTTTGACAGCTTGTTACCTATCATGGCAACTTTACAGCTCATTCCTGATGCTCCTATTGCTTTATTTTAATCAGACTTTGGGGTATGGTCAAGAGTAGAGCTGATGCTTACTTCACACGCTATCAAAGATGCAGGAATAAGAAGTGGAGAGCACATGTACGGATTTATAGCAGTCAATAGGCTTGGGACAACACTGGGGTGAAAATAATGCATTACTCAAGACCATCATCGCCAAGAGAGTTGTTTTATCAGTTTAAATTAGCCAAACCATTTATCACCACTATTTAAAAAAAAAAGAGTAGCTGTACCAACACTATTTAATGTTTGCCGTAAGTTATTTTGAGATATTGGAAGAAAAGTTTTATGGTTTTGTCCCAAGAAAAAATATACAATAGTAATGATGATGCTGAATAGCTTTTTTTTCAAAATAAAATATGAGACTGCTTTCTGACCTAATTTTAAGAGTTCCTTAGCATTTGTTCATATAAAAAATATAAAATGCATTAAAACATAGCTGTAAGCAGCTATAAAGACATGTTTTAATGGCTGTGTATCTGTCAACAACTATGTATAATTAGAATCAATTTCAACAATGAAATAATTCACCGAGAGCTTGTATATTAATAATTTATAGATGCTTAATACATATCTGTTAACATACTTAATAACAGAAGAGAAAATTTCATCAATATAGTTTTAGATAAGTTCATTTATGCTTTTCAGTGCATAAAGCTTATGGAGAGTAGGAGAATCTATTTGCCCTACTTACATTAACATGACTTAAAACTATATGATGGAATACTTTTAAGTTATAAAACAAAAAAGTAAAAAAAATATTTTTTACAAACCTGCTCAAGTGAAAGTGAAAAAAGTACTTAGCTAATAAAATATTTAAAGCACAGATTCTATTCCATTTAATTATTAATTTCTAATAATTATTATTCATATTTTATTATAAATAAAATTCAAATTCCCTTAACAGCCACAAGATAAATTATTTCAATAGCCGTAACCTCAAAGGTTAGCTTTACACATGAAAATCAACATAGCTAAGGTAAGCTAGCTAATTACATTTGTTTCATACACAGTTTAGGGAACTTATTTTAACATTGTCTGCAAAGCTTAGTGGAGTTTTAAAAAGGAGATCTGTGTTCTCAGATTAGACTCAGCAAACACTTTTTAAGGTGTGGCTGCGTACAGTTACTGAAAGCTGCCTCCTATTTCCATCAATGTCCCATTAGAGTCAAAAGACTGGTTACTTGCTTACAACTATAGTTGAGATAACTCTTACACACTCTTCATCTTACACTCGATCAAGGAATTTAGAGGTAACTAGTTGTAACAGAGATATCTGGCAAATGCTGTGAAGTAAAAAGTAGATTACTGACACAAAAATACACTTTAATAGTAGAAGTATATCTTTAATTAAAGTAAAATTATTAGTACTCAATCCTAAGAAAAGCACTTTTTCACTTATCTTGGTTAAATGTAATTAGTCACCATCCACCACTCTATATATGATAAAATCATGTGAGTTTTAGCAGCAAGTATAATGGAGGGATTTACATAAAAATGTAAATTTAAGAATACACCAGTCATTATGCTTAGGAATAATAAGGATCCTATAACAGATCCATGTGGTACACCATATTATATATGTATATATATATATATACACACACACACACACACACTCACATATGCAGGTATAACATATTGTGCATAGAGCAAGTTATTACCCACATGGTTGTATTACAATGTGGCTAGAAGGAATCATGATCAATTGTGTAAAACACTTGATTTTAACTGTGAATTTATATATATATATATGTATAATACATACATATATTTTTAGTCTTGGTTTGTACATCAACTGCCATTTTAGTTTTTCTTGGACATGAAAATATGGCTTTGGGCATTTAAGAATGACAAAAAGATCAACATCTTTACATGTTCAAAAAATACAGCCTGTTTTTGTTGGTAAATAAAAACAACATAAATCACATCACCAATCATCACCAGCACTATCCTTAGTCACAGGGTTCTTTTTTTTAGTATTCAGGCTGCATCTTTGATTATTGAGACTGAAAGTTGGAACTTACAGGGAGATCTTGCATATAGCAGAAAACAACTGATCACAAGCAGCACCTTAAATTCAGCTGGGCCAGCCTAGTGTTTTGAAAGCATCTTTCTTTGCTCTCAAACAATATAAAACATCAAAACTAGAGCAAACAGTTAATAGCCCCCAAAGCTTCAGTATGAGTGATAGTGAGCAGGCTTTTGAAACGGTATCAGTGCAGTGGAGATGGCTGAAAATTACAGGAAAGGAATGTAGAGTTGAACTGCTGACAGCAGGAGTCACAATACATTAGTAGAACCTCCAACTGGCTGATCTGTCTGCATAACGTTTTCTTTCTACTGAGTTGAATTGTTAACACACATTGTTTGACATTGTCTCAGCTACATTTTTTCTTCCTCTGTAGCAGGAAAATTGAACTCCAACAAGGTTATGAGACAGGTGGAAGCCCTGCATTTGGCTCACAGGTTGTGGTGGTGAGCTCGCAGTTTTGCATGTTTGTAAATTGCCACCAGAAGTGAATAAAATGGTCCCATGTGTAAACTCCAGCTCTGCAGGCCCACTTCAAGGGAGCTGAGATCAATTTTGGTGCATTTATTCTCTGAGAGAGGCACACAATGGGAGTTCGCTGAAGATCAGTTTTCAATTGGATAATAGGGTTGTGAAAAGAGGGGATCTAGAGGGCATTGCTTTCACACATTCTTATGGCTTCATATCTCTGTAACACTAACCATGTACTGCTTCAGTCTCAACACCTCTGTGCCCCCCACCCCCCACCCCATTTTTTTGTACCTGAATCAAATTCAATTTGCACCTACAGAACTGTTAGTCTTACACAACTATATTGTTAGACCATATCGAGGCACTCCTTAATAAGATTTTCAAACATATGATCAAATTGAATGAAATTTGTCTTTGTTTTCTTTTAATTTTAAAGTCATTTGCATCCAAAGTCCCTATTATGTTTTAACCAAGGCAGGATGGTTTTGATATTCGTTTCTTAAAAATAATAAAAAAAATCTATCTCTGCTGTATTAAAATTAACAGTTCAGGGGAGAGCAGATAGTCAAAGTTTACAAGGTGCTGCTGACTGTCAATGTCCTCCTCCTCTCTCCTTTAACCCACTGCAGCCACTAGATGGGGTATGATAACCACAGAGAGGCTCTCCCAGTGGGACGCCTCCAGCTCTGGTGGGTGCTGCAACTCATGGGAGAGGTGAGGAGAGGAAATTGTCTGCCAAGTTTGCCACAGAATCCCATCAGCTTCTCATTTGTATTTATTGTTTCTCCCCTATTCAAATAATCCTCAAACTAATCAAATGTTTCACTCGTAGAATAAAGTATTTACATGGACAGTAGGAGGAAAAATCTGTTGTAAAAGCCTCCACCGGCACTGCTGCTGATGTAGTTTTCTTGGATAAGATTGGTTATCAGTTTCCAGTGGCTGCAGATTTTAATCAGTATAAAATGCTCATTAATTCAATTAACTTGAAAGTTTTGTAATTTAGAGCTGCAGATTTCCCTTATTTTTATTTCAATACTTTGCTTCCTGCAAGAACAATTGATATGACAAATTTAGGCATGTTTTCTTTTAAATCTATTAAATAAGAAGGAATCAAACTGTCATTTCTAAAGATGTAAACAATAGTAAACTGTGTAAGCTACTGAGCTCCAAATAATGATTCAAATTGTACAGTTTCTTTTACCAGCTGAAAAATAATATTACTTTGTTCATTAAAGCACTTAATTTAGGTTAAATAGTTCTAAAAACAGGAATTCAGTTGTTTTTTTGTTTTTTTGTTTTTTTTGCTCAAGATAAGAGAACAGATGCAGTTGATGCACAGCTTAGATATATTACAATTTAATTCAACTTATTTATAAAGTTTCAGTCAGTTCCTACATTGGAGTTAAGACACACACAGTACAAACATACCAACAGTCTTCGTACAACCAATGCTGTGTTACTGTGACAACATGACCCTCTGGTCTCTCTAGGTGGATCATGATCTGACCCGTGTACAGTGAAGTGTAGAGCTGGAAATAAACATTGAAATGTACTTTACTCTTACTTTGAAACGCCACCTCTAACTCACTAAAGTTTCATTCATCATTTAACATGTTAACACAGATTAAAACAAGCGGACCTTAATGTCTCTTTTTAAATACTTTATAAGCAAACACTTTATATTAATTAAGTAAAAAACAACTGTAATGGTGATCACACAATAAATAAAAAAAGATTTTATCGTTATTATGTTGTTCATTGACTCCATCATAATGCCTGTAATGGCTTTATCCTGCTTGTGTCAGCTTTGTTGGTGGTGCCCAAACTGTGGCTCAGGGCCTCTCACTGGTCAGACTTCCCTGTATGAAAAGACTTACTATTTTACTGATTAGGGTTCAAATCTGTTACACATATCACATGAATGACCAATCTGATCTGACTTTTTGTTTGCTATCTACTACTTACAGCTAAGAAAAATGTACAGTTGATGATCTCTCACAGTATCCACCTCTGCAGGGTTATATATTGAATCCATGCCGAAAAACAGATCAATTATGAATTGATTTTAAAAAGAAATAAAATGTGAGAAGTGAAATATTAATTTTTCTATTGAATTGGAATGTCATTTATAAAACCCAGCTGGATTTACTGCGATCATAAATTGAAACCATGAGTGTTTTTTATGAGAAGCGTCTCTCTCTGTGCTTATGATTGGTTGAAATCAGTCAAAATTCATAACATGCACTGTACTGGTGCCTGCAGTCCTTCAAACGGTTAAACAAATATTTTGGGGTAAAAGATGACCTCTCATAATTGCATTTCTCCCCTGCTCATGAAGACTATTTTCAAAGGCTACTGTATTGTATTAGTGTGTGTGTATGTGAGTGTGTGAGAGAGAGCGGGAGATACAGAGAGAGATCTTTGAAGAGAACAAACAGCAACATGGTTTTTCTTGAACTCCGTAAATCATTTCAAGCAAATTCAAAGTGTAATTTCTCTGGCCTGTCACTGAGTTTTTGGATGCAGAACTCTTGTAATAACTCTCGTATTCTGCAAAAACGTTTAAATCACCTTTTATATCCTCCTGGAAGCATAGCTTTGAACTGTACATATTCCTGAGCAGATAATAATTTCACATCTCCTCAGTTTTATTGAGATGTTATTGAAATTTAAAAGTATTGAAGGCACAGTAATAACTCTGTGGTAGTTTTATTCTAACGCTTCTGCTAAACATATTCTGCTTTATCTGCATCAATGCTTTCAATGCTTAAAATGGTTCACAGACAGTTCATTCACATCTATGGCCAAAATAGATTTATTTTACTTGGGGCACCTATGTCAACAGTAGTTACAAGAATTACTCTGGATGCGATCCCGTTATAAGATGTCAAATATTTTGATGCTTTTCGTAAATGGCAGAATTTTGTGGAGGACAGCAACTAGATGGCAATTCTGCAATTCCTAGATCAAAATAAAAAATATACAGCTTGTCTGCTCACCTTTGCAATCTCAGGGCTCACCCCAGCCGGCAATGTAATACTGAACAATGAATTTTAAATAAAGTCAAACATTTGCTTCATGCTCCTCCACAGTTTAAACAAGACATTTCTGATGGAGACGTGTGGATTTATTGTAAGTAAGAGATATAAGAGATAACTTAATCCCCAATTGGATTGTAAACCCCACCTCCACTTCACATGGCTCCACCCCGTCACACCGCTTTCTTGACCTTTTGTCTCATTTCTCGGCCGGTAATGAATGCTTTCGGACTATTTCAGACAAAAAGATCTTGCACATAGTCGGGAGCATTGGAATGTCATATCAGAAAATCACCCAATCAGCATGCTGGTGTTGAGAGCAAACAGAGGCGAGGCCGCAGCGCGCACAGAACAGTGGTGGACTGGGTCGTCTGGATGTCAATATAATAGACTGGCTTATGATGTGTAAATAACACAGCACTTAATGGTCCTCTCCCACTCTGTCAGAGCATTCTGAATCACACGGAGGGCAGCGTCT
>JAPZDZ010000003.1:5793499-5805959 GCA_029783805.1 Acanthurus tennentii
CTCTTTGACTGAATGTATATTGGCGCAATCTGCTCTTGCAAACATCTTCAAAGTGGAAAGAAGAGCGATAAGCAGCTGGGTCATTTGTTATTCTTTCCAGGTCTATTGAATGTGTTTTGACTAGATGCTTTTCTTGGGAGCAGAGCTGTGTCGGTCAGGACGGGGCTTCACACCAGTGGAGTGTCGGCTGAGCAGTCAACACCACCACTCAAGACTGATGGGCAAGTGAAGCTCAGTGACCGTCAGGCCAATCCAGCCACATTGTAAGTACCCTTCCCACTCCCCTCTCCCACTCTGTGACTCAGCTGGTTTCACTTAGAGAACACGGAGAGAGGGGGTCACAAGGTCACACCATGACCTCATCAAATTAGCCCCAACCGAGAGAGGTGTTTAGCACGAGTTAAAACAAGTAATCTGAAGGGCATTAAATGCAAATGCAACGACCATATGCCCACTTCAAACACGGACAGCTCCCATCCAGCCGCGCTCCCCCTTTTGCCCTCTCACACACACACACAGCGGAACCATTCACATGTCTCACTGAGTGGGGGGCTGTTAAGATGACAATGGGTTTCTGTCATGCCGACCAGGTGCAAAACATTTCAACTGTTGGCCAGGTCCTGAGCTGTTTGATATCTGTTAACAGAGCATTTGCGACGAAAAGTCTGCAACTGAATTACTCTTTGCCTTTGAGAATAGATATCTCTTACATATACAGTGGGTATGATGTGCATCCACATCTCTTTTCATTTTGACCATAAACTTGGAATATGTAAATAAAGGGGGAGATTCCTCCAAAGGTCATCCAGCAGTTCAGGGAGGAGAAGCAGAAAAAAAAAAGAGAGAAAACAGCAGGGCAATACTTCTGCTGTTCTTCATAAACGCTACGCCATGAGTCCCTGTTAGTGGGAGTGAGAGCCTGGTCAGGCTGTGAAGATTATGGGTGAAGACTGATTCTGCCCCCCTCGGGCGGTGGCCAGGCTGGGAACATGTGGCAGCTCATATATGCTAATAAACACCTGTGGAGAAGGGGAAGAGGGAGCAGAAAACCCCCGCCGGGCTTTACAACCGTGCCACCTGCACAGACCTCCAGTGTGCCTCACTGAGGCTGGGAAACGTGACGAACGTAACTACCACTCAGACGCAGCACTGGAAAACTGGAAAAGTTAGCAAATAATCTTCACTGGCGACAAATGAAAGTGGTAATCTGAGTTTAATTTGTGAGACATCTTTGTCCTCGTCTGTCTTGCTGCATGTTTTTGAGCCAGAGATCACTAAATCAAATTCTGATGTGTAGACAGAACTATGTTTTCTTTCCTTTTATTTCTTATGTTACGCAAGGGGTGTTATATCTTTTAACTGTCACTGTTTATGCTAACAAATTAGCCTTGTTTAGTATGCAAACACTAAACAAACATGTTGCCACTGCAGGGAATGTAAAAATGCTTCACTTCCCTGCGCAGTGCTCCCCAGAAACATTAATGTTGAAAAAAAACAGTTTTAAATGAAACTGTCATTGATTCAAAGTTTTTAGCATTTTTGACCCAAAAACACCATCTAATTACGACTGCTGTGAAATGACTGCAGCTTGTACTGTACATCGCCTGAGTTTACAAAACTCTCAATGACACAAAATAACACTTCTGAAATGTGTCATGAGAGGCACATTCAGCTCCGCAGAAACTTGTACAAAAGTCCCACTTGTTCCAAGTCGATAGTGTGTGTGTGCAGTGCAGATTTTCTGCCTTCATCTCATTCAAAACGGCGCACAGCTGCTGACGCGGAATGTGAGAGCAAAAAGACGACATTGTGGGAGAGCGCTCTCCTGTCAATCAAAAGAAGTCTTATTAAATTTGTTTAAGCTGTGAAAGCATTTTAAAGAAAAGAAACAATGTTCTTCGTGACAACCAATTTTCCTCAACAAAGTTTCCAATCAGACAATTTTTAAAAAAATTAAGGTGGAAAGAATATTTGATTCATTTTTTTCCACAAAAAACAAGAATGTAGTACATCACTAACTGAACTCCCAAATCCATATGAATAGATTCTTTCTTTTTCCAACAGCTGATAAATAGATATTGCTGTGTAGGATTTAGATTAAGTTCATACCTAACAACGAGTACATATGAGTTCTTCACATGCTCTGTCTCTTCTAAGTAATGTATCTGAGCAGCACATGTTTAAATGTGTGAGAAATGGGCAAATACCTAAATGTCGACTCAAAGAATCAGCCATTGGTGTCTCCAGTTTATGAATCTTGCTTGCTTGTTCTCCCATCCGAGTGCTCTGTAAACCACATTAAAACCTGTCACTATTTAGAAAATATGCAGCTCTGTAATCTTCAGAAATCTGCTTTGAGCCATGAGTGATGTACTTATGCATTTTTCAATGGCCAAACGTAGCAAGCTAATAGGCCTCCAGTGATTTATGGGATTTCATATTTTTCCCATCTGGATTCTATATATAAAGAAATATTTAAGACACCACTTTATTACACTCTGCATACTTTATTGACAATCAGACTGTTTCACCACAAATATCCTCCTATGTATGATTCAGTAGGTAGAGGCCAGAAGTAAAAAGGGCCGTTCAGTGAGGCTGTGTGGGGAGAGCGTACAGGCGCTGCTGAGGAGGCAAGAATGCATCAACTTTACTGTAATTTAGCCCAAACTCATTGGAAATGACTCTCAGCTCTTCAGGCAATTTTGTACAATCTATATAAGCAAATGAAAAATATTTATATTCAGTATTAGACATTAGACATTTCAGATGTTTATCCAGAATCTATAACCTCCAGACTCAAAACGATACTTCAAATAAACTTTGCCAGTTCTTGTTATTAAAGTTAGTTGAAACATTATTAAAAAAAAAAAATCCTATTTGAATTTTAATTGAACAACAGCACACATGAGAGAGAAGTTTATATTAATTCCTTCTCTAGTTAAGGATGTTTGAGGAAATTAGCCTATGTCAGCACAAGAGTTATCAAACACATTATGAGATACTGCACATTTGAGTTGATGTTTCTCAACTCTTTACTTTCAGTTTGACTCTGAAACATTACAAATATACACACACATCATTAATAGGATGACTTCACATCATCAGCAAATTACATAGTTTAATTCTCAGTTTGGTCTTAATTATTAATACAAGTTCTTCTATGTGCTTTTTTTTTTAAAAGACCATAAAGTTAATTATTTATCTAATAATTTTTATTCTCCCTCTCATTTCTTTCCTCGTAGTACTGCTGACTTGTCAAACTGAAATTATTCTTGCTGCTTGATGTAAAAACTGTAGTAAAGCTTCTGTATTCTGCACCTGAGAGATACTGATGCAATTAACAGCACAAACAAATTTTACCTTTTAATAGGCAAGAGGAGAAAACATTGTGATAATTATTTGCTGTAAATGTAACGCTGCTTTTACCAACACTGGACACAGAACACTCATTATGCTTGTTTGCACTCATTAAACTTAATGAAGTGCAAGAAACTTTATTTCTTTTTTAAAATATGATGTATTTTTAGGGCATACAAATAATGAACGCATTATAAAAAACACATATGAAAGGACATGCTGTAATCAACCAAAATTATGTGGATGGTGCTGTATCTAAAAATAAAGAAAATGTCTCTGATATTTGCATCATTACATTTTGTTATTAAACTGGTTTAACACATTTTCTTCAGTGTCAAAACCTTAGGTGAGAACTGGTGTTTTTTTTTCCTCAAATTGTTAGGTATTAAACATTGATCTCATACTAATTGAGATGTTTACATTCTATCAACCACTAATAAGAGCCTTTTGCTTCCAAAATATTTCCTCCTGAGCCACCATTTAATAACATTTCTCCAAGTCTTTCATTACTAAACAAAGGAGAGCCTCCCCTAGTTTACATGTTGCTGGTAGATTTTGGTGAGAACCACTGAGTTTATACTGTGGACTGTATTTGCAGTTGGCTTTCAATGAAAACAAGCCCCACACATCTCAAATCCCTTCCCCGAGACTCTGAAGGCTTTTGCCCCTTCAAGGAGCAGAAGTCTTTGATAATGACTACATGTTTTAGACTGGTGCCCCCTCCTCCTCCCTAAACTTCTAATAAAAAGCTTCAAACGTAAGGGATCCTGATCAGTGCTTGGAGCAAAGGAAGCATTGCAAGAGCATGAGATCAACCCCTGGATTATTCTGCCCTACACTGAAAAGCAGCCCACTCCAGCTCTTGGCCCGGGCATAATACTCGTTCGTTGCCACAAGGAACACTATTCGGATTAAGTGGTGCCCCTTTCACATAAGCAACAAGTGACAAAGGAGGAGATTGGGCAACTAACCTGCTGTTAAGATAAATAAAGGTACTCTATCAGCTCTAATAATTGCTAACCCCCTCTCCTCTCGCCCCATTGTCCACTGACAAGTGCTGCTTGGCCCCCTTCTAATTGCTGACAGATTTGATTTTTCAGCGACAGCAGGAGCTCTGTTTGTGGCCTTTACATCGAGTAATTACTCTCTCGCTCTCTCCTCACCGCCTCCTATTTTGTCCTCTCTTTTTCCTAAATCCTCCTCTTCCTTCACCTCTTTCTGAAGCTAAATTTCCCACTCCCTCAAACTCCTTTAATAGTTTCCGTCTACAGAAATACATTTTAACTACATTTTAAGATGTTTCAACACATGAATTCTCCTGCGCTACATGAGTAGCATGTACCATTCTGAGCTAATAGACATTGCTGTATGGTATTCAAAATAATGACCCATAGCACTGTTTGCAGCAATAATTTAGCTTCCCAATTGTAAGTTGTGAATGTTTTAGAATTGTAAAAATATGTCACCTCTACCATGACTTCAGTCTTGACTGTAAACCAGAGGATCATTCACTATTATCTAAAAATGAGCTCCAGAAATTGTGCATTTCTTAACAAAATTTGTTAGGGACGCAAAATGTGTTTAAAAAACTGCTGCAACCAGGGACTTGACCAACAATGTTTTCCATAAATAACCACTTTAAAAATCTTTAAAAATCACACTACAATGTGCCCAAAGCTTTAGCCAAAAAACTCTTCATCTTGCAGTGTGAACTGTTTCTGCACATGCTGGTTCCTGAACCAGTGCTGCCTTCCCTCTTCTCCTTCTGGCCTGCTGGCTGCATGCAACAAGCGCTGCTACCCCATGGGAGAGCTAGAGGGCTCACTCCGAAAGCAGCGGAGCCCAGGAGAGCCTCCACAATCACCCTTGCAACATTAAAAAGCTAATTATCCCAGGAACAAAAGTGCACTTTATTTTCACTTAACACAATTAGTCATAAACTGCGTTTCTGAGTTCTAAATCTACACAGGCTCCCATTCTCTGCCAATTATTCATAGTTTCATGTTCGTGTCATATTCAGAGTTTCAAAGCAAACATATTTTCAGTGCTGGTGTCTGTGTTAATCATCCCACCCACACATTTCATGGATTAGTCATTCACATTGCATGAAATATGAACCGGAGTGCAGCTCTGCCAACTATATACGTACATATTATCCGCAATATTTCTATTGGAGAGTTTGAAAGGGTTAGGTAGACACTATATGGGCTATACACCAAAAAAGAGAGAGAGAGAGAATCAATGATTCCTAATCCACTCAACAAGCGGCTGAGATAATTATGCATTTCATAAATGATTAGCAAAATACAGGAATATTTAATCCCTCTTTGCATTGATGTTCTTTAAACAGCTCTTAGGTATACCAGGGCACATGATGAGCATCAAATTGGCCTTTCTGCTGGAAAATAGCATATTTGTGGCAAAAGCCACGTCTGAATGTGACATTTTTTGCAGGCATTAGAATGAGGTTTTTAGCATATTCATAATTGAAAATGGGTAACTATTTACAAACAGATGAAAAAGGCTTAAAGTGCACAGGGTTGTTATCAGAATCAATTCAAATTTAAGGGATTAACCGTCAGGTGAGACATCGACACATGTGGAGTGAGTTTGTTTCACATACTGTCCACAGTCCAAGTGGAGTCTAACTCAGATTTTTCTGGATTCGTCATACATGTTCATTGATGAGGACTGAGTACCCTTTGAATTGTTGGTAATATTTTCCACAGGTAGTTTGTGTGTGTCAGTAGTGCAACAATGACATCAAAAACAGTAGTGTCTTTCCTTGACTTGAATAGAAATGTCTATACATAATAGAAAACTAGAGCAAAAAAGTGATTTACTAAAATTTGTCATTTTAATATCAAGAAATCACAGTAGCGACTGTGTACATCACAAAAGGTCATGAGCCTCAAATTGCCAATCAGAGATGGCAGCTATGCATAATGTCATCGGGGTAACCTTTTGTGGTTGATATGACACAAAAATTAGACAATACTTCAGCATGCCTCCATCACAAACCTTGACCTTTGTTGTCACTTTGACTATGTGAATATGATTTCACAATTATCAATATATCATCATCTCCTAGAAGTATGAGGACTAATGTCATTAAAACACACTTTCCCACTTGCTGTTCCCAACAGGAACAGACTTCTGTTACAAAAAAAAAAAAAAACAGCAGAAGGTGGAGAACATGCTAAAGCTGCTGCGATCACAACATCTGGAGGACATGTTAACCCATGTGAAGATGTCATGCGTGGAGATAAGAAGTTGTCAGCGATGTGTCCTGGAGAAAAAGAATGATGACAGCAGTGTGTCTGACCTGAGGGAGGAACGACTCCAGGGAACAATGGCCGGCCAGAAACCTTCAGCTGACACCATTTCAGTTTACTGGTATCACAACTCTGCAGCAAAAAAGAAAGACATAGGATTAAAAGCAGACATTAAACAGGAACATATATTTCCTTTTGGGGCTTAAAAATTGGACTTAACTGTTTCTTCTTTTTGAATTATGGGACTAGGTTTGTGCACTTACACAATGTTTACAATTCTTGATCACCAATCCTAAAGGGGTGCTGACATCCATGATGGCAGTTCAGGGCAGCTATCATCCAACCTGACATAGTGTAATCTGTGAAATGTATCATTCCAGGTTGTCAATGCTCTCTTGGCCTTTAGCAGAGTAAATATAAAGGTCACCTTCTCAAGCATATATTACCAAAAGAAGAAGGGACTTTATCTCTTTATTCATGACCTTTCTGACACTGTGTTGCCATTAACACATTTAGGGCAATAATACAGATTTTTGGTACCACTTGCTAAAGATAATTCAGTGTACTTATGCACCTCCAACTCTGTGAAACTGTTCCGACTGTCTTCATCCTGTTGCACAATGAATCAATACAATCCTCATGAAATAATTTTGTAAGACCGCTTAAGTGAAAACAGATACCAAAATCACATATTCATTATCATAATTCTGGTAGATTATTCATTTGTGTGCACAATGGCACTTAAGCACACACTGTGTTAAGTGTGGGCAAGCAGGATGATTCACAACATGAACAATAACATATTATAGGAAACGGCTGTCAGTGAATTTTAATCTATTATCAACAGATACATTTTAATATAAATTCCATTCAGTCAATATACAGAATATAACTATGTTTTTATTGCAACACGTTTAGAAAACAAGCATAAGTTCAGAGTTTCTGACCTCACAGCCATGCTATGTAATCACTATTAAAGCTGAAAAAATAGATAGTGTATTTTGCAGTACATTCACCAGATTTTCTTAAAAATATGCACTTAATTGATGACAAATTAAGCTAGAATGCTATAAAGGCACACAGCACTATCTCCAGAACATGTATGTTGCCCAGGTGGTTTTTCAACTGCAGTTTTTAATGCAAATATGAAACACACTCTCAGTCTTGTTTGTTTATTTGTTTGTAAACAGGATATATTATAAACCACCCAGTATGGTTAAGTGATTTCAGGGGGAAATTGGAGTCATAAGCCAAGAAACAGGTGATTAGATTTTGGTTGGAGGAAGTTTTTTTCCCCACTAACTGATCCTAAAAATTCTATCTATTATCCGGTAAATTTGCCACATAACACATTTATTATAACTCTGAAAATAGTTTTTCTCATGCTTTTGCTATGCAATATTGCGATTGATGCCAATAAATAGTTTGTTCAACATTACCCAGCATATCTATTTAATCTTTTTTACAATTAAAATAAGATTTTAATGACACATGCATTTATTAAATCTGAGTAATCTAACAGAATATGCAAATATATTTATTCCTGTTTTAGACCCAACAGTTATTCATTCTGTAATTTTTAGTTTTCGGCTGCACTGGCACAATGTCCCTACAGGAATCATTAAAGTTTCACCGTGTCTGTAAGCATGAACTGACTTTTCTACATTGTGATAAATGTGTATATGTGTGTAGAAGAAATGTTAATTTAATACTTAATATAGGCAAATTGCTATAAAACTGTGCAGACTAAGTAGCTGTGTGGGATGTTTATCCTTGTAGAAACTCGTAATAAGCTGATTCCATTCTGCTTGAAGCTTTGAACACTGGTAAATGTAATGATACATCCCACTCATTTTATCTGTAGGGCTAAGGTAATACTACTTTATATTTTATGTTTTTAATGCACAGTCTCCCTAAGTGCAGCATTTGTTTCACATTTAAATGTCTCATCGCAATAAGAAATATACACATATATCCTTCTGGCTATGCAAATGCCAGCATAGTATACATTCCACAGTTTTAGCAAAATGCTAATCTGCAAAGACTCATTTAAAGCATATTCTGCATTTATTACTTTAAATTACTTTAAATCATTCCACTGGAAAATGCAATTGCATTTTCATTTTGACTATGGAAAATTCAGTCTCAGCAGCAGGGTTTACAAAATCAAGTAGTCCATATTTTATTTTTTCAATTGATAAAAAAAAGGGATTGTAAATAAGCAACATACTTTCTCCCACATTTCTCATCTTGAAATATCTAACAGGCTGCGCTGCAGTAGGACTGGACAGAAAAAAATCTTCAAATGCTAAGAGAGCACAACATAGAGCATGCACCATGTGCTACAAAACCACCAATTTCTTCGGACATTTGCAAGCCTTCTGGCTTATACAGAGATATAAAGGAGTTTGAAAAGGCCTAACCTCTGTTCTGCCGTTCCCAATTCATTCAGAGCTGACAGTTTTCCTTTTGTCCGGGAACATGCTCTTGTCATTAGCATGCCTCTGAACTTTGCCTCACAATGTCTCCTCTGAACAGTTCTGATGAATTATTTCATCCTGTACGAGGCTGACTGCAGGGCATACACATGTGGGTGCTTCCTCTGGCCTGGGTAGAGTCTTTTCACACTGGTGCAGGACGGACACCTGTTCACTTGCTCCGCTAAACATGACCTGAGAGCGTGCTGCTGACATTAAACTGTGCATGTAAGAATTCGCTAATTTAGACGCCTGCAGGGACACACTGAAGCCACAATCTGGATTTCTTTTCTTGCATTTAAAGGTTAAGAAAGTTTTGTCTTTGATCAATCCATGCTTCAACTCTTAATGTTTTTTTCCGCTTCACATTTACATTTGATAAGAATTATCAAGGCAATCTGTTACAAACTACAGCTTCACAAGTTAATGATATTGAACAGATAGGAAAAATGGTCAGTTGGTGTTTGACAAAAGCCCTCAACATTTTGTTGAATTAAAAACAAAACAGCTTAGAGCCGTACTTTATGTGAAACAAGGTTATAATAGTTTTGATTTTACTTTATTTTTAAGATTTAGATTTTATTAGAGTTAGTTTTACCTCATTTTCAGAGTGTGTTTGCTAGTTTCAGTTTAGTTTCAGTTTTCAGAAAGTTTCAGTTTTTGATTATATATCTGTGGTTTTAGTTTTACGGTGGTTTTAGTGTTTTTTTTATCTACTTTGAGTATGAAATGTCAGGCGAATGCAGTTACTTATAAATATATTTACAAAATGTGACACTAAATGCTTATAATAAAAAAAAATGTTTTGTATATGTGCCGCATGAGAGGGCTATAACTTATTTCTTTGTGTATTGCAATTTTGCAAGATGACGATAAATGAACATGATCCTCACTTAAAGATATATAAAATAAATTTTGCATTTGTATTATATCTTCATTAAACTGTAATCAGGCAACATTTTATTTTTCTTAAAAGATATCATTTTTATATGGGTAAACTATAAAAACATGCATGTTTAATAGTCGAGTCAGACAGAAAAGGCCTTATTTCACTGATCATGATATGGTGATTTGCAGGCTAAACTTTTTTAGGAAAACAGGCTACATTTTTTAGTAAAAAAAACAAAAACAACAACAACTAAAGCTGTGTTTTTTGTGACAGATTTTATTTGGAGAACTTGAGACGGAAGACAATGTTCCTTGTTTGTGATTGTACTAACATTATAACAAGGTAACAAACTAAATTGTATACATTTTAATATGTCTTAAATTATCTAATGAGCTGAGTTGAACAATGTGTAATTCCTAATTTGAATGATTGATTGTGCTAAATATATATTTACACCATTTATGAAAAAGATGCATAAAGCAATAATCAGGAACGGAACACAGAGATAAAGAGTCTAATCAAAACACATAACTGTACATATCACTGTATATAAGTACAGTGTGGTATTCGTACAGTAAGAATGTGAATGAGAAGGTGCTTGCAGACAGATAGTACCTAAACAAGATCGTACACATATACTGAATCAGTCAAATAAAGCTGAAATGCTTTGTTTAAGGAAAACTGTCTCATTTAAACTTTTATTAATGTTCAAAAGTTATTACTGAATTATTACTGCTTCTAATCTGGAGTGCTTCTCTCAAATTCCTCTTCTAAAAATTGACTTTCAAACATGCCTTACAACCAAAGCTTTACACTCAACGAAAACTGGAACATTAATCCATTCATCTATTTTTCAGGGCTAAACAAAAACACCCTGACATCCCTCTATCCTGCCACTTCTCCCAATCTTTTCTCTAATGT
Source organism: Acanthurus tennentii (assembly GCA_029783805.1). Classification (NCBI taxonomy): domain Eukaryota; kingdom Metazoa; phylum Chordata; class Actinopteri; order Acanthuriformes; family Acanthuridae; genus Acanthurus; species Acanthurus tennentii. Next base: position 5,804,422 of record JAPZDZ010000003.1, read on the forward strand.
AAGAAATCCCAAGGAACTTCCAGGGATGATGAGATATGAGATATGATCGGCAGGGTTTCCTCCCAGCTGGATATGCACAAAATATCTTCTCATGGAGTAGACAATGAGCATTCTGATCAATGCCTGAGCCACCTTCAGTCCTTTCAACATCTGCTCCTTTACACTGAAAGGAGCTCTTTCACCGTGTCCCCAAGGGTGAGCTTAGAGACCATCTGAAACCAAGCCACATGTGTCTCTGATCTCATTCTTTCAGTCATCTTAAGCATAGTTGACACTTGTTACGTAGATTGCCAGTTTTATGTGTTGACCAGGACAACAGATCCATCGTTGCTTTGGTAGCATCAGATCTCAAGCTCCATTTTAGCTTCACTGTTAAACAAGACGCTACCTTCACTTAGGGTAAAACAGTTTCCAAGCCAGGGGGAAATCAAGTTTCCAGTAGACCACAGCTTGGAGGTCCTCATCCCTATAACTGCACAGTCGAGTATGCTGAGCATGGGCTGTAAAAGCCCAACAAAACTCCAACACTAGCAAAAAGCAAATATATAGTCCTGAGATCACCAAGCTAGACACTTTTTTACTGCTTAGTAGCACACGCAACCTTTGCCTGAGAAAACCACTGACAGGGTTGGGGACCAGGCATAACTTTGGCTTAGGAGCACAGTCAAATACGGTAGACCAAGGAAGTGGGCATCGTTTGTAATTGTTGGTTGCCGAGTAGAAAACTGTGCAAAGTATGACCGACATATGAGAAGGAACGCCTCCTGCACATACTGAACTGTTTATTTGGATGGATAGACTTGGCCTTTGTTTGATTTGTTTATTTCTTGATTATTTTCAAAATATTGATTTAAAGCTAAAAGTTGTGGTGTGGTTAAAAATTGACAACATGCTGGTTTAAATACCAGATTTTAATTTTCCATTATATCTCTAGATGTTCCAGCTCTTTAGTTTTGGTTCGGGAAAAATTAGTCAGTTTACAGCAAGCACAGATAGAGCCTACTGACCAGTGATTTGTGGATGTTGTCGTTTTTGTGGTGTTAGTTTCACTTACTCTTTTGAGGTTACGAGGTAGAAATCAAGGCCTGTAGGGAGTCACCGGGCTGACATGTTGCTCCGGCTTAGCAGCCCCTTTTAGCTCTGCTCGTCACGCTGTAGTCGCACATCTGCACCTATATATCAAAGTAGTGCACAAGAAAACATTCCTGAGAGCAAAGCAGAGGTGATTTGTGTGCCTTTTTCTTTCTTTTTTTTATTAAAATTCAACCGTGATCTAACTGTTCACTCGGCTAAAAGCTATACCTTTTAAATCAGTCATCTGTCCAGAACTTAGACCTGCACCATATTAAAACCAACACTGACATCACAACTGTTTCCCCTCTCCCTGTTGCGCCTCATGCCTCTTTCATATATTTTCTCTTGTCCTTAACAGATGGACAATCTTGCAGCCAGAGACTTTTTAAAGTGTTTAATAAATGTAATACAACTTATCTAGTGTTGAAGAAAGAGGCCTAAACCAGAACCATGTGCACAAAGTG
>JAPZDZ010000003.1:5807381-5837072 GCA_029783805.1 Acanthurus tennentii
GGTGAACTAAATAGCCATTTTTAAACACTGTGATGCACAATGTATAGTCTACAATTAGGCATACATTTTTTTACGTAAAGAATCTTTATACAGTTACAAGATGACATTTCAGTCTAACTGTTCAACTACCAATAGTTACTGCATAGCATGAATGTGAGATCCTAAAATGTATTAAATGCTATCTAACTCACATTTTAGTACAGCCTAATATTTCACCATAAGCCTTAGCATTTCATTCAGAGATGTACTCTAGATAAGAGCAATAATCTCAGTTTGATGGATGGCCCAGCCGGAGCCTCAGGCCAGTGGTGTGTACATACTGCACTGGTTGTGGCAGAATGATAAAACCAACATAGGCAGGTGTGTTTGGTTAAGATGCTCTTGTCAAGTGGGATGACAAGCATGTCTGTGTTCATTCAAGTGAACCCCTTATCTGCACCCCCTTGTCCCACTCATGAGACAAAAGCACTTCCCATGTTTGTATGATTTCCCTCTCTAAAAAAAGGAGTGCATACACAAGCACACGCAAACTCAGCGGACACATAAATGCACATACATGACATATCCAGCAGATGATAGTGTATAAGCTAAAATAATTTAAACAGCTCTTGTTATTGCTTACCTGCACAGTTTACCCACAACTCCACACCAAGTTTTGCACATTATTTCTTGTCGTTTTCCTCTTCATTTATTCGTTCTTTCTCTTTTTTAAATTTAGGCATATTTACTACACTTATTTGGGTATTCTGTTTACATTTTTAAAGCCTCTGCTTACAATTTGTAATACGCGAGCGTATATGCGTCAGCGCGCGCTACCACCCTTTTAATGACCTTTCACTGAGTGACTGGAAGTGACGTCAGACCAGGAAATAAAGCTTGCCGCTGGCCCACAGCATTAAGCAGCAATGGGTAGCTACAACAGCGGCAACAACAACTGACATAAGCTGGATTTTTCCCCCCCACAAAGCCGCGCATAAATGTATTTGTGAGGCAAATCTCTGCTGAGTGTCAGTTCTGAAATATCCGTCTAGTGTCGCTGAAAATGGCACGAAGGTAAGCGGGTGTGTGTATGAGTGTGATGCACTGTGTGTTTGCTAGCACGGTAGCTAGTCTCACATCGCTAACGATATACTAAAGCCTTGCAAACTGAAGCGATAATAAAGCTTTTTTCCCGTAGTGTTTAAAATTACTTAAAAGCATGAATAAACCTTAGCAGCCAGTTAAATAAAAGCTCAGTTTGTCACTAAAGACTCGTGTGAAGATGCTGAGCTGAAGTTGAATTCCACCCTAATAGAAGTAACGTGACTATGTCAGTTCAGTGATTTACAGCTGAGTTTTCTTGTACATTTGTGAATCAAACCCACCCTCTCTTCAGCTGAATTGCAGATACACAAACTATAAAGATAAATATTCTAACGTGAAAGATAGAAACTCGAGATACTCATAGGTTGTGTGTACAAACAAAAATGTGCTTTGACACCACCACTAAACATTTTACTTAGTAAGGGTATATTTTCTTTATGATTTTAATGATTTGGGCGTATGAAGTAATATAGGGATTAATTTTGCCATCATCTCACTGAGTCAGTCACTAATTCAGTGACAGATGGACCAATATGTAAATGTGTCACTGGATGAGATCATCAGTTTCAGTCTTGATACTGCATCTTAAGGAGACATTTTTAATGATATTGCACAAAATTGTAAACCACGTGAAATATACAGAAATTTCTGTGTAAGTCTGGATATTTTCTCTTAAATCTTCAAGAAGCACATACTGGTGCAAGCAACTGCCTTCAAAGCAGGCTGAAATCATTTACTGGCTTTAAATCAATGTTTCCTGTGCTGCCATGAGTCATTTTATGGTTCTGGGAAAAAAAAATGATGCTTCTCTGTCTCTGTCTTATTTTTTTCAGATGACTCAACAGTGGCTTGGACATCTGCGATTTGACAGAAGATGAAGCTTGCTGAGTTTGTCAGACTTGTCATTGCTTGTAAAGATTGCTACTCTAGGCACATAAACCACACTGACATGGACAACAAACTATAGTGAATCATGTTTGTTGCTTCTTGCACATTATACTCACTTAAAAGCTAACTACATAAATTATAATTTAATTTATTTTGAATGGATTTCAGTTGATAAACATTGGTTACAATGTCACTGGGTGAGCAGTCTCAAAAGTGGTTTCCAACCCATGTCCAAGCCACTGTTCTTCAAGCTACTGGTTTACAGCCCAAGGGCAAAAATGGCACCAATGATGCCTATACTATCATCCAGCTGGGGAAAGAAAAGTACTCGACATCGGTGGCGGAAAAGACACTTAACCCCGTCTGGAGAGAAGAAGCCTCTTTTGAATTACCTGGTTTACTTTTGGAAGGCAACCCAGAAGTATATGAACTCTGCCTTATAGTGATGCATCGGTCTTTGGTTGGGATAGACAAGTTCCTGGGTCAGAGATCCATCAATCTGAATGAAATCTTTGATAACAAGGAGCGAAAGAAAACTGAGTAAGTATCATATGCTGTAGCAGTAGTCCATGATCTCACATCAGTGCACACAAGTTTACAGCAAGTCATAAAATTGGATTTGTAAGAGACCAGCATTAACCTTTCTTTCCAGAGATAAGCATTTATTACTGTGTCACTGTGCTGATGTTTCAGAAAAAGAAAAACTAAAATATCAGTTCAATGAACATCTGCATTAGAAAGCAATTGGACACTCTGATGTGTCTTGATGTGAAAAATTGAGCTGTCCTGTTTATGTCTTTAACTTTGATATAGTAATTTAATGTATTCGTGGCTCATATGTGTTTTTGAGCTCTTTTCTGAGCAATACTTTTATAGCTTTAAAGTACTTTGCTACTTCAGCTCACAGTCATGCAGTTGTCTGCAGTTGACAGAGGAACAAACTTGAGAGGAAGTGGAAAGTACTTGCAGACTTATTCCAGTCATAAGTGGATTAAAGCATGGGCTAAATTAGTTGTTGTTTGCCACATTATCTTCATGTGTTACTGGTACAACAGACACCTTATGGCAGTGTGTTGTGTTTGTGTGTCGTATTCTTTGTTCTCAATTAGATTTATGACTTTGGCTTACTTATTTAAACAATGTGATATAAATGTCATTACATTACCCATTTTTCACCCCATGTTCTTTTTGTAGAAGTACAATGCAAGAGAGAGAGAGAGAGAGAGATCTACTTTATTCAAAAGAGCAGAAATTAAAAAATGTTTGTAGTCTAGTATGTGAACTGCTTCAAATAGAAACATCAGATTGTTTCCTCCTCATTTTTATGATTGCTCAGTGACTTTGGACACCCCATTCAGTTATCATCTATCTTGTTTATCCTCTGTTCATAACTAATGTTGGAAAGTCCAAATCATAACTGATAATGCATAGAGTTTGTTGAATCGTCCAGTCCTACCCTCTATTGTTTGAAGCTAAGCAATGAATTGGCCTACATTGTTGCAAGATTATTTTTAGCTTAATCACTGAGCACCGGTTGGCCTAATTGAAACTAGTGGAGCTGGCCAAACATGTCTTGGTAGTTGCTCCTATATATATGATTGTTTTTAAATGTGGCTGTGAAAACATATGGCCTCTTCGCCTGTTATGTATAGAGATTATGTACTCATGGGGTTTTAATTTTTGTTTGAATGTCCTGGATGCTTTTACTAACTCAAAAGAAATGCAAGTCAGGTGAAAAAAGGATGTGTAATATTGGTGGCTAAAGCGGATGTCTGTCTAACTGAGTCAGCCCCTTTCATTAACAGGTTATTTGTCCAGCGGTATCACTACTCTGTGTCCAGTGCATGCATGAATGAGGATTGTCCACTTGTGTAATGAGTGTATGAAAGGCTTGAGCAGGTGAAAAAATGACTAAATGCAGAGTACACTAAGCCAGCAAACTGTACCTACCCACAGCTTGAAGTGTTATATTCAGCTGTACTTGTCTTGTATTGGACTTGTGTAGGTCAACAGCCCACACTTTTTAAACTGTACACTAAGCAAATAGGAACAAAATACCCAAACGAATCTGTTGCTCATTAGCTTACTACACTTTTAAACATAAAAAAATATGAGTACACTTTCCATTTGCCCTTTAAAGGAGAGAATGCCAATATGTTATAATCACAAGTTGTTATTTGTTTTCAGTGCCTTGGCAATGCACCTTAAGGCCATGCACTTTTTCAGCTGAGGTTCTGTAATGGATATGCACACGTTGCTTGTTGGCCTAATCCAACACTGCAGGCATACTTGACAATGTCGCTGGGAGCCTAAATACTATATCCACACTCCACAGTGGGTCTGTGTTCACAGCGGCCCATCCGCAACGTTTTTGAACTGACATATTGGGGAGGAAAGCCCGTCTTGATATCTGAGTAGGCAGCCCATAATTATCGCACACCTGTGTTTGTTGATTGTGAGGAGTTTCCCAGCGGTCCAGGCCCGAGTGGGAGGATTGTGGTTCCAAGCACAGGGAGGTTTATCTTGGCCTTGAGACACACGTGAGGTGCAGCCCCAGCCCCACGGCAGCGGCATGCTGTGGCTGCTGATCAGACTGAGCACGGCGCGCAGCCTGGGAATCGGACCCAGCAAGGCCCTTTCATGACTGGGCTCCTGAGCCACGAGCTAGGCGGTTTAAGAATAGCGTTCAGCAGCTGCGGTTTTTTCAAATGCCAATACCAACACTTTTTTTAGAATGAACTGGTGACTGATTTTTCATGCTGGAATTCAGGGAATATGACAAATCTTTATCCAAATCCAGAAAGAAATACCAGTAATTGTATAAAAGTAAATACATTAATGCAAATGTGTATCAAAGGTGAAAATTACATTAATTACTCTACACTATAATGAAAATGGGGGAGTCCAAAGACCAATATATTGATGTGACCAAAGTTTTAAGTACAGCACAGTATTTCCCAGATAAATGAATCAAAGGCAGACAGAATACATTCACTGATGTTGTTTCATCCTGATGCTGGTTTCCTAAAGGACCCCCTAACCCAGAGGATATATCTCATTAGCATGTATGAACTGTCGGTTTGCCCTGCGACATGGCTTTGCAATTTCCCAATTGCTTGTCATTGCATTTCTGAACAAAGGCCAGATTTGTGCAAATGCCACTTTATTTCGCTCAGAGTGAAGTTATAAATCCCATTACTTCCAGTTGAAAAAGCAGAGATGTTAAACAAATAGGGAGCCCAAAAGCAGCCTGAATTGGTCTATATTATTCAGCAGAAGGCTATTTCTTGTGTTCAGTTCCCAAAGAATAATGTTTATCCCCTGAATAATAAATTGTATTCCTACACATGTCAAAAAAGTTCAAATGATTTAAGCCCCTGCATTTGTGTCTCTCCTTTGGATTAGTCTGCTCAAATTAGCCTTTCTTGTGATGTCCACAAAGAAGAAGGTAGAGCACATTAGAAAGGTAGTGGCTATTTTTTTTCATTTGTCCTATTGCTTGATAGTGTAAGGACGTGCACCTCATTCTGACTGAATACCTGTCTTTCTAAGTTATGTTGAATATGTGTAATTAACTCAGAGGAATTTCATAAATCCATCTCTTTTCATAAAAACTGGCTCATTGAATTTGCACAGACTAAGCTTCCTCCACTTTCATTTTAGCTGGTATTCCTTGGAGTCCAAGCAGGGGAAGAAGAAGAAAGAGCGAGGTCGCATCCAAGTAAGCATCCAGTTTATGAGAAACAACATGACAGCCAGCATGTTTGACCTCTCTATGAAGGAAAAGCCCCGCTCGCCTTTTTCCAAACTTAAATACAAAATGAAGGGTCGCAAACACGACAGTGGCTTCGGTGACACATCTTCAGCTATCCTGCCTCGCTCCGCCATGTGTGACTCAGAGCCTAACCGTCAATCCTTCGCCCCAGAACCACAACCTCAGCCTGAAGCAAAGGTCAAGAGACCACTACTTGCTGGGACCCATAAACTCTCTGCAGCCCATTCCATGTCAGATCTCATTGGGACCCACTTTCGACCAAAACTGGACTCCATGAACTCCATAGAGGAGAGTGGTAAGGACCAGAGCTTCTATGTTTCAGATTTTTTTTTGTGGTAGTTCGTTTCAAGTTTTGTTATAAAATCAATCAATAATCTGTATAATTGGGTTGAGTCAGGGATTGCTGCTTGGCACATGTCTGCAGAGACTTAATAGGGTTTTACGCCTTGTAAAGTCCCTGGTGATCACTGAGTCATTGCTAGCTTCTCATATTTTCATTTTTAAGGATGGAGGACAGAATTACAAGCAAAAGACTGGCATCTCTAAAATGTCAGCTATAATTAAAGGATAATAGGCGGCATTAACAAGTACAAAAATGACAGAACAGTGTTAAAATGTTAGTTTTCTTCTTGGCCTGTAACTGTTTACTTCATAGGATGCTGTTGCAGTTTCTTGTGGCATCAGTAGAGGTCGATAGTAAACACAGAGCTATAGGAATATACAGCATACACATGCAAAGATATTTACAATATATGCCTGTGGTATAGTAACTAATCCAGTTGTTATTTAGGTCAGGACTATGAATCTATGGGCTTTATTTCCTGGCCCGAGCCCTCCTGCTCCACCAGGCCCCTCTGCTTTTTAGGTAGCTGTGATCAATACAAACAGTAGTCACAATTTTTAAACAATAATAACAGTAGAGAACCATCCCAACTGACAAGTAAAATGTAACCCATTTGCATGAAATAAACAAGTTAATGATGATGATAGAAAGTGCTGTTTGCATGGTTTAGCATGAAAATGAAGCTGTCATGCCACTGACTGCTCACTTAAACTGTCCTGTATCCCTTTGAATCCAAAAAAGGAAAAGGATTTGTTAGAACAAGGTGGACTTCAAGCAATCAGCCAGCTCTCAAAATTCACTGGTTTTCACTAAATGATTAGGTCTCTGAATGTACAAAGGGAAACTTATCCAAAATTCAAAAGTTAAAACACACACAATTGCAGATTTAGAAAGGATGACAACTGCCAGTAATTAGTTTCTGATTTACAGGTTTTAATAACATCACACGATTGAAAGACACTGACCATTTAAAACCCCTGATTAGATCACATGTATTAAGGAAAGCATTCAAATATCTAATTTTTTTGTGATTAGATTAATTGTCGGATGATTAGGTATTTGCACTCATATTTTTTTTATGTTAAATACATTACAAGTTAATGCACTGCTTCTGGTTTCTCTTCCTGGGAGTGCAGGCGGCCCTCACAGGCGTTCCCAGAGTGAGGTGCCAGGCTACCAGGATGGCGAGGCACACAGTGACCCTTTCAATGATATCAGTGACACCCTGCCACAGAAGTATGCCACGCTCCCACGCAACCGCAATCCATTTGAGGGGGAGCATGGGCAGCTGTGGGACCGGGCCGAGCGGAAGGAGAAAAAGGAGAAGGTCAGCCTACTGGAACGCGTGACAGGAAAGAAAGAAGGCCGCAAGACCAGCAATGGGGGGCGTTCGGGCAGCTCTGGGGACCTGCGTTCCCCCAACCCATTTAGTGGGGACTCACAGGCAGACACTAATCCATTCAGCTCTAACTACAAAACCAGGTAGGACCTTTTTTGTTTGCTCTGTGTGGTTCATTAAAGTAAAAGCACGCTACAATCCTCTGATACACCTCACAACGATTTCCATCATCTTGTTTCCTTATAACCTGTCCATATATAAATCGTGTGACCTGTGAGGTCACCACTGATACCAAGTATGTAAACCAACTCTAAAGAGTATTTTTCAAAACAACATTACAGTTTTTGTTGGTACAGAAATTTGCAAAAAGTATAAATAAATATAAACATAAATAAATAGTATTATTTTTAATACTTAAGAGTAACTTTTACTAATTTTAAAGCCAATCTGCAGACCTCGACACATCCACTGCTTAATTTTTCTGGCTGTTTGTTGTTAAAACAAAAAACGGCTTCACCTTCAATTGCATTTTCCCCACTTTTCACTTTAGAAATTCATAACCCTTCCTAGTTTCTGTAACTGCCCTTCTCCCTGGTTGACATAAACATGCAATAAATGGTCACATAGGTTTTAAGTTGCTTTTTTATTTGAACATCTCACAATAATAAACATTTTTGAGACAAAAGGCTGCAAAGTCGTGGTTTGGTGTCATGTTTTAACACCATTAACTGTTGCTCATAAACTTGTTCTTAGTTTGCAATATGTGTTTGACTAAGAAGCTTTACTAATACCCAAGTGTACCCTCAAACATCTATTTTTTACTTGCCTTATATTAATCTTCAGCCTCATAGCTAAAATCTGCATTCATCACCTTTACAGCAGTGGTTATTGTACATGTGTAGCATCACTGCTGTGTTTTTCATCAAATTTGATCTTGCTACCCCAGTGGGATAACTTGTGTACTACAGGATAATGATTACAACATTCCCATAGTGTTTCAATAGCCTTGTTGGTTGAAATCTACTCTCTGATAGACCTCCCTCTCGCCCTCTTCCTGTCGTCAAGCATTGTTGTTCTAACATCTCCACTAAGCAGGTTATGTGTATTCCCTGTGTTAAAGAGTTGGTAAGCACTGGTACTAAGTTCTAGTTTATCAGAGCTGAAGGTGTCATTAGTGGCTCTTTAGAGAGCCTGGTCTTGATAAAGGAGCCCTCTGAGCTATAGTAATGAGATCCTCTGAAGAGATAGACCACCCAATTAACCACTTATCTCTGTTGGCACTAGTCCATCATCTTTACTGCTGCCTTTGTCATACAGTAGCTCAGTGGTCATTTATAATGTGGTGCTGCAATACAAGAATATGGTTTAAAGTATGTTATTTATTGATGAACTTATTCACAGCTGCGGCATGCCATAATGAATATTTTATTCGTTGAGAAACTATGTCAGTTACCATAAATATCCAAATCTGCTTTGTTAGCACACGGGATAGACACCTCAGATCCGCTGTATTATTAAAACTGTGGTTTTTGTACCCAAAATATTCACTTTAATGCAGTTACTGACTTCCTTTCGATTGCTTCACAGTGATAAAAAGTCAGCAAAAACTGAAGACATCAGCTTTGGCCAGAAGAAGAAGGACATCTATGGCAAGAAAAAGGTAAGAGAGACAGCATCACCCTTAAATCAAATGATGTGTCAGGTGATGTTGTTCCAGTGTTGATAATTCACATGACAATTGTTGAGATGGAGATATAAGAAGAACCCCAACATTTGTGACTGTCTGATTACTTCCTGTGTATTCTCGTGCAGATTTTTTAATAGGGAACTAAAGGTGTCATTTGACATAGCAGCTGGTGACATTGATCTTTGAGGCCACTAAAAAATCAGATGTGCCATTCAACTAATTAGTAGCTGCACACATCGGTCATCATGTCTGATCTGGTCGTGATTTGAAGTGGTGTGAAATTTCGGGCTATAGGGTCAATCACAGTAGTGTGTTGCACAGATTCCATAATTGGAGGTTTTTGTTGAGAAAAGACTTAGAAATGTCATATGTTCCCCTGCTTAATGACTATTGCATTATTTGTAAATTACATTTTTCTTTGCATTAATTGTATATTACATTTTGCTTTGCACATTTTATATCCTTTTTTTTTTCAAAATGTTAATTCTCTTGCATTTTCGGTTTGAACAAACCTCAAATTTGTCGATTATTACACAGCAAAACTGGTATTTATGAGGGAGCGTAGGGAGCGGTAGCTAAAGTGATGCCTAAATGAGAAGGAGAATGCTGATAATGGCTTTCCTCACCTTTCTTTGTGGGTGTTGAGGGCTGTCGGTATCCACACATGTGCCCCTGTGCATGCCACAGTGCCTTGCAGAAATGGCAGCTCCCATTTCCTCCGCTTCAAGGCCCTAATTAACCACACATGGGGGGGTGGGAGGGGTGGGCAGTGAAAGATTTCAAAGGACTGAGCTTTTAGATTCTCAAAGCTGAGCTCATTAGAAACTGTAATGACACAACTGGAGAATGCCAAGTGTGTGCCTTATCTTCTCCTCAGTACTGATCGCAGAAAAATGGTCATCATTACTTTGCCAGTTCATGGTCATTTCCAGGCCTTTGTCACCAGCCACTAGAGCTTCTGATTATTATGCTGTGTGTGTGTGTGTGCGCGCGCGCTTGTGTGCGTGCACGTGCACATGCACGTGCGTTCTGTGAGAGAGAGAGAGAGAGTGAGAGAGAGAAAGCGTGTGCACATGCACATGCCTGTATGTGAAACCAACATCCACTTCCATATGGCAGGCAGTTCTTATTCCCTCTCAGATAGCTTAAGTGCAGCGTCTTTTAGGGAAATGCCTTTTTTTGTGCTGTGTGTAAGGAATAGGTTACAGAGTTCTGTTCTCGAAAACCCTCCTTACATTAGACATTCAATCTCGATGGCAAATATTTCATTTTGGTTCGTGTCACCCCACAGTAGCCTCTGTGCTGTTAGAAGCGATAAGATACCTGGTAAGCAGTCCTGCTCCAGGTCTTTCTGCATTGTCTTTCCCCAGCAGTAGAGGCTTGAATGGTGCATGGGAGTAGAAGCTGATAAGTGTGGTATTTTAAACAGGGTGAAGGCTTTGCTGCTCTATCCGTTCGGGGGAGGATGCCCAGCACTGAAGCGATAAAGTGGTCCCTCATTAAAAACGATTACAGCTCCTCTCGTACCCGCGCAATATGATCTGCACATACCGTACCACACTGCTCTGTCCAAATAGGTTGTCCTCAAAGAGCAAAGCTGGGCTTGGGTTGCATCCTTATTTTGGTATTTATTAGCCTGACCTTTAATTGCAGAAATATGCAGCCTGGCATTTCCTCCTCAAAACAAAGATTCCATTTACTTTTTATTATGAAGTTCTGATAGGCTTTGCTCTGACAGAGCATTTGTCTCAACCTTGTGTAGCTGAAAAGATCATGTATTTTAAATGGTAAAAACATAAAAAAAACAACTTTTACAAGATGTTAGGTACTTGCTGCAGTGTCAAAGTTAAGTCCTATTAGAGCAGTTAAACTGCTCTTGAGTTGTTATTAACACTGTTTCACAGTGTTAGATCACAAGATCTGCCATAGAATTCATTGACATGTCAGTGCTAAATCCCTTGAGAAGTATCTTCTTAACAACTCCCAATTAGCCTTTATTAGCAACAGAGAACAAGAGATAGACATATGACAGTTTATGTCACGTTAGGCCAACACATCTAATTAGTCTGTTTTCTCTGTTGCATTGCAAGTGAACTTAAAGAGTATCTTAAGTCTTGCTTTTGTTGTCAGATGCTGACTTTTCACAGAAGATCATTCACCATTATAGTCTACTTTTGCAAAAAATATGTGTAAAATATGGTGATTACAGAATGTGTAACCTCAGAATCTACTGGGGTTAAATTGAGCATTAACTTGTTTTTCCATTTTCAGGAGATGACACAGGAAAGCGTGGCCGCCTACAGCAACTTATCTTTTGAGGAAGTTGTGCAGGAACTCATCAAGCAGAAAGAAGTGGTAAAAAAGAAAGATGCCCACATCAGGGAGCTGGAAGACTACATTGATAACCTACTTGTGCGTGTCATGGAGGAGACGCCGAGCATTCTACGGACACCCTATGAGCCAAAAAAGAAGGCGGGTAAACTTAATAAAAAGTAGAAAGAAAACCACAGGATTAAAAAAACTAATGAAGGTTAAGCTGTAGCTCATGTATCATTATGATATGGTAGAAGAAGTGGGAACAAATGGGATTGATCAAAGCCAAATTTCTGATTGAGTTCATATTTTTTGCTTTAGAGTCTTTATATTCAATGGATGTAGTTTTTATAGACTTTATTTCAGTGTTTTGGTCATTTTAGTTCATGTATGTTTATTTGCCATCTTTATTTGGCATAAATCTCATTCAAATATTTCCAATTTAAAATGACTTCTTGAATTCATGTTGCAGTGCATTTCTTATGTGCTTAAATGGGATGAAATCAATTCAAATCAAATCCAAATCTTTGACAGGGTTTAGGTTGAGCTGTATTGTATGCACTTGTGAACCCACAGTGGTATGTTGCTCACCCAGCTGCACTCATCTGGCAAGAAGTTCTTTAGGGTGCAAACCCAGCCAAATTCATGTTTACCAGATGCTGTATTCGCAGTTGTGTGCTGTTTGCTTAAAGACAGTCAATTGGTTGATTAGATGAAGCTGTAGTTACTGTGTTTACACTCAAGCACAAGTCTTAAAGTTGCCAGCTAAACTATGAAATACATTTACAGAGGCAGCAGAGGCTTTATCTCAAGCCTCTTTTGTGGTCTCCAACTTTACAGCCTGACCAATTCATAGGTTTTCTTTGAAAGACTTTAGCAGAGGTACGGTGAGAAGTTGCTGTACTGGAAGTCTTTTTTTTCTCTTGCTTACTGACTGTTTTTTCAAAAACAAACAAACCATCATTCCTGTTATAAGTTACTAACTTTTCTTTCCTTATTTTATTCGTGATGACTATCATCTAAGTTCCTCGAGCCAAGTGTCTCATATTCACTCACTAAAAGTAATTATTTTTCTGATTTTAAGTGCAATAATCATAGCTTGAGTTTCTTGCTATATATTTTGCTGGTAATGTTTTTGTTTACATTTTAATCACATCTTTGATCTCAATGCCGATTTGATTCACTGGAAAAGTTTGTAGTTCTTCAGCCTTCTCCCCTTAAGTTTTTGCAGATGATTGTATTAATGGTACCTGGTTGAACTCATGGATATGTGCTGTACAATCTTTATTTATAAGTGTGTCATAGTGCATTTACATATGAACATTATCTTAATGTATTTGTATGGTACTTCATGGTAAAAACGCTACTGTATCCCAATACCTCCCCCTACCAAACACTGAACAATTACTACAAATCATCCGCAAAGCATTTGCTCAATGGATCAAGTGTTCATGCATTAAACTCTTACAGTTTTGTATGTAACTCTCATTAGCATTAATGTTTACCTTTAATAGAATACTAGTCACAAATGAATTATGTCTCAGAATATTTCAGCTGGGTTTTTTTGTATTGTTTTTTTGTTTTTGTTTTTTGCCATCAACTAAAGGCCAAATTCTACCATTCATATAAGATTCGAGTGTATCATAGCAGTGTCTTTAGTACTAATGAGACATAATTCTTGTTTGTTCATGGTAAACAACCAATGGGTGTCTTTCAGGTCACAAACATCTGTTTGACAGCCTGTGTCAGACGCTAACTGTCCTCATTTCAGTTCTATGTCATCTCATATGTCAGTACACTCTGTATAGTTTACGTCATAACAACATATGTTGTTTCAATTGTTTAACAGAGCTCTCTAATTCTGTTTAATTTATCATTTTTTACTGAACAAATGCTCAGAGAGAAATGTGCAGCTGTGAGGTTGCACTGCTGATACTAAAATTAAATTACTTAAAGTTTTAGTCTCAGAAGAGGCCAAGTTTTTAATCACTTACACCTGTGCTTGTGCTAGATGTCTAACAGTAGTATAATCACTTATTAATGAGTAGGTTTACATGTTTAAAAGTTTATTTCTAAGTAATGAAGAGGGGCTTCATGTTCAGTGTTAAACATGCCTTGTATTATCATAGTTTACTTTAAGGCTGCACACCATTTTTAAGATATATCAAACCTCTTTATCTGAGGTCTTTATCATGACCCTCTTTGTCCATTTGCTGGTATTTTATCTTCTTTTGTAGTGACATCTTTGAAATATTTGACCTTTACACTGTATTATACCAAATCACAACTGAGACAAAGTGCTACACTGTATCTAAGGAATGTCAACGGTCAAAAACACTTAGTTTTGGTTTTTCATGAATGTTGCACAACTCAGAAACACATTTTGTCACTTGCTGATTATTTCTGCTGCTGTGAAAGTAGGTATTCATTTGAAGGTACGTGATCTCTTTTTGGACTTGAAGCCAAAATCTCTTGTTATTGAATGTATTCTGGTTGGCTTTGAAATACATCATTCTGAAATGTATAATAATATACAGTACACTAACAAGGCCATTGAACCTTGCTTGCCTTTAAAGTTTTTTGGGTGTATCCAAAGAGATCATTTCATATGGTTCCTTCTTTCTCTAAGTCTGACCAAACTCAGACATTTCATTATGGATGTGCGATGATGTGACATAGATGTTTGGCAAAGTCCTTTGTGTTGGAAAAAGGTAATCTGATTTGCATAAATTTTGTAAAGACTAAAATGTTTGAATCAGTATCAGAGTCTGTTTTCCATTAGGAAAAGTTTCTCACTGATTGCCTTCCTTCTTGTGCTTAAGTATAAAACTGTCTCCTGCTCTTACTGGCTTTACCAACAGCTTCGGCCAGTCTGTATAGGTATTTAGCCAGTTGTCAATGAACTTCACAAAACTCTTAATACTTCCTTTGTACATATTGTATAGTCACTTTGTAATATCTCTGACTTTTTGCACATTTTGTTGTGCTGTAAATGTTTGAAAGTGTGCTTCCTGGGGGACTTATTTTGTGTGGGTTCAGTCAAAGTTCAGATCAAATTAAAAGGAATTTCAAAAGCAGGAATTTCAGTGTGAGACTAGGGTAAAATAACCACCACTTATCTTTCATTTGAGCTGAACCACATTGGCAGACTGCAATTTAAATGTGATGCTCTTTTAAATTGATTTTTTTCTCAGGCATCATAATGGTTTATGTAATTTCTCCATGTTGGCAAAGCAAATGTGTAGATTTCTGCAAGTGGTATGTCACTGCAGGTTATTTTGTGCATCGCAGAATAGTACTCGTACAGAGTATGGAATAGGTGATTTACACTTAGTTCTACAACGTGCCCTAAGGCCCTATAGCTCTGCTTGAATGATGAATGAACAAAAGATAAGGTCTTAAAATGATGTTGAATTTATTTGGACCCTGGGGTTATTTAGTTCAGATGAAAAATGAGGGGTGAGTAGTTCAAATTAATTAATTTTGCCTGTCATTTTTCCTTTTAGCTTGATTGCTACATTTGCCTAATGCTTTAATATAATTTGGTGCTTTGCTAGATGTCAGACTAAAACACAAATCTAAATGAAAAGCATTTTCAAATCATATTCTAGCACAACAGTGTAAAGAGGTACATTGCAAAAAGCCCTGCATCATTATTATACTTTTTCCTTACCACTTTGCATAATATTTGTCATCCAATTATTGCCAGTGTTTGAATATGCAAAGCGCTCGAAATGCTTGGAGGCAAAATTTCCTGTAAAATTTGGCCATGGCCTTTGTCACAACTGAGGTCTATATGGATCATCTTGCACGTATTAAAGTGTGATGTAGGTGAATGTCCGGCTATCTCCAAAAATATAGTGCAAACATGGGTTTTTTTGTTTTTCATTTTGACGAAGCATGCATTGAACCTTTTGATGAAGATGACACAAAGCTTGAGTCGGATCTCACAATCCTCCTCTGGCAGTCTTTTAAGTCTTCTACTGATAATATGATGCTGCTTGCCATAGGCCACATACAGCTGCCAGACACTGAGACTTAAGCTCCCGCTAAATCCCCTGACGGTGCTTGTAATGTGGCACACAGTTTTGAAGGAAATGATGACTGTTTATGAAAGATCTCGCCAGTTAGCAAAGCTTCATTGAGTTTTCAGAATTGTATGGAGGCTGGTGTTCAGAGGCCAATGCAATTAAACATAATATGAGCTGAGTTTACTGCCCCAACATGGTGGGAACCTAAAATGACATTTTGATGCTAGCATGTTGTCTATGCCTTGAGGTAGTCAATGTGTGCTGGGTCTTGCTGCTCATTTATAGGCACATGCCTTGTAATGTGACAAGATAAGGTAAATTGGTGTTTTTGGATTTATGTCATTGTGCATGTCAATCACGTTTTAATTATGTAACACTTAATATTACTGCCTAACTATATGGTGTTTCCTTAACCAGAAACTATTAATTCCAGATTGGGTTCATTTTCAGCAACCCTCATCATACAACCTTATTGTAATCTATTTAACTCAGAATGGTACTGATTTAAAGTTGGTTAAAAAATGTCCTTTCACAGGAGGAGGCAGATGAGGGTTTTTTAGTTTCATATTTTCACATTATATCCTATATGCAACACTTTATACATGGATGTATGGGCACAAGAATGTATGTTTTTTATTAGTGTGGTTCTGGAGCCACTGGGGTCTAGAAAATGTGTATTATGACTAACAGTGAAATGCTGTTAATGGTGACTTCATGTTAAGTGCCAACACAAACACTAATTTCAATCTGGGGATGCATTTCTTGATATTCCCTTTCTCCATGTGCTACAGTTTGAAACATTAACTTTTAGATATTATTATTACCATTATCATAATCAAATCCCAATGTTCTGCTGGAGGTAGTTAGAAAGGCACAAGCAAGATTGTATTGTCCTTTTCAATAAACTCACTCTGAATCAACTGATGTTTTGTCTGTGTGTGTTTTTAAGGGTAAAAGATCAAAAGCCTTTAAAAACATTTTAACTGCAAATAAAACTTGAATATTGTTTTATTTGTCCTTACATTTTGCAGCAGATCTGGTTAATCCAACAGCGCAGTGTAAACCTGATGCAAATCACTGAAAAGTGGATTGCTATTCAGCTGTTCCTTTCATTTAACACCTGTCCTACCATTCTCATGGGTAAATTAAAAGCCACTCTCAATTAACTCCGATCTCACTGGCAGTTAAACCATGATTAGTGTTTTTAATTGTGCTGATTTGTGTCGAGCTTTTTGTTTTCTCCTTGCTCAAAGCAGCTCTTCCTTTTGTTCTGGAGAAATTCCCATGCCTTCCTGGCAAAAGAGAGAAGTGGCATCGTTTGACAACTGAGTAGCAAGATTGCTTGTTAAAACTCCACTCTAATTTGCTTATGTGTACAACAAGACTGTGTGAAATCTTTTGGGACAAGAAATACTTGTGTTGTTTACCCGCTGATGCTTTTGTGGGTCAGTTTTCTTCCCCTTCACCCTGCCATATAGCAGGTTAAAACATGACTTTCCCCTGTCACCTCAATAGAGTCCTTGAAGAAATGCACCTCAACCCTGCTGGCGCTGACACGGCACATCACATCATCACATTGTATCTAGCAATGATGAAATGCATTGCAGAGGTAACGGCAGACACCAGAAAAATACTATTTTACACACAACATAACTCCTCTAATTTAACAATCCTCAAATGCTGGTGACGGATAAAGTTACATAACCACCCATGCTGACTGAATGATTAGTTTAAACATTGCGTTATACAGTGTTAAATTTAAGCCTCAGTAACATTTATATGCAGCCATACTCATAAAGTTAATTTCATGATCACTTTCTTGCAAAAGAATAGACAGCATGCATCATGATTAATTTTTTATCCCCCTGTTAACTTATAGTCTGCCTTAGGTGTCACGAATTACAAATAAGTGTGTAATTGGGCTTTATGTAGGTGTCACCTGTTGTATTCATAAGCTAATTGGCATACTCATTGTCATCCTTACACATTCATCAACAGATTGGATTTCACAGATCCCAGCTTTAGTATGGCGGTGGCACGTGTCATCTGAGTGCCTCCTAGATTAGCCCATTAGTTCGTCGTGCATTATATCATATTGCTGTAATTTGAGGAAATATCCAACAAACGTGTTATGTAAGATTCTATGGGTGCTGAAGAGACCAAGTGTGCCAGAAATGACCACCCACAGGTCACCTGCACTCCCCTTTAAATATGGATGGGCGTCACAGCGAGGATCAGTGTCACGCCGCACGCGTCTGTGAATAGAGGTGCCTCAGGCAATCATGCAGAAACTTATATGAGGAGAAATTCAACAGATGGATGAGGTGTTTTTAGGGGAAAAACCAGACCTATTCAGGCAGCTGGTCTGAACTTGTTGGATGTTCGAGGGCCAGATGTCAAGGTTAACCCCTTCAACTCCCTAGAGTATAAGACCCCTCCCAGTCCTCCTACACAGGACTCTATGTTTGATAGTTAACTAATCTCAATAGGTGCTTGAGATAAATCAGGTGTCAAACGTGCAGCAGATCCCTGCATTGTGCATTGTATTGATGGTATTGTCTTCCTCTGATAGCTGCCACGCGTCTGGTATCAGGTGAACAAAGCCAGATGACAGCCAGAGGAAAGAGGCAATCTGTCGACACAACAGCAAACAGGGATGAAGGATACAGGCTCGAACTCATATAGCTGCAAATGGGCTCACAATCATCAATGTATATTCATTTCACCCCATGCATTAATATATTTTTAAATTATTATTGCAATGCATTATCCATTTAAGAGCATTGATGTGAACCAATCCCAGTGTGACTAACAGTACTAATGAAATTTCTTAATTATTTGCCTTTATGAACAGTAAAGGTTTCTTTTAAACTTTCATATTATACAAGGTCAGCAGTCATACCAGTTAGTAATTTTCTAACAAATTTGATAAAGAGGTCTTAAGGAAAATAGAGCAAAATAAAAATAAAAGGTTCAGTATAGTTTTGGCAAAATCATCTCCTAGTCCCATGGAAAAACTGTCTTTCAATCTAGAACAGCCCTGTTTAAGCAAATATGTTGAACACATTTTGCTTGATGTCTTTCAATATTTGTTCTCCCATATCTAAATTTTAGTTTGTCATTGGACAGAATAATAAAAAAGATTATCATATTATAAAGTTATATAATTTCATATTGTATTGTGATTATTTTCTTTTACATTTATATAATATCCGATTTTTTTATAGTATAAAATGATATACAGTAGGATAAAAAAGTGGTCACAGGATTGAGGTATAAGTTAGTGTTCTCCTTTGAGTAACCATAACCTTGTTTGAGTTTGTAATTGTTGGAGTTATCCTTTTTGGTGATTTAACAAGCAAGGTTATTTGTAGTGGCCTCACATAATTAAATTTTACTGTTGCTACTGTACATCTAAAGCAAGAAACGCCACATCCATAAAGATGATAACTTCACTAAAATAATATTGCAAAAATTATAATATCTCGCAGTAATTTAAAGCTAACTTTGCTCTGACGTTGGTAGCTAGCTGGTGAGCTGTCGTCTAGCTAGGCTAACCTGATGACGTTTTTGGCTTAGCTAACGTTAGCGTGGCTGTGGCTATCTCGACTAATTAGCAAGTTTGGTCAAATAACTAAAAACTAACCGAAATTAACTAAAGGTAGTTCCGTAAGCGGTTTTGATGGCGCTTCAGGTTTTGCTGGATGGAGGTCATAAGATAAATACAAGTGAGTAAGAACAGTGGTAAATGGACAAATATTTTATTAAATTGTATTTATTTGCAAAAACTTATAATATCCGTGAACAGCTTACATGAACGTGATGACATGTGAAATGTCTCATGTTTTCTCACTATTTTGTAGTAACTTGACAATGACCTATAACAGCCTCATCACTTTTAGTATATTAGATTTTTGCCTTTAAGTTTAACCATCAGATTTTTATCAAGTAATTTGTCTTCTGCTCAAGTCACATCTAACTCCGTGGATATTTTGTGCCGTTTGCAGGGGAACAGGTCGTGCTCGAAGCATCGCAGCAGCTCTTCAGCAACTTGGTGAGCTAATGGTCTCATTATCACTGTCTGAGCAGCACGTGCCTGGGACTTATCACTTAAAAGCTAGGAAACACGAGCTGTCAGCAGACCATAGGTTTGCATTTGGTCATTTTTAGCCTGTAATTGGCAGCACAAAAAGTTGTAAAAGGACTTTAGTGTAAATTTAGAGAGTAACTCTTAAATTATATTTTGTTTTAGTATTATCAACAGTAGAAATAAGAATAAGACACAATCATAAATAGGCAAAAGATTGCCATTGCACAACTAAAGCTGTGTTATAGTCAGTCACTGTGTCTACATTAATGGTTTAGGATTGAAATATGTGCCTTAAATGTTTTTCTGTGTGGAATGAGTTTATATTTCTCCAAATCTGAAAACCATTAGCCCGTGAGTGTATTGTTATTGCTGCAGGTTATTGTATTGTGCTAAGTTCACTTTTTAACTGTGATTTGTGATCATCACAGCAGGATAACCCAGCAGCAGGCACGCTGCTCACAGCTTACGTCAAGCACATTTGTATTTTGCAGTGGATAGATCACATTAGAACTTTGCTGCAATAGCTCTGTAAAGCCATGCTAAAACTAGAGTAATACAATCAATCAATCAGTCATCTCCTGACTTCACTGCACAGGAGAGCTCTGCTGGAATGCTGCTAAGCTGCAGATGTACCAGCCAAATTACTCCAGAGGGGAATTACCAGGCCATAAATCCAGACGTCAGGAGGATGGCTGTAGCCTATTTCACGGTAAAAAATCCATGCAACTTGTTTCCATTACCTTCATAAAGAATGTATCCTTGTATAAAGCCAAAACTTATCGCTGACAACAGATCTAAACATGTTTGGCATCCAAACGGCCTCAGATCACAAGGACTTTAAACAAAACATCATTAGAAGAAGCTGCAGTCTTCTCTATGTACTGACAGGTCCTGTGATATGGACGATCTGTGACATGACAAACTGTTAGAGCAACTAGAATTATCCACTGCTTATTTATAATCTACTGTAACTCTGAGGCAAAATACAGCCTACAGGTTTTCCTTTCTGTATACAAGCCTAGTTATCATTAAGTGATGTAACAGGCTTGTTCAGATTGAATATTGTCTTCCTCTAGTAATAGCTGCATTTGATGATCCATCATCATTACATGTTTTTTATTGGATGTAATGTTTTTTTTTGTTTTTTTTTAAATAGCATCATTTCACCCATTTTATTTGTGCAATTCTCATGTAAGTAGAAGGCAAACAACAGACATAAGGTCTAGTCAACACGACACAGTAACCACTGGCATCAGATCGCTGGCAGGTACTGGGCTTCATTATTGCTAATTAAGATGTATAAATATGCTGTCTGGCACTTGACTTGTCATTTTTTTCCCATCAAACTCAAAAAGTGCCAAGGTAGACAAGGTGAGGGCATGGGTGCTGGTAGTGATGCTGCAGTGTGTACTCTGTGGACACATTTCAGCTCAGCTGGCATACATCTGACTGATGCCTCCGGGTGCCAGCAGCTAAACAAGCCCAGGTTTGAGGGGAGCATGTTGTATATTTGGGCTGAGCTGAGCGAAGTCTGCCAATGTCTTTGAGTGTCTGGCTTCATGGTCTCTCATACAGAGCTCCTTGTTGAGCTGGTCATCTTACAGATGACAGCAACGGACGGTTTACAGTAGCAGGCACAGCCAGGTCGATGTGACATCACCGACATCTCAAAGAATTAACCTGTTACCAAAGTAAATCAGAATTCAGCCTGCTTGTTGTTTTTGGGCTGACCTAGACATTTCAGAGAATTATCATAAATTTTGCCTGCCATTACCTTCAGTTAAGTCGGATGTCATTGGCTACATGTCTCAATATTTTCATATTAAACAAGTAATTAAAATATATTACATTTAAAATGAAAAACTAAGAGTACAAATAGGGAGAGCTTTGTTTAAATGAGCTGTACAAAGCGGCTCTGTACATTGGTAAATTGTACTTAGATGGCTTTTGGCAAAATTTTAACGTCAGTACCAGAAAATCTTAGAAAAACACACTAAAGTCTGTTATTTTAAAAAGTCAACAGTATGAAGAGCAAGAACACTCAAATATTCTTCAAACTCATGGCTTATGGAGAAAGTTTGCTTTTTTACTTTTCACTTCTTTATATTATTATGAATTTGCCATAATTGGGTCAAAGGCAAATCTTCTGCATCTCAGCTAGAACATGTTTTGAAAAACTTACTTTACAGACCATTTTGTGATTTAGTTTGATTAGTGTATTTTCTACTTAAGATGGTAACCAAGGCAAATGCATTTTGCCCCTTGTTAGATAACCATTATGGTTGTTGTCTTTTAAGATGATGACAAGGGAGCTTTAATGTAGCTATAAAAATACAAATTATGATTATTATTAATAGCCATAAACACTGACATGTTTAAGCATTCTCAGCCTATTCTCTCAGTGATCTCAGACTTGGGATCCTTCTTATTCAACAAACTTTTTCAGCTTGATACCCTAAAAGAGAAGTTTGGTTTCTTCTATGGACCCAGACATCCAGGAATAAAGGATGAAGAACACAACAAATCTTTAATTTAAAATGTGTGCAATATATATATATATTTCTTTTTTAAAAAGTACTTTTACAGAAATAGTAAAATTTGCTGAGTATAATGTGGATTTTTTTCACCACCTCATAATGAACCTGCTAATTCACAGACCATCGTAGCAAAGAAAAATAGACTTCTAATTTAGTTAAGAAAATAAATTCACATATCATATCTTTGTTATGCATTTCACTCTGCCAAACCTGAGTCTGTGACCCATTTTTGGACCCTAAGTTTGGGAAATGCTGTTCTAGACAGCATGTGTCACTTTCCATCTGCATATGTCAAGTATTTTGCTTTATTTTCCCAGAGGCACTTTTAATCATTTTTATGTCATTACCTAATATGACTGTTATCAGACAAGTTTGCGGAGCATTTTACTTTGACCTGGTTAACATGCTACACACAGGCAGTTAGACAGAGGTTGTGTTTGACTCTTTCCCTGCCCACATTCATCTAAAAGGATGAGAAATTGAGGCCAGTGGTCAAGGCACACTTTATTAAACTTTTCCCAAGCTCACCGCATTTGAGAAATGCTGTCAGATGCCATTGCAGGTCTCCTATAAATTTCTTATGGCAATAATCTCTGTAGTAGCTACTTAGAAATCATTGGATTTTGGTTACCAGTCAAACCACTGGCTGACCATTTGGAGTTTGTGGGTAAAGGAAATGCCTCAGATTTGCTGGATTGATGAAAACATTAAGTTTTCTGAAAGGACATTGGACGTAAATCATGCCAGAAACCATTATTAGAGACCCAACAGATCTGAAGGGGTCTTTCAAAAGTGTAATATATATATTTTAATTATTACTTACACTGTTGTGTGAAACAAACAACTAGTCTTTTTGTGTACTGCTTTTGCTAAGGATGTCAAGATTTTTGTCCTTTGTATCTTTGTTGTTTATTACAGACATGTAGTATGCAACTAATATAGTAGGACTGTTTCCGAATGATCAAATCTCTCTGCTGCACCTCACTTAGCTTTACCATCACTAAGAAAGTCAGCACCTCTTTAGTTTCCACACTTTGTTCTCTTCCATCTGGTCAAGTGCATGGTTTGCTGACCTTATTTTGCAGTAGCCAATAAATGATAAGTTTGTGCAATGGGTTGATGGCATGCTCTATAATTTTAAGTCATTTAATTTCTGATTCTCCAACTGCACAATACAGTCTCACCCAGTAATTCAGATTTGGCTTGCGTGTGTGTGAATTCTAACTAATGTGACAAGCACATTAGTGTAAATGGGGGTCATTGAACAAAGCCTGCTATTCCTCTGCGGTAACTAATTAAGAAAAAGAACAATTAGCCAATTGACCAATTAATAACAATCCTCTAATCTACAAAAAGTGATGGGCAGAAAAGATCTATTGGTGTTTCTTTTCGTGAAAAGAGAAGCTCCATGGGCGTTCTGCACCAGATGAGATTTAAAAGGTCTTTAATCTAATTAATCTGAGATAAATAATGGTTTATGCTATTACAAAATTGCTCATAGAGAGGATTACAATACCATAAAATACAAAGTAAGAAGTTTTAATGAACAGAATTGAAACAGCGTTCTCTTGCCTCATTCCCTCTCTCTTTTTTCTCTCTTTTTTGTGATTCATAGTTTGTAATTCATCTACAGTCTCATCAGCAAAATTCTTGGTAATAACCAATGCTCTGTGAATGTACCATTAATGCACTTTAAACCTACATCCAGCACCTGACTTTAATTAACATGTCTTTCCAATTATTTGTTGTACCTATTCATTAATATTGATCGACATATGAGATTATGCTGTCCTTAAAGGTTCAGTGTGTAGGACTGGTGGGCTCTTACTGTAGAGAGTATGTTTTTATCGGTGTATGATAAGCTAAAAATAGGAACTGTGTTTTTATTACATTAGAATAAGACTCATATATACATATAGAAAGAGGGTCAGGTCCTCTACCTGAAACACTGCCATGTTGCACTGACATTTTTTGTAGCAGCCCATAATGGACAAAACAAGCACTAGCTCTGGAAAAGGCCTTTTGCATTTTTTTGCTAGTTTCGTGTGCATGCTTGAAAGGGAAGAGTGAGCGGAAGGATGTTCAATCAGATACCATCTGTAACTTCACTGCTAGATTCAATATAATCCTACACACTGGGAATTTGTGAAAGATATAAAGTGAGTTTTTGTATCTAAATGTTCTAACGTAAATGTTGGTGACAAATGTTTCTAAATGTCTCAGTCAATTTTAAGTTGCTCTACTTTTACACCAGAAATCCTCTCTTGCACAGCCTTTTAACACGAGAGTAAAATTTCTCAGACTAAATATTATGCATGTGCTTGTCAAAAAATCGAATCCTATACAAACCTTATGTTACAAAAAACCAACATGTCTGGCTTCAGTTATTTCACTGCAAATAACTGCGAAGTACCTCTCCAAACATCTAGTGTGCAACTAACTCTTGGCCATATGGACTGTTATCATTAGGAGTTTGCATGTTCTTTTTCCAGCCTCCAATATTATGAAATGTCTCCACTGTTTTTAAAGTGTCACGTAGCTGCATGAAGACCTATCAAGCCTTGGCTGGTGAGAAGCTTGCTAGCCTCTGCGGAGTCCTTTGTAGGGGGGATAACATGTCTGCAATTTGCAAGTGAGATGAGTTGTCAAGCTTTGGAGGCCTGCAGGTGGCTCAATTTGTCTCCTTGTTTTGATATAGCTGTAGCACAGTATTGGCAAAGTATCGGTAAAGCTCTACAAGTCTTTGTGAGTTCAGGGAGTCCTGCAATTAATTATGTCCCCCAAGTTTTGACACACATAACATTATGCTGTCACTCCCTGAGAGAGATGACGTTGATGTCTTTATCCCTTAAATGCAGCTTAATTGCTGGCAGTCTGTTTCTCTTCTTGCCAACAATAAGAAAGAAATATTGGTTACATTTGATAAAGCTTAGATCAGGAATGCACAAGACAGTAGTTTAAGACATGATGGATTTCCCATAATATTCTAGTGATGCATTTGATTGAAGATTGTTAAATGTTAAGTCTGTGAAAGGGACAATGACAATGAGACATTAAAGTAATAATCTATGACATTTTCATAAATAAATGTCTGTGTTGTTGCTCAGTTACACAGCTGTTTTTACACAGTCATAAATCAGCTGCAGTATGAACTTGTTTTTTTGCCCAGAAAAAACTTGTTGCACTAAAGAAAGTTATTTGTTTTTACCTTAAAATAAATGGTCTCTTTGTGACAAGGACAAAAATGAAAAAAAAAAAGTAGAATGCGTGAGCAAAGGACAATCTATCTGTAGAAATTCCAAGTAGAGCTTTTCTTACATGATCTCTTTGAAAAAAACATATTCGACTAGATTACCACAATAACAAAATCAAATATTGTTCTTAGGTCATTAGAGATATATTTTCAGATATTCTGAGATATGGTGCTTTTGCTCAGACATATTTGACATGATCCCCTAAGGATGAGGGAGATGCGTGTTGAGAAGACAGCAGTCATCGAGAAGTTGTTAGACTAGGTTGTGGTTCGTCTGGGGGTACGAATTTGGAACATGCAGTCCCCTCTCCTCGAGCGGTGAACCCGAACCAAGTGGAGTGAGGCTGGCGAGCCACAAGAGCGCCATTGTTCTTCACATTAATCAAACCGAGGAACGGCAGGTAGCATTTCCCTAGCCCACCCCGCAAGCACACCCTGCCAACCCCTATGAATGGACTGCTTTTTTAGCTGGCAGCGATTGGCCATCGGAGCTCAGAGAGGATGTGTGTCTGTTTAATTAGTGTGATGAGCTCAGCGGAGTTTATGTTCAGTGTCGGACACCAGGTATTAACCCCTCGAGGTTGACCCTGCAAGGGGGGCGGCCAACCTCAATCTTGACATCTCTTTCTTTCCACTGTTCTCACTTTCCTTCATTAGAAAAAGACAGCAGAGTGAAAGAGGGGGATACTAGTCTCAACCTCTGCTTTTGTTTTTTTACCAGCCCCTCTTTGTAGACTTTCTCTCAGATGAAGAGAATAATTACTGCTATGATGCCTCTAATGATGCTGTCATTAGGATGCTGAGTTGTGGTCAGATGCCTCCCCCCTACTCTGAACACATGGCGCTTCCATGAACTCTATAAAGGTTTTGATTTCAATTAATTCACATGTACAGAAAAATCTGCTGTCAGGTTGACTTAAATCATCTCAGAGTTAGTATAATAAATTCTAAAGATGAAGGAATTGTCTAGCTATTTAAAAAAAACTTTTAAAACCATAATTACAACTGTGGTCTCCCTTCACTTTGTACCATAAACAACCTTATAAACGACACATAGATCATTCACTGGCAGCTGCCTCACATATGCTTTGGATGCGAAAGTGCGAGTGTTAACATTACCCAGGGGCACTGTTTTCTAATTCATTTAACCACAGCAGTGTTTTACTTACTGCATCAGCAGGCTATAAAAACCATGCAAAGATACCAAAACATTCTTACAATCCTAGATGCACTTTACACAAAGGTAAAACAACCACTTCAGGCACAATCAAAGCTTAGGATCCATCCTTTATCGCATTTTACACTTTATTAGTTCAGTGGAACAAACAAAAGCACTTGAGGGGTATCTACTTAAAAAACATAATGCCTCTTTTGCTCGTAGATGGTTAGTTTTTGCAAGGGCAATTAATTAGTAATTGCTGTATTTCTAATATTCTTGCCAATGATGCAGAGATGGTGAGATGAACAATGCAAGAAGACATGTCTGTTAAAGGTCACTTGAAGGGCACCTTTACTCATGAGTTATGGTAAGGGTTTAGAAAACTAGTTTGGAATAATTCAATAAATGATTAATATTTTAAACCATCTGGCAATCATTGAAAAGTGTTTAGCTCATGTGGCCTACTCCAGCTAGGGATTTATATGGGATTACAGCATAAGGACATCCTATAAGCACATTATGCAAGCAAGTTCAATACATGCTAGAGCAAAAGGTTAGGAAAGAAGTTATTTTGTGGTAGAATTCTGAAAATCCATATTAAAATTAGATTTTCATTTAATTTCTGTTCTACCAGAAGGGGCAAAAAACTGAATCTCAGTTCTCTTTAGAGTGATTCAGGCTCGGGGTTGTATTTATTAATATCACCCTTGCTACTAAGGGAGTGAAGAACAAAGAACTAGAGTCACAGCATGTCAGCTCTCTAAAAGGCAGTGTTTGCTGCACCCCCTCTGAAAACACTTTATTAATTGGATTTAGATATTTGCAAAATGATCTATTTAATGGGATTACCACTCGTATAATGATCTTATTTATGAGGGAAGCAATCCAAGCTTTGGGGCGGGCTGATAATGCATTTCCAGCTCTTTGGCAGTTAATGTTGTGTTACACGGGGAGATAAAGTTGAAGTCCCATTGTAAGTGAATAGGTAAGTTAGCCTAGTGAAATGGAGCTGGTATGGTGGCAGGTCAGACGGGCTTGAGTGGCCGCACTTGCATTCCAGAGGCCTGTCTGGACTGCAGGCTCAGACCTGCTGAACTCCTTACAAGTTCAAGGCAGACGTAAAGAGGGAAGGAGGAGGGAATGGGGAGAGATAGAGTCCCCCACCTCAGCAGCATAATGGCCCTTTTTTACATCTTTATCCACCTAAATATCTCGCTGAAGCTTTTACAGGCCCTGTTTCTACTTAAATGCCTGGAAATAATGTCCCGCCTTTTCCTCTCCTTTCTTTTCCTTTTCTCTCCACTCCACTCCACTCCTCTTCAGGAATATTGATATAATCTTGTTAACAGTAATGGTATCAGAAAAAGTATAAGAAACAGGGTAGAAATTAGGTGTGTACTTACATATATGTTAGGTTAAAAAAAATCACAAAAAGAAGATTTGCAGTTTTTTATTGTAGCTCTTTAAATGGATGTTTCATGTTTGCCAAGACATTTAAGCTGTTGGATGTTTTCCCTCATGGAGATTTTAGCTTTGTTTTGTATCTTTTCATGTAGAGTTGAGCCACTAATGCAAAAAAAGTATATATGTTAATGCAGTTTTTTTTCTTCAGAGCACACAGACTTTAAAACATTACCATTTCAATATAACAGTTGATTTATATGTGTTTAAAAAATAGGTTATAATCTTTTACTTTAAAAGGATGTATTCTCAAATGAGATTATGCTAATAGACTGTAATTTGCATAAAACGGGTGGAAATGTTAAACCAGATTAAAAATTCTGAATATTTAAGAGTTTTATCCATGCTGTTAGTCAACAAATATATTCATTCTCCCAGAGAATATTAGAGCCTAAATGTGACATTGTAGAGGAACACAAACTGTGTTGCAGTAGCCATGATCCCCCCCATTGAGTTAGCTCACTTGTTTACTTGTTTAACACTGAATATCTGGGGTATAGAAACACTCCTTGTGAAGTAAACTTTGTTTCTTTTTTTGTGCCGTTTATGCTCCTCAGCCCAGTGTGGTTTTAGGTTCTTTTGAGCATTAGTCTCAGCTGAGAGCAGGGATACAATGTGAGACCTGTGACAAAGAGCACCCTGACAATCCTCCATTCAATACATTAATCTGCAAACAAGTGTTTTTTTGTGTCTCTGGGTCTTATTTTCATCACCATCAATTTAGTACATAGATTAAAAAGTGATTCAGGTTGTGCTCTCAAGTTGCACACCCTTTTACCTCATCCTGTTGTCAGCAGCCCCCTCAGTTGGTCAGCTGGTGGTGTTTTCTTACTGTAAACATAATGAAAAACTAACTCCACAACCTCTTATATATACAGGTTTACTTATACATAATAAACCAGTAAATGTTCAAGCCATGCACAAGCCTACTTTTTATAATTTAGACAGCACACCGTACTATATTGTACAGCTATATGCATGTTATTTGAAAGTATGTCTTTTTATTACAATTAAACAGATAGTATGTAATTTCTGCCACAAGATGTCTTACACTCAAAACAATGAAAAGAAAAAAAGATGGGATTTATGACATTGTGGAGTAATGTGAGACTTTTTTAAAATTTCATTGTTAAACAGAAACAATTGCAGATTATTATCAGTCTGACTGACTCAGGCATGAATGTACACAGACAAGGTGATGGATTAATGTTTTATACATTTTACTTTTACTCATGTTTGCTGACTACCTCACTCTCTCTGTGACTGGTGCTACCCTGGAAGGTAAGCAACAAGCAACAAAAAGAACCACATTGTTGTTAAAATTAAAGATGTGTTTGGGTTTGAGCAAAATGGGAAACATTTGGAATAATATTAGAGCACAACTTAACAAAATATATAAAAGATATGATTACATTTAGTATGGTCAGATTAAGAAATAATGAATGAAAGCATAAATAATTTGATCTAAAGAACAAAATAAAAAATCATGCAAGTATTTATTTAAAAAAGGTTGTTTTTTATAAAAAAAAATAAAAAAATAAAAATGCAATAAAGTTTTTTTGCATTCAGTATCACATTTTATGTCCCATCAACTGAAAAACTTCACTTGTTTCACGCTTATGCTTAAAAAATACCAATTAATCCTATAATTGTTAAATATAATCTATTTTTACACAAATGTTCTCATTTCAAGTACCAAAGTAAATAGTTTTTGTATTAAAAATATGAAATG